>JANDJT010000199.1:24072609-24091843 GCA_024331685.1 Stegophilus panzeri | reverse complement strand
ACAAAACAGGGAGGAGACAGAACAGAAACAAAACAAATGCACGTGTCCATAGTAAACAATGTCACAGTTATCAACATTCAAAGAGCGTGCGTTCGCTGAGCACTCGCGCACCTGTCTCGTGCACGCGCGCGCCCTCCGGCACTCCCAGCGCGCTGCAGGCTGCAGCTCTGACTAAAGGGGAGATAGTGACAGTGGCAAAGTACTTCTAAAACTAACCAGCAATGTTTTCATGAAACTGTATGATGTGTACTTGAGACTACTGAAACTGTTTAAAGCATTTGAATGTCTTGTAATATTTTGAGAAAAAAAGTCTTAATATTACAAGAACAAAGTTACAATATTTAAAGAATAAAGTCATAAACTGTTGTAAGTCCTCAACTCAGTGGGAGCACCACACTTACTGTACATACAGCTTTAAAGCTGTGTTTTATTCTTAAGCTGAATTTAAGTGCTGAATTTAAAGTACCATCATGTACTTTGTCATTTTAGACAAATATTACAAACCTTTGAATTTGCTGAGGTTCTGCTCTGTAATCATCTTTAAACAATTCTCAAATTAAGTCTATAATTAAGAAGCAATGCTCACTTGTGTGTCCTTCTTTGTCTTCTAATGAGTCCTCTAAACAATGATGCTGTTCATGAAATTTACTTAGAGGACTTACAGTGTTAGAGGATGTACAGTAAGTCACCAGTTCACATTTTGCTATGTTATGAATGTGCAATCAGAAACAATTTATTAACAAAACCAAATTTGAAGTATATTACTGTGCTCTAAAGATTTTACTACAGGCCTTGACCTACTGAAGCGTGAAATGTCAGCAATACACTACTCCCCATAATTGTCTCTGTCCTTATCACGCACTCATATGGCACTTTCTTTCACTTGAAAATATCCATTTTAAGCCATCTATACTTAATATGAGCAACAATGTATGACTAATTAGATCATGACTATGAATGTTGAAATAATGTTGGCTAAAGATGACATTTGGCATTTCTAAATCAATAACAGATAACCATGGCCATAGGTTTGTTTTTGAAAGTTGGTAGAGAAAGTGAAAGAGAGGTTAACCTGAACCTATATGGATATTTTTTTGAATAACATGTTTGTTTTTCTGACATTGAGAACACTGAGAACAACCTAACCATAAGTGTATGTGGGTAAGTACTCTTGTCCATTCTTGTAAATGAATGTGCAACAACAACAACAACAACAACAACAATAATAATACACACATCAACTGACATATGCACTCTAGTACCCGAGTAACTAAAGTCACACAGCTGAGTTCACTTAGTTCGCAAATCCCAGTAATTGGATCACATCTGACTATTTAGTACAAATAAAGTACATTAGAGTCAGCTCCTTCAACAGCTTTACACCTGGATTGTTCTGCACCATGTATAAGTTGATCTGAACACAAGCATCTGGCAAATATATAAATATAAATGTAAATATAAGCTGTACCAGAGTTTCTACTTGAACACAATCAGGTATGCATAGAAAAGACAGGATGAGGTAAATAATAATTACCTCCCCATCTCCCATCTGACTGAGCATTTGCTCCAGGAGTTGGAAAGCATGATAACAACGGCTCATATTCAAATGTTATTTTTGTCTTGCACAGCATGTTTCCCTGCTCCTCTCACCATACGTGTTGGCTGTATAGTAATAGTACTAACACAACAAGTTATTATATATACTGTCTTAATAACAGATTATGAATAGCAAACAACTATGTTAGAATTCATAAACTGAGTGAGATATGTGAGATACTGAGGCAAAAAGCCATTTCCATGTATGATTTATTGTATATTGTCAGTACAAGGAAACACAGTAAACCAGCCATTCATCAGAATTTTGCACCATTCTGTGTATACTCTAGAGACTGTTGTATGTGAAAATCCCAGGAGATCAGCATTTTTTTAAATATTCAAAACAGCCCTTCTGGTACTCGTGATCTGTATCTGCATGATTTATATATACACTGATCAGCCATAACATTAAAACCATTGTTCAGGAATGGTTTGAGGAACATGACAGAGAGTTCAAGGTGTTGACTTGACCTCCAAATTCACCAGATCTCAATCCGATCGAGCATCTATGGGATGTGTAGGACAAACAAGTCCAATCCATCAAGGCCCCACCTCGCAACTTACAATGATCTGCTGCTAATATCTTGGTGGGATGTGGGATTTTTTATTATTATTATAAATAACAATATGTTTCTACCAATGCCACTAACAACATTAATAAATATAATAAATATAAAAGAAAATATTATTATCAAACTTGTAATGAAGAGTTTAAAGGTGCATGATGATGAGGTTTTTGGAGGAAGTGGTAGGCGAAGCTTCCATTACAATTTTTGTTAGGGAAAAAAGGAAAAATAAAAAAAATTCATCAACCTACAATAACCCAGTTACATAAGTGTGCACACCCCTACACCCCTAATGCTTTGTGGGAGCACCTTTTGATTTTGTTTTTTTGAGTAAGAGTCTATCACTGTAGCACATTTTGACTTCACAATCTTTTACCACTCTTGCAAAAACATTCTAGAGCCATCAAATTGTGAGGGCATCTCCTGTGCACAGCCCACTTCAGGTCACCCCACAGATTTCTAGCTGGATTCAGCTATGGGCTCTGGCTAGGTCATTCAAAACTACTGATCTTCTGGTTAAGCCATTCCTTTAAGGATTTGGATGTATGCTTTGGGTCACTGTCATGCTGAAAGATGAAATTCCTTTTCATCTGCACCTGACGGTTTTGCACCAAACATATCTTTTGGAATTGGTCTCATCAGACCATAACACATTTTGCCACATGGTTTGGGGTGATTTAGTTGAGCTTGGATGTTTTTAATGAGAAAGGGCTTCTGTCTAGCCACCCTACCCCATAGACCAGCCATGTGAAGAATATGAGAGATTGTTGTCACATGCAGAGAGTAATCAGTACTTATCAGATATTCCTGCAGTTCCTTTAATGTTGCTGTAGGTCTCTTGGCAGCCTCCATGGTAAGTTTTTATCTTGTTCTTTTGTAAATTTGGGAGGGACGTTCTGTTCTTGGTGATGTCACTGTGGTGCTCCATTTTCTCTATTTGATGGCCCTAATGGTGTTCCATGGTACATCTAATGTTTTGGGAATTCTTTTATACCCCTCTCCTGATCGATTCCTTTCAACAAGTACATGCTTTGAAAGATCATTGTGGTCCGATGAAGTCAGACCACAGTCAGATGAAACCAAGATGATATTCTTTGAGATTCTGGTCCATGTTGATGTGATTGTATCATATAGTTGCTACAGATTTGTCAGCTGTCAGATCTGGTAACTGGGGAGGCCAGTAACATACACTAAATTCATTGGAATGTTCACGACACATGAACATTACCCATACCATTACACCACCATTACACCACTATGCGCAGCCTGAAATGTTGATACAAGGTAGGTTTGGTCCATAAAGTCCATAAAGTCAAGTCAGTTTGGTGAGCCTATACCCACTGTAATCTCAGATTCTTGTTCTTGGCTAAAATGGGTGGAACTCTGACCAATCTGTCCAAACACCATTGAATTGCACCATTTCCTGGATCTGTTCTGTGTCAGCCCACAAGATGTTTTAAAAATAGAAAAGAATTCGGGCCACTATAGAGAAAATAAATGAAATTCACAAAATGAACAAAATGAACATAGTGACAAAAAGGGTGTCACTATCATGTGCAGCCAATTAAACATAGTTAATCTTTCCCTTTTTTTATGAGGTGAATGTAGTATTTTGCTTATGACAAGAAGGGGCTAAAAAACAACACAAATAATTGTTGACCACATTATGGCAAGATATAGTGCAATGAAAATGGAAAAAAGAAAGTGAATGCAGGAAATTTCAGTCACCTTGGGGAAATGAAAGAATTTCTTCACTGAGGTCAGCGGGAAGTGTGTCTGTTTAAATTGCCATAAATCCATTCCAGTAACGAAGGACTATAATGTTAAAAGACATTATGAATCGAAACATCTTCTTGAAGTGGTATCATTTATGATTGAAAAAGTGAATCTCCCTTGGGCTAGGCTCTGTGGTGGATGGTGCTCCAGCCATGACCAGAGAAAAATGATGTCAAGTTTTCCAAATTCCTTCATTCCTGGAAAAATGAAGAAATATGTGACAGTGCAGTCAACCCTGATTACAGAATTTAACCAGCGTTTTCAAGACTTTGCAGCTATTGATAAAGATATAAAGCTGTTCTCACCCCTTTCTCTGTTAACCTGAAAGAAGTACAAGAGAGCGTGCAGTTGGAACTCATTGAATTGCAATGCACTGATTCTCCTCAGCAGCCACCACCAGCTTCTTCCACTGTCCGAGTTTCACAAGAGTTTGGAAGCATTCAGATTCCGCTTGACCAAGCACCATGCACAAAGGATGATGAGTCTGTCTGGCTCCATATATATATGTGAGCAAACATTTTCAAAATCTTGGTGTCTCTGGGTGGGCGGCACGAGTTCTTCGGCCGTTCTGGGCGACAAGCAAACCGGAGGACACTCGTGGATTGCATCATCCATCCTCAAGCTTGTGTTAGAGGCGGTTTGCCTTTTGTTGCGCAGCGCCGTGAACCGCTGCAGTCCACCGATCGCGGGTAGGAAACATCAGTTTCTATTAAAGGTACGTATAAACAATTTCACAAGTTATTGTGAAAGAGACATCATCTTTACACACAGCACGAAATGGATGTGTTTTCCCGCCTTCTTTTGATTGACAGGATATAATCGGCCCTGATCATCGGATGTTTTTATACTATCGCTGATGTCCCATAGCGTGAAAAATTGCACATCGGTGCATCTCTTCCTGGGATTCAGGGAACTTGACTTAAGTTGAGTGGTATGCTGTGCATGCTGAAAATATTCTCAGAGAGGGAGAAAAGAAAAGAACTGAGAAAAGAAGCAAGGATCTCCATTCTGCCACATTAACCGTGCTGCATGGTGTCCGACCTCACCAGGCAATGTGAGGCATGAATCGGCAGAGGAAAAGGAGGCAGAAACAGACAAGATTTCGTGTGCTACAACTGCGGAAAACCTGGGCATTTCTGGTCTCAGACTGTCCCACAAATGAAGACTGCCCCACGAGGATGAGGAGGAGGCGAACTGACGGGCGGAGGACAGAGACTGTACAGCACATGAGGACGGGGGAGGTAACACACAACACAAACGATCTCAGTTAGATCATGCTATGCAGGAACATGCACAAACATCCACAATGCAAGACAACATTAGGCAGGAACATGTTCCCCAGAGGTCCAATTCTGAAGTAGCGTTAAACCTACTAAAGTATGGGGCTTTTCCATTCACTAAACTACCTTATATATCTTTAATGATGATGGGACAAGAGGTTTAATTTTTAGTTGATTCAGGAGCCACCTAGTCTGTAATTATGGAGGGGGACTTGAATGAACCCCTGAAAATGAGCACTCAGTCACTGCATTCTGTGGGGGTAACGGGACAGTCCATTTTAGAGAGGTTCTCATAGCCCTTAACATGTGAATATGAAAAAGGAAGGACCATTAAGCACCGTTTCTTAATTTCCTCATCTTGCCCAGTCAATTTGTTAGGGAGAGATTTAGTGTGCGTTTTGCACCTAGCTCTGATTTCCTCAACCCAAGGCGTGACAGTGACTGATAGCCCATTATCATGTCTACGTCATAATCTGAGTGCTGAGTTGTATGTGTATGAATGCAGACTGAACATGAGTGAAGCATCTAACATTTGTATGTGTCTTCTTAGTCTGGCACATGAAAAGTTGAAAGGGAGAACAATTGATTTCATGTTACTGTCTGCTCTCCACTGCACAGCGCATGCACAGGAGGAAAGAGATGTTGAGTATGAGAAAGACTGGTTTGGTAACATCCCAGATAATGAGTAGCTATTTCTAGATACAATATATTGGTCAGATATGTTCTTTACATGCTCAGTAACCCTAAACCAAGAAGAAACTAAATTATTTGAGGTCCCACAAATAATTACAAATAATTATTTGAGGCGGCAGAAAAGTCCCATGTCTCTGTGGCAAAACCAAAGGACAGAGAATGGAGGGATGTGGGACTGTGGGTAAAGAAGTGTGAGGACAGGAATTATAGATTGGGAATTCACCTCTGACCCTGGTGTCTCATATAGTGCAAGTTTTGTAGTTTACAGACAGCTTTTCTCAGAAAACTCTCTTGTTGAGCGCAGCACAGCGTAATGATCAGTAAACACAGTACTGGAACGTTCCCTAGTATAACACAGGCAAACACTGTCCTACATTAAGGGGAAGAAGCTGTACACCAATAGGGTTTCCGCTATCCAAAGGATCCCAAAACCAATCAATAAGAAACAAGTTCTTTCATTTCTGGGTATGTGTTCTTACTGCAGAACTTTTATTCCAAATTATTCTATCCTAGAGGCCCCTATTAGAGAAATGGCACACACTCCACACACACTGCTCATTACAAGGTTACTTGGATGCCTGAAGCAGAGGAGGCATTTGTTGCTCTAAAACAGGCATTGCAGACAACCCTTTGAAACCCTTTGTGCAAACAGTAGATGACAAGAACGGGTATATGACTTCTGTTCTATTACAGAAACATGTAGACAAGCTGAGATCAGTGGCTTATTTTTCTGGTAAGTTAAATCCTGTTGCAGTGGGTCTGACCCTTTGTTTACGTGCGGTGGCAGCGGAAGAAAATGCTGTCGTGGCCTCACAGGATTTAGTAGGATATGGGGAATTGACCCTTTTGGTCCCACATGCTGTCTCCATGCTCCTGCTGGAGCACACCTTTCTACCCAGTGCTGGTTAAGGTATAACACAGTTCTATTGGACATGCCTAATATCACTATCAAACGTTGTACTGTCTTAAATCCAGCAAATCTCCTCCCCACAGCTGATCGTGAATCGTGAACCCCACGTGTAATGTGTAATGTTAACTAACGAATTGTGTTCCCCAGGTTGGACCTGAGAAAATTAACCACTGGACAATCCTGATCTGATATTGTTTGTGGATGGGTCAGCATCACGTGATCCAGAGATGGGCAAAAATAGAGTGGGTTGTGCAGTAGTGACCAGCCATGAAACTGTGAGAGATGGTAGTTTGCCATCCAACCTCTCTGCTCAGGCGGCTGAGCTGGCAAATCAGTAACAATCTGCACTGACAGCAGGTATGCCTTCAGTGTAGTACATGATTTTGGAACAATCTGGAAGTACAGAAATTTCCTAATTAGCTCTGGTACACACATTGCACACCACCAACTAGTCTCTGAATTGCTGGATGCCATCCTACTCCCTAAAGCTATTGCTGTTTGTAAATGTGATGCACATACTAACAAAACTGATCCTATTTCTCTAGGAAACACCTGAGCAGACAAGACGGCTAAACATGCAGCGACAACTCTACTGGTAACCTCTGTGGAGCTTACGGACCTACAGAAGCGGGCAATAGCAGAGGAAAAAGCAACTTGGCGAAAAGCTGGCTGCTCTGTGAAGAACGGTGTCTGGGAATGCCCACAAGGCTGTCCGTGTCTCCCTAAACACGTTTCCCTATTATGCTAAGTTGACACACGGTACATACCACGTGTCAAAAGGGGGGATGGTAGTCGCAATAACGAAACATTGGTTTACTAAGGGCTTCTCAAATTACTCTCAAAATTTTTGTTCAAAATGCCTCATTTGTGCAATTCGTAACGTGGGTCGAGATTTGAAAGTGGAGAAAGCTGCCCATCCAACACCAGAGAACCCTTTTGATCACTTATAAATGGATTTCATTGAACTCACACCAAGGGGAAAAAATACTGCTTAGTGATGGTTGACATGTTTTCAAAATGGGTTGAAGCTTTCCCCACCTCCAAAAAGACTCAGCAGCGGTGGCAAAGGCGCTATTAAGGGATGTGATTCCTAGATGGGGAATCCCTAGCAAAATCTCAAGTGACAATGGAACACCCTTTGTAAGTGCAGCTCTAAAGCAAGTAGGTGAATATTTGGGAATCAACTGAAACAACATTGTGCTTATCACCCAGCTAGTGGAGGAGCAGTAGAGAAGGAAAATGGGACATTGAAAAATAAACTGATAAATGCTGCTCTGAAACGGGTTTGGGATGGACAAAGGTACTCCCCATAGCTCTAATGCAAATGCGTGAGAGAAAGACCAAAACATGGCATGAATCCCTTTGAGATATTGTTTGGGTGACCTCCAAACATGGGAATTGGGCGCGTAAAACCAACCCTACCAGACACCTCCCAGTGCGATGATATAATGTTGAAGTAATGTGCAACCCTGTCCTCTGCTGTGAACTCGGTCCACAAGCAGATTAAATAAGCTCTCCCAACTCTGGCAACAGGCCTGCTGCATGACCTGAAACCAGGAGATTGGTGGTCAAGGACTTTCAAAGGATGTGGTGGGACAAACCAAGGAGGACAGGGCCATTCCAGATGCTCTTCGTCCCCCACTCAGCAGTGAAGGTCAGTCAGCGAGTCACATGGATTCACGCCAGCCATTGCAGGAGAGTCCCTGAGCCGACCTTCGAGCTGGAGAAAAAGGAACTTCAGGAGCAATGGGAGTAGAAAAGAAGCCTACAATCAAACTCATAAATTTTTCCTTCTGTATGAATATGTTATTGTCTTTGTTAGAATCATAACTCTGTAGGCCAGGACCTTGTACATAATGTTCTGAACAAAGAGTATAACTTGTTTTTTTTCCTCAAAACTAACTAACTTGTTTTTTTCCTTATTGAGACACACACCTGCATGCTTGTGTTCTCTCTCGCTCTCACACACACACACACACACACACACACACACACACATCCAGAAGTTCACTGTTTAAATGGAGCTGTGAGAGACACAGAGCGCTCTTTTCTTTTCCTCTCTTCTCCTGCTGTTGATACGCTTCAATAAAAGACGCTGTTTGCTTTCTTAAGGACGAGTCCACTTGTGTTTGTCAAATTTCCATGACAACTCTTAACAAGAGGCCATTGAGAGCCAATTTGACTGAATGTCATCTCTATGATCTACTTTGTATCTCCACTACATGACATAGTCTTAACTTGACAACAATTCTGAAATCCAAGGCTCAACGTCACTGTTCACATTAGTAGAGTTATTGGTGAGTAAAATTTATGGAAGACATTACTGTTGTATTATGAATACAATATTATTACAATACTATTGTAATGATTTACATAAGTTAAAAGTACATACAGTATAACATAATGTGACAATTTCTTTTTGTTTTTTATTTACCATCCATTTTTAAAGCATACTGTACAGTAACTTTTTTTTGCCTAGTGTCTTTAAAACATAAGCAGACAGACAAATTAACGGTGTCACGTAATGGAGGCTGAGACGGATACAAGTGCAGATATGAAATTTAATCAAACGAAACAAGTTCTAACACAATAAACTAAATACATAAAACATGAACTAAAGGCAGAGAGAAATAACAGACTGAGAAACTAGACAAAATAAGACAATCAAAGCAAGACAAAGAATGCAGTGCAAACTGCAACAAATAGTGCTCGTTAACATGAATGAGAATCAGGTGCAGGCGGTCATGTGACAGTGAAGCAGAGGTGCAGTGGCTGCTGAGAACTGAAGTCCAGAGTTCCTTTGGGATATCCATGACAGAACCCCCCTCACCCCCACCCGTCCCCCCGCCAAAAGGTGCTACTCCCGGAGTGCCAGAAAACACTCCCTCACCCTGACACCTCTGGGCAAAATGTCTTCAGAGCCCCTTAGGTCCCAAGGCAGGCTCTTCAGGGAGCTGAGGGGCAGGCATGATGCTGAGGTAGGCTCGCCGAGGTCGCCAGACAGCACCCAGATGTGGGAAGCTGGGTCGTCAACTTCAGCAGGGCGAGAAGGCAGGGCAACGTCCTCAGCAGAACAGGAAGCCGGAACTTCAGCAGACTCTTGTGCAAACATAACGTTGCTGGTCGTGACGTCAACCTCAGACCGGAACACTGCATGCTCTCTGAGGTTTGGGTGTGGAGCAGTCTCTTCCGCACCAGAGAGAGATGACATGATATCCCCGGCCTGGCTTGAATGGGGAGCAATGGCTACTGCACAACCAGTGGGAGGAACGACGCTCATGGCGGAGCCTGAGAGGGGAGCAAAGTTCTTCGCGAGGCCAGATGGAGGAGCGATGCTCTCCGCAAGGCCAGAGGGAGGAGCGACGCTCTCCGCAAGGCCAGAGGGAGGAGCGACGCTCTCTGCCGGGCGTGGAGGCGGAGCGACACTCTCAGCCGAGCAGGATGGCGGAGCGACGCCCTCGGCCGATCAGGATGGCAGAGCGATGTCCTCATCCGAGCAGGATGGCAGTGCAACGTCCTCAGCCGAGCGTGGAGGCGGAGCGACGTCCTCAGCTGAGCGTGGAAGCGGAGCAACGTCTTCAGTCGAGCAGGATAAGGATGTCCTGAAAAGCTTTAATTTTCATACAGGGCCTCTTGGACCCTGAAAAATTCTGATGCATCCATGTTGAGGTTTTGCTTTCTGTCACGTAATGGAGGTTGAGATGGATGCAAGTGCAGATATGAAATTTAATCAAATGAAACACAAGTACTAACACAATGAACTAAATACATAAAACATGAACTATGGGCAGAGAGAAATAACACTGACTAAGAAACTAGACAACATAACAACAGCAACATAAGACAATCAAAGCAAGACAAAGAATGCAATGCAAACTATGACTATATACACACAGAAGTGCTCGTTAACTTGAATGAGAATCAGTTGCAGGTGGTCATGTGACAGTGATGCAGAGGTGCAGTGGCTGCTGGGAACTGAAGTCCAGAGCTCCTTTGGGATATCCATGACAAACGGAGGCAATTAAGTAGCTTGTCTAATAGTAACTTTTAAAAAATAGAATCATTATTACAGCCATGCGGCCCATGACACCTTATTTGTTTATTTCTTTTGCACCTGGCCCCAGTACAAAAAGTGTGGACACTCCAGTGTAATTCATTCTAAACAGTAGCAATACATTTTCTGATCTATGGTTAAAAAATAACTTATAGTTGCATGTTCATCCTATTGTTAAAAAAATAGAAAGGCTGTTTCATAACTAGAAACAGTCCAATCTGCTTTTATTAAAGGCATAGACAAGTTGATCTGCATCTCACTGAAATGTCATCAATATTAAAATTAAAAAATGCATGGACATTATGTTTGTTTGTCAATTCTAGGCTTTGGTTTACTTCTTGCAAATGGATGCACCATGTTTTATGCTTTCATACAGCAACCTCAATGTAAATAATTTGCTTTTGCTGCCTTCTGTCACAGGAGAGGCCTTTGTGCTGTTTAGCTGGAGCAAGTGTTGAGTGACTTTCTTTAGCATTTAGTGCACAAAACTGGTAATTATTGGAGACAGAGAGAAATGGAACATGTTATTAGTGGGATTTACAAAATGATTTGTGCTCGTCGAGAGGTTCAACCAAACCTTGAAGCAGATGCTACGACGGGTGGTAGATGAAGAGGGGAGAGATTGGGACCTCCTCCCACCCTACGTTCTCGTCGCTGTCCGGGAGTGCCCCCAAGCCTCCACAGGCTTCACCCCCTTCAAACTCCTCTTAGGGCGGCTACCTCGAGGACTGCTGGACGTGGCCCGGGAAGCCTGGGAGGAACAGTCGTCCCTGTTCCACTCAGTCATCGATTACGTGCAGGAAATGCAGGGGGGAATTGACCGAGTGGCCCCGATCATCCAGGAGCATATGAGAGCCACCCAGGAGGAGCAGAAACGAGTGTACAACCGGCCGGCGCAACCACGGGAGTTCCAACCTGGCGATCGGGTGCTCCTACTGGTGCCGAACAGCTCCTGCAAATTCCAACCCGGTGGCAAGGGCCATACATAGTCATCGAACGGAAGGGGGCCGTAAACTATCACCTGCAACAGCCCGGTAAGCGAGCAGAGACACAAACGTATCACATGAACCTGCTAAAGAAATGGGTAGAGCTGGCGCCAGTTGTGTCTGCGTTCGCGGCACTGGACATAGGTCATGACGAGGGTACCTTGGTCCAGCTGGAGGAAGACCTCACTCCCGGGCAAAGACAGGAGCTATCCGAGTTGGTGGGTCAATTCACGGATGTGTTCTCTACCTCCCCAGGGATGACGCAGCTGGTCCATCACGAGATCAAGACCCGACCGGGAGTTGTGGTGCGGCAGTGGCCCTATCGTGTCCTGGAGGCCCGCCGCAAGGCTATCGAGGAGGAGATCGGCCAAATGCTGCAGGACAACATCATCGAGGAGTCCAACAGCCCCTGGTCCAGCCCCTTCGTAGTCGTGCCAAAGCCCGACGGAAGTATGCGCCTATGCAATGACTTCCGGAAACTGAACCAGGTCTCGGAGTTCGACAGCTATCCCCTCCCCCAAGTGGACGACCTAGTGGAGTGATTGGGGAGGGCCCGGTTCATATCCACCCTGGACCTAACCAAAGGATACTGGTAAGTGGCCCAGGCCCCAGAGACGAGACCAAAGACAGCCTTCAGCACGGTGAACGGCCACTGGCAATACCAGGTTCTCCTCTTCGGGCTCCACAGGGCACCCGCAACGTTTCTGTGACTGATGGACATTGTCCTACGCCCCCATCTTACCTTCGCAGCCGCCTACCTGGACGATGTGGTCATCCATTCCTCCACCTTTTCAGACCACCTGTTCCACCTGGGGGAGGTCCTGAAAGAGCTCCAGAAGGCCGGGCTGACAGCCAACCCCAAGAAGTGCCACCTGGGGCTGACTGTGGCATAGTACCTTGGATACCGTATTGGCCGGGGCCTACTAAAGCCCCAGACGAAGAAAATTGTGGCAGTAAGAGACTATCCCCTGCTTACATCAAAAAAACAGGTACGTGCCTTCTTGGGGTTGGCAGGGTACTACCGCAGATTTGTGCCTAACTTCTCCTCTGTAGCCTCCCCCCTCTCAGATCTTACGAAGAAGGGCCAGCCGGACCGGGTGAAGTGGTCGGCAGAGGCGGAGCGGGCCTTCCAAGCCCTGAAAGAAGCCCTCATCAGCGTTCCAGTGCTACGCAACCCAGACTTCGTCCTTCCATTCACCATGCACACAGATGCATCCAAAACCGGGCTGGGCGCCGTTCTCTCACAGACCTTCGGTGGAGAAGAAGACCCAGTCCTATACATCAGTCGGAAGTTATCCCCAGCTGAGAGGAAGTATGTGGCCATGGAAAGAGAGGCCCTGGCGATAAAGTGGGCCATCGAAGAGCTGCGATACTACTTGGCCGGTTGGCACTTCGTCCTGGTGACAGACCACGCCCCACTGCAGTGGATGGCCAAAGCCAAGGACACTAACGCCAGGGTAACCCGATGGTTCCTCTTGTTGCAGGATTTCTCTTTCCAGGTCCAGCACCGGGCGGGAACCCACCATGGGAATGCAGATGGCCTCTCGCGACGGGATGCACTGTGGGCCAGACACGGGAGGCAGTAGGCTCGGAGCTGAGGGGAGTACTGTGGCGACAGGGTACTGGAGGTACTGTGAATGGTGTGCGGCACGGAAGAATTCCACTGTCCAGCAGGCGAGGGGAGAATATAAAAGGGCGATATTCAGCTTGGAAGGGGAGAGAAGACTCTCGGGGTGTATGCGCTAACCTATGCTGTGTGTTTTCCAGGCAATCCAGACACGAGCAAAGACTCCGTCCCCTGACTGCACCCATGGCTTTTACTGACGGCAAAACAGGATCCTTGTTACTCGGGAAACCCCTACCACACCCTTGGCAACCCCGTGGTGACTAAGCATTTCACCTCACACTCCCACTTCTACGCACACACGCACCTACACCCTCTCACAAACTATTTTAGAATAAAGATTTCTCCACGAGTGACACCGAAACCGCCTCCTGTGCGCCTCCTCTGTGCTCCGTCCCCCGCTGGATAGATTCCCTACATTTGGTATTTCTTGCTAAACATTAATAAACTCATTAATAGAATATTCAAGATTTCAATCAAATAGGTAATAATTTAAAGTGTTCGATTTTATGTCAAAATATTGAGTTAAAGTGTCCACACTTAATGTATTCAAGTGTTTTAAAAATTTACTCAAATTAGAAGGCATATTATATTATATATATATATATATATATATTGATCCCTTGAGGAAAATTGTTATGCTACAGCAGCATAAAGAATAACAATAAAATTAAAAGCAGAATTGCAAATCTAGAAAAAACAATATTAAATAAAGATATGTGCAGCATCAAAAAGAGTAATAGTAATAAAAGAAAAAAGGAGCGATAAAAACAGTTGTGCAAAAAATGGGAGTGAATAATATGTACAACATATGTATGACATAAACAGTATGTACAGATAATTGTGCAATAGTGTTCACCTATCACACAGAGATGAGCTGTTGTACAGTGTTATGGTGGAAGGTAAGAATGATTTCCTAAAATGTTCTTTATGGCAGTGGAGCTGAATGAGTCTGTTGGAAAATGAGCTTTGCTGTCTTTGTAATGTGTCATGCGGGGGTGAGATGGATTGTCCATAATGGAGAGCAGTTTGTTCACTGACTCAAAAGGTTTTGTCCAATGATGGTTTCGGCCTTGCAAATGAGTTTATTGATCCTGCTGGCATCTCTGACACTAATGCTGCTCCCTCAGCAGACCACAGCATAGTAGATGGTGCTCTCCAGCAGAAGATCTCCAGCATTTTAGTGCATACATTGATAGATCAAAGCTTCCTCATAAATTTTACATACAAAAAAGTATTTGTATTCAAAAAATCCAGTGTTCTGTTTTCCCATGTAGTACAGTCAACAAACTAATGGAAAGTTAGGAGAATGGAGTCTAGATTTACATAGTAAAAGTCTCCAGTAATGGCCACCAAAGCTTTGGGGTTTTGAGACTCTAAATTATGCTGTTTGACCACTCCTGGGGAGGGTAACAATGGCATTGATTTCCTCCATTTGTACACAATCTGTCTGACTGTGGATTGGTGGAGTCCAAACTCTTTCCAGCCCAAGGAGCATCAACAACTCTTTTTCTGAGGTCCCCAGAAATCTCCTTTGTTTGTACCATGATACACTTCAACAAACGTGTTGTGAAGATCAGACTTTGATAGATCCTTGTTCTTTAAATAAACTGAGTGCTCACCCACACCTGATTGTCATCCCAGTGATTTAAAACACCTGACTCTAATTTCACCTTCAAATTAACTGCTGTCCCTAGAGGTTCACATACTTTTTCCACTCACAGATATGTAATATTGGATCATTTTCCTCAATAAATAAATGACCAAGTATAATATTTTTGCCTCATTTGTTTAACTGGGTTTTCTTTATCTACTTTTAGGACTTGTGTGAAAATCTGGTGATGTTTTAGATCATATTTATGCCAAAATGTAGAAAATTCTACAGGGTTCACAAACTTTCAATCACCACTCTATGTCCTGTCAGCAGTGTGTAAGTAATTTGTACCTTGGGTCCAGGAGAAACATTATTTCATTTTTTAATTTAATTTCATATTGATCTACTTGACTTGAATGTGTGTGTGCATCGTGTGCTGTGATGGATTGGTCTTCCACCTGGTCTTCCTGGGATAGCCTCCAGATTCACAACAAGGCTGAGCAGGATAAATTGCTTACTGAAAGTGAGTGAGTGAGAATAAGCTAAAACCCAACTAACAGGGAATGTTCTCAGAAATTTGCCTAACGTTCTGACAAGGTTCTCTCAAAGTTATGAACAAACATTCTTCCAGTAACGTTAATAGGACATTAGTTCAAAGTTATCTTTTCTTTAAAAATGTTCTCAGAATGTTAGCGTAAAAATTTCATTTATACATCATTCGTGGGACATTTTTTTTATGTCCAATTTTAATTGGACAGTCGTCTAACGTTTTTTTAAACGTTACTATTTGGATGTTTGATCATAAGAGAATTTACAACATGAAGTCACAGGACACATGCATAAGGAGCAAACAATGAATGTAAGTTATGAAATATACTGGCAAGCAGGTATAATACATTTTACTCACTTCATTGAACCTAATGCGTTACTATAAGCAGTCAGGACTTCGAACTTCCCCTGTCTGTAAAAGCATTTAATCTGAACTAAATTCTCTCCTTGTCCTTGGAATGCTCACAACTCTGCGTATGCGGTCTGTACCGCGCCATTTAAAACCAATTGCATCCAAAGTCTGCATCTTTAGTCAAACCGCAGCCGTTCTAAAGGCGAGTTGGTTACTTAGCTGGCTATCTTGGAGAAGTTTTCATGACTGGATAAATAGTTTACCTTAGATTTACTTTTTTGTTGATTTGAAATCCATACCTGTGGTTGTAAGAAATTAATTGCTTATGTTTTACCTATTTTTATCATTTTAATGAATATAAATGATCAGTTTCAGGGATGATCTCTGTGTCTGAAGGTCTCTAGTTTGTGTCATGATGTAATTGTTTTGTGTTCTGGGTATGTGTTGTTTTGAGCATTCCTATTCACCCCCCCCCCTTTTGCCCTCATGCTCTCTCTCTCCATTCTTTATCTTCTCTTATTATCTGGTAGACTAGACGTCTTGTAGTTCTTTTGTTACTCGAACATACGTAATAGATGTTTTGATTTTATCTGTGACCTGTTCCAATTGACATTTATCATTCTTTATCAATATTTCTCTGTGTATATATACTATGCTTTCTGTATCATTAAACTAAGACCTTTTCACTGAGCGATGGTGTCACTGTGGCTTCTTCCCGAGCTCGGACGAGAGAAAATCAGTCTGTGCAGGGTCCAAATTCTGGTTCTGTGATTGGTATTAGACAAAGAACTTAACAATAAGCATGGATATAAGCAATGTTCCAGGGGGAGCATTGGCAGGACTTTTGTATAGAAACAAAATGGAACGTTCCCTTAACATTTTCTTAATGTTCCCATTCCCAAAAACGTTCTTAAAACATTAAAAAAAAAAAACCCAAAACAAAACCAAAAAAAAAAAAAAAAAAAAAAAAAAAAAATGGACAAAATAACGTTTTCATAATTTTATGGGAATGTTAGCAAAACGTTCTTATAACATATTTGTGTTAGCTGGGAAGTGTCCCAGGCTGCAAAAACCAGACTGCTGTCATCAGCTTGGAATGGTTTTTAAACCTTTTCAATTGACTACAAAACATCTCTGTCAAAGTTCATCTAAACTAACTTATATCTATCAGTATGTTGTTTCCTAACCACTGGGATTAATAACTATCCTAACCTCTGAGACATGAATGGAAGAATCCTCAGTCCCTGGTTTAATGGTAATTAAAATATAATGCACAGGGAACCTGTGATCTAATTAATGTATGCAAAATGCTAACGCTCAAATAAACACATAAGGGGCTACAGGATTCCAGGAGTGTAAATAACACTGGACAAGCCAGGGGACACTTTGTGATGATCACCCATATGATCACAGCTTTCCTGGAACTGTCTGTCTGTCTGTCTGTCTGTGGAATTCCCCCAAACCTCCTTCCTACCAGATACCCACCCATCCAGCCCCCTGAGCTACGACGGGGAAGTTCCTGCGCTCTTTATCAGGATTGGCTAAGCTGTCTGCGGCCTGTTTGAAGGTTGTCCTTCTGGCCAATCAGCGCGCAGGAGGAGGCACTGCGGATAGAAACTAAAACTCTGCGTTGGAAGGAATCAAATAGATTCGTCCTGTGTCCCGAGGTGAATAAACAACATAGAGCTAAGGTAAATCAATTTAAAACATAACCATTTCTCTTACAGGTGGTATTTGCGTTCATTTCTCATACACATAGCTACATTAGAGGTCAGCGTTAGTAGGTAATTAGTTTGGACTTTCACTTTGACCGAACAGTCTGTGAAGCTAAGCTAACTGGTTAACTACATGCTGTAATTATTCTCTTATTTGTCGTTTGGCGTGTCTTTTATTTTATTTTATTTTATTTTATTTTATTTTAACTCCAAGTGCAGCAGCAGCAATAACAACAAAAACAATAATGTGACTGTTATATACTACTGCTACTACTAAGAATAATATCCAGTATGAACTTTAACCTATGACCTTTAGTTTTTAATGGTTATAAGATGCGTCCTGGTGTCATGTGCAATATGTATACACATGCAAACAGTCTGGTTATTAATGTTGCATCAGAGATGGAAAGTACTTAAAAATCGGACTATGTTATGTTTTAACAGTGAAGACTGGTTGTGATTTTAGGGGCTAAAATCTAATATCTTCACCAGCTTGAAAACTAAACTATTAGGGTTGAACAATGCATTACAACATAAGGTTTCATTAATGGCCTAATAGGAATATGGGGTAAGGTATCACACAGATTACATTTAAAGTGCACATATTATCCTATTATGGTTTTTCAGATATTACCTTTCATGCAGTGTTTTATAGAGCTGTTTGTGAATGTAAAAAAGTCTGCAAAGTTTAAAAAATCAAAGTGCACGACAAACAGAGTTATCGACTCCCAAAAGAAGGAACTGATTCTGAACAGTTGAAACGAGTCGTTAGTAATTCCAGACTTATTCCTGTACTCACCTACTTGGGTTTGTAACAAAAAGCCCCGCCTCTGGTCTTTATTGGCTGCTCGCTGACAGGAACTGAAACACGTTATGGTTGTCGGCGTTTACTCCACCCCACTGCGGTAGACCAATCACAATGGACTGGGACATCTGACCAATCAGAGCAGAGTATGCTCTCTGAAAGGAAGAGTTTAGAACGAATCCTTTAGATCATTGAAAGGTAATGCTGCAGTTTAAATTATGAGTACATTAAAGTGTTTTTTGACCTTGGGTGCATGTAAATCTATTGTATGAGACCTTTAAAACAAAATTAGGCACGTTTCAGAACCATACTATGTGCGCTTTAAAGACAGCTCGGCCGTTGTCTGTTGTTTAGTTTAATTTTTATTTTGAGTGGAATATTTGTGTTTAAGGTATTTTGGTGGAGGCTGTATCTCATGTGTGCCTCAATCACTGCTGATGATGTGTTACAGGCATGTCAGCTGAAGCATATCAGCTCAGTTCATATGAAATCTACTTTCTCTGTGTATTCACCAGTTTTTCACTGATTGACTCCATTAATCTACTGCGGTGGGCTCAGCCTCCAGACGTATCTAATTTTATCTGACTCCCCCTCTGAGAGGTTCACCACTAAAGTCATGTTCCTTAGATCCCAGAGTAGTGCTTTTGGCATTCACATTAATCCCCAATGTGAGATTCAGCATTAAGATCAAGTCAATCCAGAACTGCATCAACCATAGCTCCTGCAGTACTCTG
>JANDJT010000199.1:24032623-24043412 GCA_024331685.1 Stegophilus panzeri | reverse complement strand
TAAATATAGGTGTGCAACAATTATTGGCACCCTTTTAGTCAATACTTTCTGCTACCTCCCTTTGCCAAGATAACAGTCTTCTCCTATAATGCCTGATGAGGTTGGAAAATACATGGCAAGGGATCCGAGGCCATTCCTCCATACATAATCTCTCAAGATCCTTTAAATTCCGAGTTCCATGATGGTGGATTCTCCTCTTCAGTTCACCCCGCAGGTTTTCTATGGGTTTGTGGTCAGTAAACCATTTTGTGTTGATTTTGATGTATGTTTTGGATCATTGTCCTGCTGGAAGATCAAACCATGGCCCGTTTTAAGCTTTCTGGCAGAGGTTTTCATTTCATATCTGTTGATATTTGATCCAGGTCCTCTGGCAGAAAAACAGCCCCAGAACATTAAAGAGCCACCTCCATATTTAACCATGGGCATGAAGTACTTTTCCATATGGCCACCTCTCTGTGTGCACCAAAATTATCTCTGGTATTTATTGTCAAAAAGCTCTATTTTGGTCTCATCTGACCATAGAACCATTTGAAGTTCCTGTAGTGTCTGGCAAACCGAAGTTTGCCGAGTTTGTTTTTGGATGAGAGTAGAGGCTCTTTTATTTATTTATTTATTTTAAACCTTTCCAAACAACTTGTAGTGATCAAGGTGACTTCGGATTGTAGTTTTGAAGACTTTTTTCGGCCACTCGAACCATCCTCTTCACAGTGCGTTGAGACGATATAGACACATGTCCAGTTCCAGGTTGATTCATAACTTTACTGGAACTTCTTAATTATTGCCCTGATGGTGGAAATGGGCATTTTCAATGCTTGTGCTATTTTCTTATAGCCACTTCCCAGTTTATGAAGCTCAACAACCTTTTGCCACACATCACAACTATATTCCTTACCCATTGTTAGGAATGACTAAGGGAATTTGGCCTATGTGTTGCCTCATTGTGGTTTGAATTGTGGTTGAACAATTTCCTGTTCCTAGTCACCCAGGTATACTAAAAATAATGTAAAATAACAATGGGAATATACTTAAAATATATTTCTCATATGAATTCATAGGGATGTCAGTAATTGTGGCACACATATATTCAACAAAAATATTTTTTGATAAACCTGTTTGCAATTGTTTGCTATCCATGAGAGCAGGGTATTTTTGTGAATTTTTCTGAACAAAGGATCAAACAATAAAGACAATTTTTCACAGCCTTCTTTGCTCATATTTACTAAGGGTGCCAATTTTAGTGGAGGGTACTGTATAACAATAATTGATGGACTTGCTTTCAAGATTTACTCAAGATAATCCAATTACTAAAGATGCCATTGCAAAGTAACAAATCTATTTCCTTTATTTTCATTCATATATTTTATTTAAACAGTAACAATTGAACACACTGTATGTATTGTGATTGTAACACACTGTATTTATTATTGTCTCTTAGTGACCAGCACTTCAGTAAATTTGACTAAACTATATGTGTTGTACATGTGTGTGCTATAATGTGACTGATGGAAGAAAAACAGATCATGCAAGCAAACTTAAGCACTTGGATCTGACTGTACACACAAAACTGACAGGAAAACAGATTTGATGAAAGCTTAATAATACAAGGTAGCAGGGCGGCTGTGTAAATGGGATAACAGAGCTAAACCCTATTGTCTTTCATAGATAAAAAGACATATTGAGTTAAATTTTTGGCATCCATATCAGATTAAGAAATGTCTTAAAGCGGATTATTTTGGAGTTCACTTGTCGTGGGTGTAATGAATGTGAAAGAGGTGGATTATTTGCTATATTATAAACTAAAAGTAGATAGATTAAGCACACATAAAATAAGGGGAAAAGGCTCATGCAGAGAGAGTGTGTGTGTGTGTGTGTATGTGTGTGTGTGCGCAAGCACCATTATTATGCCATGAGGCTGAGCTGATGCTGTGAAATTTGTGTGAATTGATTTACTCAGAACAAATGAAATAACCTTTTAGCTGCATGTTTCTACCACAGGGACAAATGGGCTCAATAAATGCTGCATTTATGAAACTGTGAAAGTGTCAAAATGCCAAATACAGAGCTCCATATTCGACACCATGTTTAGCCTATTTAGTAATATGTAACTGCT
Organism: Stegophilus panzeri; assembly: GCA_024331685.1. Lineage (NCBI taxonomy): Eukaryota > Metazoa > Chordata > Actinopteri > Siluriformes > Trichomycteridae > Stegophilus > Stegophilus panzeri. Next base: position 24,041,302 of record JANDJT010000199.1, on the reverse strand, counting down.
AAATACATACATATAACAGAGAATTGTTATAAGTGTAATTAAGTATATTACTTATTTATACTGATTACAGTTCCCTGGTAGTCTATCGGTTAAGGATCCCACGCCATCGTGGCCCGGATTCGATTCCCGGGCAGGGAATCAACTCAGCCCCTGGGGGTTGCACTAAGTGCCGGTCCCAGGCCTGGTAATGGGAGGGTTGTGTCAGGAAGGACATCCAGCATAAAAGCTATGCCAAATCAAATATGCAGACTAATGATTCACCTAAAAGGTCTTCACTTTTTTCCAATGGAGGATCCTTTAAAATCTATGTAGAACCTTATAGAAGAGTTTTTCTTATTATAGAGAATTCCAAGTAGAACCCTTTTAAGAGTGCAAGGGCAGTCAGTTCCATGTGCAGTTGCACTAAATACATTTTATTTATCCAATAGCGGCTTAAAATCCAAAACTAAAAAAAATTATCATGTGTCATGCCCTAAAGAAGCAATCGAACTGAACAGAATAACCTTTATTTATATCCAGCAGCCTGCTGCTTTTTAAGTAATTAAAGAAGCTCTGTTAATTCAATAGAAGTTTAATGAAAAAATAAAAGTGTATATCTAGGTGTCATGCCCTTTTCAATAACAGGAGGTTGATATATGGATCGTTATACTGTATGTATGAGAATGTATTGGCATCAACTATGGCCTAAGGTAAGATTTTACCACATCCTTTTGCTTCATTTCAATATAAAGTATTGGTTAATGTTACTTACCCTCGAGCACTGGGTTCCCAGTAGGGAGCGTAAAGCCCAGAAAATGCTGGAACAAAATAACAGCCATATGACGTCCCAGCTGCAGCAGCCAACTTTTCTATTGGAACATTTTGGAAATTTTGGGAAGAATTGGCAAAGAAATCCTCAAACTTGGACACTGGATTTATGAACACAACCCCCTAACACCATATGATCTCACAAGCTAATAGAATCATGTATCCACACAGTGGTTTTCGTACATTTCAAGTTATACTCACTGTCCCCTTATTAGGAACTCTAATAGTTATCTAATCAGCCAATCATGTGGCAGCAGCACAATGCAGAAAATCATGCAGATAGTGTACAGGTCAAGAGCTTCATTTAATGTTCACATCAAACATCAGAATGGGGAAAAAGTGTGATCTCTGTGACTTTAACCGTGCCGTGGTTGTTGCCAGATGTGGCTGGTTTGAGTATTTCATAAACTGCTGATCTCCTGGGATTCTCACACACAACAGTCTCTAGAGTTTACACAGAATGGTGAGAAAAACAAAAAACACTGAGTGAGTGACAGTTCTGTGGGTAGGATCGCCTAGGTGATCAGAGAAGTCAGAGGACTCAAACCAGCCCTTCTGGTACCAACATCCATGCCACAGTTAAAGTCACAGAGATAACACTTTTCCCCCATTCTGATGTTTGATGTGAACATTAACTGAAGCTCTTGACTTGTATCTGCATGATTTTATGAATTGCACTGCTGCCACATGGCTGATTAGATAACTGCATCAATGTGCAGGTGTACAGGTGTTCCTATTAAAGTGATTGGTGAGTGTATAAACTTTAAATACTAAAATGTGGTGACAATATTGGTTACATTATGAAGAAAAAAGTTTAATGATTCACCAATTTCAGAAGAGGATTTGAGGATTCCCAGATTGTCCTTCAACCACCTCACTACTGCTCCAGCAATTGCAACAGATCCCTGAAACATGAACCAATCAAGGGAATACAACTTTAAAAAACAAAACAAAATTCAAAAATAATAGTGGCAAGTCATTTAACTCTATCAGGTTCAAAATATTTATTAATTTTTTAATTAGCAAAAGCATTTGGATTTTCTTTGTAAGAAAAGCTATGTCTGCTATATCATAGCCTTAGCCTGACCTTAAAAATAATTTTGTCCTGAGCAAATTTCTTACCATTTATGGTCTGTACTTTTTTTTCAAGTGTTTCAAGTATTCAAAATGTTTTTTATGGTTTTCTGCTTTTTAAACCCGATTCACTTGTTCTGCAACTCATTCATTTCATGCCTCTTGATGTCGCTGAACAAAAAAAATCACCAGTCCTGCAGGGTGAATGCTGCCTATTTCATATTATTTCATATTATTTCTTCCGCTAAGGACTTTCTTCGTTCCCTAACGTCAAGTGGGTATCTAAAAAGCCTCACTTAATCTAACAAAAGGGTAAATGAGGGATATACGAGGGACTGTATAGGACTAGAAATGGGGCAGTGGTAGCTCAGTGATTAAGATGAAGGGCTACTGATCAGAAGGTTGTGAGTTCAAACCCCAGCACTGCCAAGCTGCCACTGTTGGGTCCTTAAGCAGATGTATAAATGTAAGATGCTCTGGATAAAGGTGTCTGCCAAATGCCATAAATGCAATGAGCTCTAACTCTCACGTCCTACAGTGTATATATGGAGCTTTCCTGTCTGGAATATTTTTGCTTTATTGTAGAAATACGGTAAACAGAAAAAAGGCCTAAATCAAATCAATATTTGGTATGACCTCCCTTTGCCACCCTTTAATCAGCATTCTCTCATTCTCTCAGGCACACTGTTGTGCAGGTTTTAAAGTATTCCTCTGGATGGCTGTTCTGTCCCTGCATGCAATCCACAGACTGGCTCAGTGTTGTTGAGATCAGAGCCATACCATCTGTTTCAGAGCTCTTTGTTCTCGTTTTCACTGGCAGTATTTATCTATGACTTTTCTTGTGTGTTTGCCGTCACAATCACACTGCAGAATGGATTAAGAATTAGCTGCTACCCTGATGGTGCTGCATAATGGATAAGAATATGCATTTTTTCACTGACAAAATCACAATTTCCATTTGGAGAAATGCAGTCCCAAACCTACAGGGAACTTCCACTGTGCATCAAAGAGTGCCTACAGACACACATCCATGAAGCACTTTACAGCCGTTCAGTGGACAAACTGTCAGAGTCAAAATTTCATATCTCTCATCAATGCAGAGTACCTTCTACCTTTATTCTGCACCGCAATCCTTGTGTTTTTGAACGAAGACCACTTCTGACAAGATTCTCTGGACTGTAGATGATGATGATATCAGGGTCCCAGTGGTTTCTAGCAGTTCAAAGCTAATAGCAATGCTGGCCAAATTTCAGTTTTTTGGGAAGTAAGCTTGATGTATGTCTACTGCACTCAGTTTCTGTACCAACTCAGCCCTACCCATTTTTTTGTGTGTGTGTTTCTACATAAGATCTTGGACAACATACAATGGGGGAAATAAGTATTGGACACATCAACATTTTTTTTCAGTAAATATATTTCCAATGAGGCTCCAATACTTTTTTCCTGTGTCATTCCACATAACTTTATTTATGGACTTTATTGTTGTGAATTCTTTATATTTCCAGATTTCTTGAGTTAACACTAATGTCTGGTGAAAATTTCATGTAGCCTCATAGGAAATATATTTACTGAAAAAAATGTTGATGTGTCCAATACTTATTTCCTCCACTGTATATTGAAATACCTCACAAAATTTGAGCTTGGGTGAGACCTTGATGATGATGATGATGAATGCCCACCTAATGCCTTGTTGCTATGCTCAGTCTTGTCTTGGTGTAAAATTTGAAGGCTAAACTGCCCCATCTACCACAACCTCACCCCAGGCATTTTACTGGCATGGATGGGTCCAGCTGTATGTATTGTGGTGCTGAGCTCATATACTCAGGTGCAGATTTAGTGATTTGGAGGCTCTAGGCAGAATATAGGAATGGGGCCCTCATTTCAGTGTTTTAACACTGATATTACATTTTTTAGCATAGTTATGTAGCATTAATAATTAAATATATATATCATTTGCATTTTAAGGGGCTCTAGGCGGTTGCCTAACTTCGCCTAGTGCTAAGTCCGCCCCTGCATATACTGTATATATTGGGATGCCCAAGCATCCAGTAGTATTAGATGAAATAAAGGAGGCCCTTCAACAGAGAGTATAGTAAAATGTTGCACCCTGGGTGATATTCACCCTAACTTAGGACATGAGAGCAAGAGGCACTGACGGGAAACAAATAACCAAATAGGTTTACATTATGAAAAACATCACATACTCTGTCCATTTAAGAAAAGAAGATATAGTAAGATGGGTATGATTCAATATGTATCACAATTGAGATCTGACTGCAGAAATGTGCACTTAAGGAAGTAAAAGGCATGTTTTTAATGAGGGAATATAAATGTGAAACAGCATATAATATCTTATAATAATATGAGGAAATAGTAATATTAAACACAAGAATAATTGTGCATGATTTAATTATGCATTGGTAAAACTGCAATCAAAAATCTATTTTGTATATAATTCATGCAGACAAATAAAACTTAAAAAGGGTAAAGGCATCTTTATATTATACTTAACATGGACTGCAGTTATTTGTATTTGGACCAAGGAAATAATGAAAGAACCTGAGTTAAAGTATCTGGAATACCTCAATAAACAAAAAAGAATATTCACCTCAAGTGCATAGTAAGCAGGTTTGTCCTTTCCCATTTTGTAGGCAACTGTTGTGAGGAGGCCATTTTCTGACATCACAGGCTGTGAGGAAGAGTTAAGAGTTAACTAAAGTCATCTATTGAGTGAGACCACATAAAGTCATTAAAGCATTAAATACCTTGAGTCCAGTATTTTTCAACATGAAGCAACCGGTTCCATATCTACAACAGAAGACAACAGTGGTGTGTTGAACATAACTGCCTACAGTGCTATTCATAATGTTTGAATTGTTGCTCAATGTGCAATCAGATCAATAATGCAACATTTCTTGCTCGGAGTTATATTTCATCTGCAGCTGAGTCATGAACATCGGGGTTAATGGGGTGCTTTAATGAAGAAAGACAGTCAGTTTGCAATTGAAAGACCAGACTGATGAGACAAACTAAACAACAAAATACTAGCTAAGGAGTAAAAATCTTTCCTACATATTAAGCATGTGGCCCTGATTTACTAATGGATTGTGTATATACAAAATCACCCACAAAATGTATGCAAGCTTTTTTATTGAAAAGGTTTAATGAGGATTGAAAGTATTTTAATTCAGATTTACCTTATTCATAAAATAAATTCTAATATCTACACTCTTATTCATTTACATCATATTTTGAATCGTTTTTCAACGTTTCAGAGCCTTGAGACAAGTTTCAGAGCCTACAGCCAAACCATAGCTGTCATCACTGGCTCCAGCAACCATCTAACACCCTAACAGCCTGCATGTTCAGCAGGCTGTAAACAGGTCACAGTAGCTACTCTCAAAGACAGAACAACTTCACTCATGGGAACATAGATTGTATAGGTATTGGCTGAATGCACAGAACATCAGTCACTCACTCTTTATCCTGGCCAGGGTCACAGTGGATTCAAAGCCTATTCGGGAACATTGGGATGAGGCAGGAATACATCCTGGATGGGAGACCAGTCCATTGTCCATGCATACACACATTCACACCTAGGGGAAATTTACCTTAGCTCAGGGGTGTCAAATCTTATCCGGAAAGGGCCGGTGTGGGTGCAGGTTTTCAATTCCAACCAAGCCACCCTGAGTCTATTGAAAGCCAAGCTCAACTGATTAAACAGGTGGAATCAGTTGTGGCTCCTGCTTGACTGGAACGGAAACCTGCACCCATACCGGCCCTTTGCTGGTAAGATTGGACACCCCTGCCTTTGCTGATCTGTTCAGCAACTTTCAGCCATATTACAAGGCATGTCTCAGGCTAGTAGGGACAAGAACATGACAGGAATATGAGGTGTATTTAATTGTAATCACAGATATCTCGTAGCAAGCCTAGGAGACTTGCTGGAGGAGGGTGTAAAAATAAGAAAGGAAATGAAAGCTGTGGTGTTAATGCTGCAACATTTTCAGGAACCTCTACGGTGGCCACACACACTAGTGCAGACCGATGTTGCTTTTCTGCACTCCATGTGTTCTGTGTTGAGTTTGAGTGATTCTCACCCTCAATAGAGAGCAGTATCAGTACTGTCACAAATCTTACCCACAGTGGTGAACAGGATCAGTATTCTGAGCAATTTTTATCCTCAACAGAAACAGCATGAGTAATATATATGATTTTCATCCTCAATGGAAAGCAGAAACAGCATTTTTACTGATTTTCATTCACAATAATGTACGATATGAGCACATACTGTATTGTAGGTGCAGTCTGGAGAATGCATTATCAGCATGTGCTACAAACCCTTGTGATGACTTTGATATATACGTGAAGAAAACTGCCCTCATGGTACAGAATGTAAAGAAGTAGGTGTAAGGTTATTTATGTAACCAAGGTTCTATGAGTGAGTGGAGAACCTGGGTCACTCAGGTTGCATATACAGTGCATCCGGAAAGTATTCACAGTGCTTCACTTTTTCCACATTTTGTTATGTTACAGCCTTATTCCAAAATGGATTAAATTCATTATTTTCCTCAACATTCTACAAACAATACCCCATAATGACAATGTGAAAGAAGTTTGTTTGAAATCTTTGTAAATGTATTAAAAATAAAAAACAAAAAAAAGCAATAATAATAATAATAATAATAATAATAATAATAATAATAATTTGGGGGTATAGATATATGGACATAGTTACCATAGACCCCATGCTACAGCGTCTCATAGAGACTAGCTTCCAGCAGCAGGCCACGACACAGCAGCTTGCCCAAAGCCTGTGAGTTGCTACCCAGGAGCTGCTGGCCCTGAAGCGGCCCCGCCGCTCTGGGACCCTGGCCGAGAAGCCTGGCACCTTCTCCCCCGCCTGACCCCAGAGGACGACATCGAGACCTACCTCGAGACCTTTGAATGGGTCGCCCACCGAGAAGGCTGGGGCATGGAAGCCTGGCCGTGCATCCTCGGTCCTTTGCTCTCTAGAAAAGCAAGCACCGCCTACTATGCCCTCTCTCCAGAGGACGCGGTGGACTACGGAGAGGTAAAGAAGATCCTGGCATGGTATGGCCAAACTTCCCACCAGGCGGCAGCGGAGTTCCACCCGTGGAGCTACCGGCCGGGGGCCCAGCCCCGTGGACAAATGAACACCCTCCTGCGCCTCACCAAACTGTGGCTCCAACCTGACCAGTGCACTGCCACCGAGGTGGCAGAAAAGGTGGCCATGGACCGGTTCCTGAGAGCTCTGGTGCCCCCAGAGCGCCGAGCCGTGGGAATTCGCGTGCCGGGAACCCCCAAGGAGCTGCTAACTGCCCTAGAACTCGCCCTGCCCCTCTTGGAGTTCGGCAGGGACAGGAAGCGACCCCATAGCCTGCCCAGAAGGGGGCCGCCACATTGACCCGACCGCCAGCGCGCTGCCAAAGGAAAAGAGGTCACCCGAAACTACCCTGCCTACGGGACGCCTCCCCCAGGAGGGAGTCAAGACTCCAGGCCGGTCGAAGGGGGGCCGCCGCACTCCGGCCCTGCCAAAGCCAGCCCAGCGAAGGAAGGAGGCCCCAGCCCGGCTGGCCTACATGGCCCGGGGCAAGGAGAACGCCCCGGCTGATGGTAAGTTGCACACACCCCCTGACCCATTCTTGTCTGTATTTCAACAGGTGAGCCGGCAGGGGAACTTCGGCTGGGAGCAGAAAGAGGACGACCGCCTGAAGCATTGCTGGGCCCAGGTGCGTCAGATTGAGGGGGTCGACCAAAACCCAGAACACAGGTTTCCCGCCTCCTATTTTTTAGTTAGGGGAGACCTACTATACCACCGGACCTAGCGCAGAGGGGAAAACATGGACCTCCTGGTAGTCCCCAAGACCCGAACCCAAATGCTGATACACCTGGCCCCTGCCCATCCACTCGGGGGCCACCTGGGGGCCCGAAATACCGGGGAAAAACTGAAGGACCGCTTCATCTGGCCGGGGATGGACGCAGAGGTCTGGGCCTTCTGTCAACGATGCCCTCAGTGTCAGCGTACCGCCCCCAGGAAGCCCCTGCCGGCTCCCCTGATCCCTCTTCCCATTATAAGCATCCCCTTCGAAAGGATCGGCATGGACCTCGTAGGGCCGCTCCCCAAGTCCGCCCGGGGCCATGAGTACATACTCGTCATCCTGGACTATGCCACCCGATACCCCGAGGCGGTGCCACTACGCAAAGCCACCTCCTGCAACATCGCCAGAGAACTGATACTCCTGTTCAGTTGTGTGGGGATCCCAAAGGACATTCTGACCGACCAAGGCACGCCTTTTGTGTCCAAACTAACGTCTGATCTGTGCCAGCTGTTACAGGTGAAACAGCTCAAGACGTCGGTCTACCACACGCAAACTGATGGACTGGTCGAAAGATTCAACCAGACGCTAAAACAGATGTAATGCCGGGTGGTAGATGAGGAAGGAAGAAACTGGGACCTCCTCCTTCCCTACGTGCTCTTCGCCGTTCGGGAGTGTCCCCAAGCGTCCACGGGCTTCACCCCCTTCGAGCTCCTCTTCAGACGGCGACCTCGAGGACTGCTGGAAGTGGCCCACGAAGCGTGGGAGGAACAACCGTTCCCGTTCCGCTCAGTCATCGACTACATGCAGGAGAAGATTGACCGGGTAACCCTGATAGTTCAGGAGCACATGCAAGCCACCCAGGAAAAACAGAAAAGGGTGTACAACCGTCCCACGCAGCCTCGGGAGTTCCAACCGGGCGATCGGGTGCTCCTACTAGTGCCCAGTAGCTCCTGCA
>JANDJT010000199.1:24010661-24020913 GCA_024331685.1 Stegophilus panzeri | reverse complement strand
CTTGTGTTTAAAAGAAGTTCAAGCATTTTAAATTTGTGTTAACTGTATGCATTTTGTGTCAAAGCAACAAGAAATGTTTGAACTTTATAGCCTACACAGACGGATGTTGTGCTAACTGTGTTAAGAGTTTAGGAAAATTGTTAAAAGTATTGGAAAAATTGTCATAGCAAGTGTAAAAAACTGTAATCTGTAGAGAGGAACCCACCAAGGCTGTCCACTGTCTCCGGCTTTGTTTAGTATTTTTATAGAGCCTTTGGCTCAGGCAGCGAGGGAAAATACTAAGATAAAGGGGATGGAAGTTTGCGGGAAGGAATATAAAATTTAATACAAAGTATTAAATTAAATAAAGTTTATACACGGATGATGTACATTAATCTCTGGCAGATCCTGACTCCAGTATCTCAGAACCTTTTCTCCTATTAGAACTGTTTGGATTTATTTCAGGATATGAATAAAATATTACAAAAACACAAATTCCGCAGAAGGAATCAGGAGTAAATCTGCAATTAAATGGGACACTACCTTTATGTATAAAGGTATACCCACTATATCTGGGTACAAATATCCCCAAAGACATATCAAACCTATGTAAAAGGAACTATGGCTCCATAAATATGTCTATAAAGTCAGAAATTGACAGGTGGTCAATACTCTCTATAGACATGACTAATCAAATTGAAGTTCTTAAAATAAATATACTTCTGCATCTGATGTACTTATTACAATCAAGTCTGATGGACATCCCCCAAATACACAAGTAAGACTTCTAGCGATACCTACAGCTAAGAGATTTTAACAAAGAACCGAGCAGGGTAGAGATACCTGATGACAGTCTGATCAGTTCAATGCTTACAAAATGAGGGACAATAAGAAGTTGATCTCAAGGATATACAGGAGTATACAAATAAGTAAAAGATGCTCATCAACCTATATAAATTAAAAAATGGGAGAAAGAATGCAATATGTCAATTTCAGAGGAAGATTGGGATCATTGTTGTAGTTGGTTGTTTACAACGTCACACACAAGACGTGGAAATGGAAACTGGAAATGTCTGCTCAGGTTTCTCTACACCACTAAAAGAAAAGCATTACTTTATAAAAGATTAGATCAGGGCCTATGCTGGTGACGGTATGGAACTCAGATGGTTGACCACTTCCATATTTTTTGTGGAGGCCCATTAATTGAATTGTACTGGAGGGAGATTAGAAAAGTTATAGAGGATACATTTGGAATGAGATTTTTTGTTTTCATGGTTTTACCTTTTCTTTGGTAAAGTGCTTCAACTAGGGGGGAGAAAAAATAAATACTATTTCAAATACTATTGGTATCTAGTAAAAAGGCCATAAAGAGAAGGTGAGTGCAACAAAAACGCAATGGATTGAAATTGAAATGAACTTTTCTCAATGAAAAGACTTACCTTCATGTTACATTTGAGAATGGATCTTTTTAGAAAATATTGGGATATATTAGGGAGACTGCTATGTAACCAATTGTGATTATGTATGTAAAAAAAAAAAAAAAAAAAACATCTAAGCTTCTTGTCTGTAAAAATGTAGGATTAGGTTCTAGTTGTTGCCCCCCCACACACACACACAATTTTCCTTTTTTCTATTTTATACCTTAATTAATTTTCTCTTCAAATGGCTAAAAATTAATTTATGAATTAATGAATAAAAATAAAGTTTAAAAAAGGAGAATATAGAGGAATTATTATTGCTGAATCTATGTTAGAATTTTCACAGTGAGCTACATATTTGACTTCAAAACAGCAAGACTAGATTTTTGGGTTTCTTTAAAAAAAAAAAAAAGTATGCTAATTTACAGTATAATGCATATTTGATTTGAATAGATTTGCATAATTAATTTATGCTACATTTGCATAAATAAATGTAGATTTTTGAAAAACCGGCAATGTAAAAAAAAAAAAAAAAACACATGAGAATATCTGCAATCAACTGCCAAAGACTGATTGTGATACCGCATGTAGTTTTAATCTGAAAGCATCTGAAAATAGTTGTTTTGGACCCGACTGATGAAATACTGGAGAAAGCCTTGAGCCTTGAGTGTGTGTGTGAGTGTGTGTGTGTGTGTGTTCACCTGCACAGATCCAGGTCCCACTCCATAGTGTGTATGTTGAACAGCATTGTGCGGCTGGCGTTGGTGACGTCTGTGCAGTGAATGCCACCATTTTTCCCTCCAGTTAAACTCTGAAACAAGAAATAAGTAAACAAATGGATCAAGAATTGGAAAATTATGAGCAAGTATATTTGCTAATTGTGTAGAGGTGATAAGTTAAAGGAAAAATGGATGGCTCAGGTATGCTGTGAGAGGCATTTTGCTGGTATAGTTTGGGTCTGCTTAGAGTGAAGTGTCACCACAAGGTGGGAGTTTGGAGGAAACCAGAGATACAGGAGGAAACCGGAGATACAGGAGGAAACCCATACAGAGACAGGAGGAACATGAAAACCTCCACACAGACTGTAACCCGAGCTCAGGATAAATACTTGCTACTGTTTATCTGTACATTTGTGTCTGTGTGTGGTCACTCACCCATATAAGCCAGGAGTCGACAGTTCCGAACATGGCGCGGTGAGAGCGCACAGCCTCGTCCACCTCCACCACATTGTCCATCAACCAGCGCAACTTCACCGCACTGAAGTACGTACTGATGGGCAGACCTGTCTTATGCTGCACACCAAAGCCAAAAAAAAAAGTGTCAAACAAATCAAATCAAATCAAATCAAATCACTTAAACTATTTGGATAAATTACAATTAAAAATTAAATACATGCAATGAAATAAGTCAAAATAAAATGTAAATAAGACATCAAGCTTCCTGGACATTATTATAGCAGTTATTTTCCAGGCTGAGGAAGAATTATAAACTATCCTCAGCTTCTATAATGATATTTTTGAGGAGTGTGTGCATGTTCGTGTGTTCGTGTGTGTGTGTGTGTGTGTGTGAGACACCTCATCATCACCTTTAAGTGATTTTTGTTTTTTCCAGGCGTTTTCTCTTGTGTGCGTGCGTGCATGTGTGAGTGTGTGTATGTGTGTGTGCGTGTGTATGTGTGTGTGCGTGTGTGAGAGAGAGAGAGACACCTCATCATCACCTTTAAGTGGTTTTTGTTCTTTCCAGGCGTTTTCTCAATGAGATGCTCAACAGTAGACTGAGTCCTCAAGTCCAGCCACACTAAAGATAAATGAAGAATAAAAGTAAAAACATTTCCCATGGGGTTTTTAGTCATTTTAAACACACATACAGTATGTCATCTAATCAAGCGAAACCTGTCAAACAAGATGTTCAAATCTGAACAATTTTTATTATAAAATAATATTTATATGGAGGTTATTTTTCAGTCTGATTGAGCTGAGGCTGAAATAAACAAAATGTTTTAGTTCCTGTTCATTTCACACACACACACACACACACACACACACAAATCTAACCAAATCTAACCACACACAAATCTAAGGTGCAGTTTTTGTAAACAGAAAATAAATAATAATAAAAAACAGTTTTCTTTGTGGGGATCAGCCAAATATCATCACGTGCTACTAATATTCAACTATATGTGCAACTGAGATGAAGTTAAATATGTTAGGAATTAAAAACCACGGTGCATCTGTATTTCTATAAAGTCAGTAGAAATGGAATAGGACAGTGGACATTATTTGCAGTAGGTGAACAATACAATATGCATTGTTCAGTAAACAGAAGCACTGTTTTAAAACCCACTTGGTTAAATGGTGATATTCTGCCCTCTGCTGTCTTCACTGAATGACACTACTTTTAAGTACATTTAAATTTTTGGTGTTAAATGTCATTGTCTCTTCATAACTAACACCTGATCACTAACTTAACTAACGCAGGCCCTCTATGTCTTATGTGTTATTCTCTGCTCCTTTCAGTCAATATGAACACGTGTATTATGCAGGGGCGGACTTACCAATAGGCAAAGGTCGGCAATTGCCTTGGGCCCCGAGCTACCAAAGGCCCCCAAAACACTGCATAAACTCATGGTTAATTAATTATGTTTTTCTAAAAATCCATACACTAACTTCCATCAGAATGCTTAATTCATGAGTGTATTAGACTCCCCCTCCTTCAGTACCCACTACATTGGACTATTTCACAATTTTATTGCACATCTATGGAAATAATTCAGCAAGGCTGAGACAGGCAGCAGGGTTCATATTTTCTCTCTCTCTCTCTCTCTCTCTCTCTCTCTCTCTCTCTCTCTCTCTCTCTCTCTCTCTCTCTCTCTCTCTCCTCATTCCCTCCTAAAGCTCTGCTGACCAGCTCCCAAATGAAGCAGTAGATGAGTTTAATGTCACATGATGATAGTGTGCCATTCAGATGTGGATTCCTGTTCAGTGCTACTTCAAATAAATGTTTAAATATTACCACAATTTAGAGAAAAAGAAGACTATTTTAATAAGCTGCTGTCCTACTGTACCATACAGTGACTTATTGTTTGCTCTTGGTTAGTGGTCGTAGTGAAATAGACTTATTTATTAATATAGGCCTAATATCAAGATTAATTTCATAATATTAATATTAGAGCATAACATTTATTATTGTTATATTATATTATTATATTATCATTATTGTCATATCACAGTAAACCAGCGACTCCATTTCCCAGAATGCATGACCAACTACAAACATGGCCAAAGAGGACTACGCTTCCCACACACACACACACACACACGTTCTAATCAGAGACACCTGTTCCCATTTACACTCACAATCACACATAAAAGAAACTGTTAAAAACAGTAAGTGTTTGCGAAGTATACGCAACAGTCTTGTCTCTGTCGTTAACCAAGCCTTATACCTTGTTTTGTTTTGTTTTGTTTTGTTTTGAACTTTGCTTAGGACTTTGTCCCTTTGCTCTGCCCTGTTTGTATAGTTTGCCTGATTGCCTGACCTCTGCCTGTTCATGACTATTGTCTTATGCTTTGGACTTCTTGTTGTTGTATTAAACTGCCATACCTGCATTTGCTTCTGTTTGCGCCTCCATTACGTGACAATTATAGTAGTAGTAGTAGTAGTAGTAGGGTTTGGTTTTTTTTTTTTTTTGGGGGGGGGGTAAAATTATTAGATGTGGATTCATGTTAGTGCTAAAATATAAAGTTTCAGTCCTGATTTGTACAGCTGAGTGGTGCAGCTCTCCTACACTGCACCCAGATGATGCCCCCTGACTAGCTAACATGCTGTAGTCTTGATTGTTTAATATTCTTTGTCACACTGTTCTTCTGTTTCTGTTTGCCTATTTTACAAATATGACTTAATATCTGTTCAGTGCTACTTTTATGTTTTCATTTATGTACGTGGTGTTAAAAATTGGTCTAACCATCAATGAGCCAGTGTGTTATGATGTGATGTGTTGTGGGCCAGAAAGTCCAGGGCCACTTTTTGTCCCAGGCCACCCCTGATTATTGCTATTAATGCTAAATAACATATGCTGAAAATTTAAATATTGATGTTAAAACACTGAAATGAGGGCCTCATTCCTACATTTTGCCTAGGGCCCCCAAATCACTAAATCCACCCCTGTGTATTAGTGAATAATAATGGTATATAATTAGAATTAAATTAGTATTTGGACTTTAGATTGTAAGGCTTTTATGTCTTCTATATAATTAAGTAATAAGGGTACTTGTATAAAATATACTTTATGATGGGAATCAGAATAGGATTTTATACTAATGCTCATTTAAAATGTTATCACAAATCAGGCTTTTCATCCGTGTACTCAGTGGTGGAGAATCCTTAACTTATCATTTGGCTTTTAAAAGATCCCACACAAAAACCCACAGAAGCTCAAACAGATGATGTGACTTTCTCTAATTATATGTTATCTGTCTACAATTATAGGATATGAGAAATAATAATGATGTATTTGCTTCATGTATTCATTAAATTACATTTCAGTGTAAAAGTTTGCATCATCTTAATTTGAAATTATGAAAACAATGGTTAATGAGAGCTATGTTTCACAAATGTTCTTTAATTTAAACAAATATATTTTTGTCTGCTTTTGCTAATGGTGTTCATAAAACCTGATATCTTCTTGCCCTGTGAATGTATCACGCTATAGTGGTAGGTGTGCAGGTATTATTCTAATTAATGGCCTGTTAAGACGGTCCACATTTAATGTTGATCTCACTGCTATTGCCTTGTGGGTAGGCTGACTCACCAATGGCATTGTAGAGAGGTTCTCCAGTCTCTTTGTCCCACACCAACGTCGTCTCTCTCTGATTGGTCACTCCAATGGCTGTGTAAAACAGAGAAACTTCCATTTCACTTTTATACAATGAGGCCCTTGTGGAGGAGCATAGATGAAAATGAAGCCAAACATAGATAAATTCAAACACACACACACACACACACACACACACGCATGCATGCACCTTTAATATTGGTGATGTCAATCTTGAGCTGAGTGAGTTTCTCACTGGTCCTCTCCATGCACTCGTACACAGACTGCAGGATCTCCTTGGGGTCTTCTTCCACCCATCTCACAGCAAAAAAACAACAGATGACACAGGAAGTAAATATGAGCAAGGAAAAGCTTAGAACCAAAACTGAAATGCAAATTATAAGATTAAATATTTCATTATTCATTACACATTTTTATATACAGTATACATGTACAATATATACAGTATATATAAATATACATAAACAGTGGGACCCAAAAATGCATCATGCTTACTCATCCCTTCATTTCCAGTTAAGTTATGCAATAATGCACTGTCAGGAAATTCTGTCAGAAAATATAAACCTTTGTACAGCTTACTGTGGACTTTTATTAAAATCCAAAAAGAAAAAAATGATGCAACTTCTTGTAAATGTTTAATGTGAATTTCTAAGGAAAGACTTTAATGTGTACATGTGTTGCTAAACATAAATGCGTTCTAAGGTTGACCCAGTATTGTCCTGATAATGTCGATTTTATGTTTGTGTGATTATATTATCTTAAGTAGAAAATCTGAAATAGTTGTGTTAACTGACTGAAATAATGGCATCACAAAAATATTTTAGATTAAGCAGGGTTGCCAAGTGAAAATCAGAAAAAAAATCTTATCCTATGTATAAACATCTGCTTTAACTAATTTAAACCTGTAAACCTGTAAAACATTTAAACCTGTAAATGATCATTATTTAATATTTTCCTTCTTTTTTCTTTTTTTTTTTTTTTAAAGTGAAGTTGTCATGATCATTAAACTGTAATACTGTAATATGATAGTAAACAACATGCCCAGTTTTATTATCTATGGACTGCATATGCCCTACTGGAACTTTTATTTTAGATTATTATCCTTCCACTAATGGCAGTCACGCACAGGGATTACAGTACGGTCAAATTGTGTTTTAAAATGTTTCAAACTAGATTCCATCATTCTGTCTTAATAAATGTCAAAAGGTGTATCCTTATTGACTAAAACAACAGCATGACTAATTACAAAGAGGAATTAAGAACTTAGAGACCCATGGGCTGATACACCATGAAGGCCCCTTTTCCATGCCAAAGGTTCTTATGGTTATAAGTTAGCAAATTATTGTCATAGTAAGGTTATCCACAGCAGTCAGTTCTCCACTAACATCTACTGGTTTAAAATAAGTGGATATTGCTGGTGCACCAGGCAATGCTTCTATCTCTCTTGTTTCTTGCTCTTTTGGGGTTTTCTCTTTTGGTTCCACTTTTGCGCCATTTGCAAATTTGCCAGGCACTACACACATACTGTATATATCCATAGCTAATGAATAGATGCCAAGACACATGTCTGTGTTGCCTGACTGGTCTCTGTGTCATCACCAGAAAAATAAAGACCAATTATTGACAAGGTTTTTTATTAAAGTGCACACAAGTTATGCTCATTGGTTTGACTGTCAAAACTATCAACCTTTCACAAAAAATAAAAAATAAAACAATCTATAGTTCGAGACCACTTGGACCAATTAGTCCTATGACTAATCTGGCCATGACTAATAGTCACATTTAGTGGACCTAATCTTATCAATATGATGTTTTTTGACAGTGATGTTAGACAGAGACTTTACTAAAAGCTGAACAATTTTAAATATCTTAAATTATTTAAAAATGATTCTACTCCTAATAAATGATCAAATAAAAACCCAACAGGGTTATCAGTCGCTAACTCTGAAGACCTGTTAAATGTTCCTGAACTGTTAAAAGTGTTGAAAGGTTATTGTAACTTACCCTTCTCTGGGGAAACTCTGTGTAATTTCCACCTGATGCTGACTGACAAGCTCAGCTGTTTTAGCATTGAACACCTGTGGAGAAAAAATAAAAACATACCACGTTGAATAACATGTCTGGACCATTTACTAAAGTTGTGGACTACAACTATCATGGTCCTTAGCCCATAACCTTATCACATGGCCTCCAATCCTATCCCTGCTCAAAGTCACCTGGTTACTAATTAAATTTATTTGCAGTCGCTCTGCTCACTTTAAATAACCTGGACTGTGGATGAAAACTGGAAGTAAGATTGATATTGACTCCTGGTTTCTTCCAAACTTTGGAGATGAATTGGAGACTGCTGTCAAATGACCTCATGCAAAAGCAGGAAAGCATGTTGTTCAAGTGGTCAGTATGCATCAAAATCAGAAGGCAGAGAGGTATGAGTGATGAAACTAACTGCCTTGAAAAATCTACTCAAGGTCTACACTAGGTATGGTAGTGTCGGGGCAGCTGTGGCTCAGGTAGTAGAGCATGTTGTCCACTAATCACGTGCCTCCACCTGCCGAAATTTCCTTGGGCAAGACACTGAACCCCAAGTTGCTCCTGATGGCAGGTAAGCGCCTAGCGCCTTGGTGTGTGTGTGTGTGTGTGTGTGTGTGTGTATGTGTGAATGGGTGAATGATAAACTTTGTAGAACCGCTAAGGTTAAAAGGCGCTATATACAGTAAGTGCAGACCATTTACCATAGGAGGGGACAAGGTAGTAACAGAATCCACACCAAGGTCAGAACAAAGATGTAATCATGGACCATACTGTCTTGCAAATATTCAGTGAGCCAAGAGTTGGTTGGTATTGGTGGGAAGCCAGAGGAGCGAAACCAAGATATGAGTTGACGCAGAGGCACATAGGTTTTGTTGGCGTGATAGTTCTCAGGACAGGAAAGCTCTAAGATCTGACTGATATCTTCATCCATGTCCAAATGAATGTCATTCACAATTTAGGATAGATTCCAGTTATGATGAGTTCTTAATGCACTTACTGGAATAAAAGCAGGAAGGCTATCTACCTTACTGTTCTTACTTACAAGCCTATACATATTGTTAAAAATTAAAGGAAAAAAATAGGGACCCACAAGATTCATGAGGGTTCTGTCATTAAATGTTCTTTCCAAATAAAGAAAAAGTGCTAATAAAGTCAGATGAGCTAGAACTACTAAAATGTGCCAATCCTTCAGAACTACAAAAATGTGCAAACCCTTTTGGGGTATAACCCCTGTGGGATAATAAAGCACCTACCCCTACTTTAATTCAATTCAGTTAAATAAACTTTTATTTGTATAGTGATTTTAACAATGGACATTGTCACAAAGCAGCTTTGCAGAAGCACTTTAGATGCATCCATCTCTATAATAAAGGGAAATTTGTATCTGGCTGCAAAAGGCTAGTTCAGCTCATTCATTTCACCTGATGGTGTGAACACCTTCAGTATGGAAGTTAATGTAGTGACAGTATTGTACACTATATGGCCAAATGTTTGTGGACACCAAAACTGTCACCTCAAAGTTTGAAGCACACATTTGTATAGGATGTATTTGTATGCTATAGCATTACAATTTCCCTTCACTGGAACTAAGAGGCCCAAACATTTTGAGTGCCATGAAGACATGGTGTGTTAAGGTTGGAGTGGAATAACTTGAGTGTCCTGCACAGAGCCCTGACCTCAACCCCACTAAACACCTGTGAGATGAACTGGAACACGGACTGCACTCCAGACCTCCTAACCCAACATCAGCACCTGACCTCACTAATGCTTTTGTAGCTGAATGAACACACATCACCACAGTCACACTCCAAAATCTAGTGGAAAGCCTTCCCAGAAGAGTGGAGGATATTATGACACTGGTGCTTGAAAGTTTGTGAGAATTTTCTATATATCTGCATAAATATGAATTAAACCTAATCAGATTTTCACACAAGTCCTAAAAGTGGATAAAGAGCACCCAATTAAGCAACTGAGATAAAATATATATATA
>JANDJT010000199.1:23902858-23943407 GCA_024331685.1 Stegophilus panzeri | reverse complement strand
TCCTTGAGTGACCCAGCCAGAGCCCAGACTTGAACCCGATTGAACATCTCTGGAGAGATCTGAAAATGGCTGTGCACTGATACTCCCCATCCAACCTGATGGAGCTTGAGACGTCCTGCAAAGAAGAATGGGAGAAACTGCCCAAAAATAGGTGTGCCAAGCTTGTAGCATCATACTCAAAAAGAGTTGAGGCTGTAATTGGTGCCAAAGGTGCTTCAACAAAGTATTGAGAAAAGACTGAATACTTATGTACATGTGCTTTTTTTTTGTTTTTTATTTTTAGTAAATTTGCCAAGATTTCAAACAAACTTCTTTCACATTGTCCTTATGGGGTATTTTTTGTAGAATTTTGAGGAAAATAATGAATTTAATCCATTTTGGAATAGGGCTGTAACATAACAAAATGTGGGAAAAGTGAAGCGCTGTGAATACTTTCCAGATGCACTATAAATACCAGTGCCACCCTAGCATGAAGCATGGCCACCCCAGTAAGATATTATTATTATTATTTTTATTATTATTGCACTAATCAATGTTCTGATTTGAAACCAAATGACTTGGTAAAGCTTGCTGTGATAGGCTAGTTTGAATAATAACAGAACACTCACTACGATGTCTACTGGGAAATGTAAAAAGGTTATTTTATCTTTGTGCGATGGAAAAGAATAAGAAAGTTTAGTAACATAGAAGTTAACTGTTTCCTGGTCCTGACCACAATAAACAAACAGGTGAGCCAGACTTTTATTTTGCCATAAAGGATGGTTATTATTTGGAAGCATAACATTTGATTTCTTTAGTTTATCAGCTACCATTAACTAAAGCTTTTGAATTTATAATGATGATGTACTGCAGCAGTAGCTTAATGTTACGTTGCCATGAACCATGAAGAGTTGGATGCAAATGCAGCATTTTATTACCGTCCACTGAGCAAATCGGGCAACGTATCGGTAACAGAGCAATGTAAGAAAGACATGAATCAAAAGTGTCAAACAAATAGTGATTTTAGTCCAGAAATGCATTTAAACAGCAGGCTTAGAATCGTCACTAGAAAGACTGGTGATGTTTTAATGAAACTAGAATAATTAGAAGAAGCGGGGATTGTGTTCAGGTGGGTGTAGGATAGATTTCCAGGCACTGTGACATTGGGCATGAGTCATGTGTCCATAGCAGAAGTGGTTAGCAGTTGTGGAAAATTGTGGAAAAATGGTGTTTGTGTTGAGAGTGAAGATCTCGTGATGTTAGCTATGAATTTTATGAAGCTTGACAACAAATAAATGTTGCTTAGTCGTGTGCCTTTTATGTTTGATGCTGATCGTACTCGGGCTGTACACAAACAGGGGAAGTCACATGATTTCATTTTCTACAGATGGAGATTAGTGATTTTTCTCCCACCCTCGAATACCACCCCAATAGATTCACTGGGTCTAACCTAGCGACCCCATTGTAAAAAGTCTGGCTGCGCCCATGTTTATCACCATATCGCTTATTTACTTAATTACTAGGGCTGGGTAAAAAAAAAAAAAAAAAAAAAAAATAGATTCTCCAATTTTAATTGATCTTCAATTTAATGATAAGATATAGATTTGGGAATTTCTCGAATCGATTCTTAATGCATAAGAGGATATGATATTATGATATTATGTGTAGTTCTCCTCTCGTCCTGAAGATGTTGCCATCTTTCATGTTTTGAATTTTGAAAACGGTTTTATTTCTTAAACATGTTTTAAGTTGGTAATGAATTTCACTGTTGCACATTTACAGTGTTTTTATTTTATTTTTTACAGTAATGTGCATTGTGCAGTTTGTGCTTACCTTGTGGGCATTGTATGCACATTTATGATTTCTTGTTACAATGTTTTACTCAAAGTAAAAAGTAATTAAATATAATTGTGTGGGCCCTGTTGTTAATGTAAATGTGTATTTCCGTGATATAAGTAGGAGAGTTTTGGTTACCAGCATTTATATTAAAACATGGATTCCATGTCTGCAAAACTAACATTTTAAATGAAATATTGATAATCAAAATCATGTAAATAAGAATCGAATCATCAAATTACTCGCAATACCCAGCCCTAGTAATGACCCAAAATCACTGAATTAATCCTTTAGAAACCCACATTTCTGTGCTTGAGTCACACTGGCCTCTGGAATACTTCATGGGTGAATGGAAATAATGGCGTGAATAATTTGCTAAACCCACTGCTCACTTGTTTCAGTGGATTTTGGTGTGAGCGCTCAGCTGGACCGCACCGTGGGACGCAGGAACACCTTCATCGGCACGCCGTACTGGATGGCACCCGAGGTCATCGCCTGCGACGAAAACCCCGACGCTACCTATGACTACCGGGTAAGAAGCACACTTCGTCTGTGTGCACACTCGCATCTTACATCTAGCACACACACCTGTAACTTACATTTGGAATTCAGAAAGCTCAGCTGAAAGTTTTAGTTTGGGTGGGAAGCTTTGCTGCTGGTGAGAAACTCTGCTTTCTGTCCGGTCCAGTGAACTGAATTAATCCATTTCTTTCTTTCTTTGTTTTGGCGCACATTTCTATTATGATTAGAAATAATCTTGGCATTGTGTGGGCTTGCTTTACAGGACACTGAAAATTTTGCAACATATAATCTGATCATTTTGGAACTGATGTGTACACATACACGCACGCGCGCACACACTGGATTCATGGCTCAGAAAGCTTTTATGATCACTGCTTGCTCACTCAGTGCATCAGTACAGGTTTCTAAGCTGAATTTTTCCACTAATCGCAAAACCTCTCTCCTTCTCTCCATTTCATCCAGAGCGACTTGTGGTCCTGTGGTATCACAGCTATAGAGATGGCTGAAGGAGCACCGCGTAAGTGCAGTTAGCTCAATTCTGCAGTGCCTCTGTGTGCTCTCTCTTTCCTTCCTTGTCTCTGCAGCCTTCTGTCAAATGCTCCTCTGTAAAACTGCGTCATCTACTGTATAAACTGTTAATGACTTTAGAAAAATCAAACCGGGTAACACTTTAGATCGGGGTTGTTAATTGAGATTGTAATAACCTGTTAGTGATATAAGCGTATCTTGTTCGTGTAGTCATGTCATGGAGAGTTTTAAGAATTTTTCATTAGGCAGCTAGAGCATCTTTTAAATACTGTTACTGGACTACAGATTGAATTAAAGTCCACATGTGAACAAAGTCTTCAGATCTTGATCAGTGAATGAATGTTTTTTGTAAATGTGTCTTGCTTTTTCTTTTGGCCTGTAGCGCTGTGTGACATGCACCCGATGCGAGCACTCTTCCTCATTCCCAGAAACCCTCCACCTAGGCTCAAGTCCAAGAAATGGTGAGTGTGCTGCATATCGGTCGAACACCAGTTTGTGCTGCATTCAGTTCAGTACCAGGTCAGTACAACAGTACTGAGATTAATAATGATTGTGAGTGAGTGCCAGTGATTAAAATATACTTTGTTAACAAACATCACAGCATGGTTTTAAAAAGGTTTAGGCAGTTATCATGGTTTGATTATTTTAAAACTGCACATTCCTGCCTGTAGCTGGGACTGGGACGCTTATGGCAGGGGTTCTCATGAACCCATTTTAAGGGCCACTTTATTTAACACAGGAGTGTGCTGTGGTCTGGTGTTAAATGATGACCTAAAGGGCAGTGCCAAATTGCATCAATAAACTAGGGTAATGACATTTTGAATAGTAAACAATAAACAGCTTACATTTTTCCATAAGTCAGACTTACTTGTATAGATCACCATAGTTAATACTGGAGTCACAACCTCAAGTTTGAGAACAAAAGACTTTTTGGTCTGAAAGGTTAGAGCAGTGCTGTCGAACGTTCAGCTTCCCCCAACACAATGAAGGGCTTCATCAGAGGTAAAAGTGGAAGGTTTTAGACTGGCCAAGTCAAACACCAGACCTTTACCCAGTTGAGCAGCATTTCACCTCACGAAGAGGAGACTGAAGGGAGAAACCCCCCTGAAACAACTGAAAGCAGCTGTGGTAAAAGCCTGAAAACAGCATCACAAAAGAAGAAACCAACAGTTTGGTGATGTCAATGAGTCACAGGCTTAGATGCGGGTATTTCAACCAAATATTAAGTGTTAATTACTTGAATTTACTGTAAAACAAATTTTCCTATTATTTTGCTCACTTAAAAATTGGGAGGTCTGCCACCAAATGAGCCATGTTCAAGTTTCTTTAAAAAAATCTAGATGTAAATATTGAAATCCTGGTCTATCGTCTCCTATTCATCTTTTGATCTCAAACCCAAATGTTTTCAGTGTATAGCAGAAACAACAGAACTGGCCTTGTTGTTCCAATACTTTCAGAGGGAACTGTAGATCCTGTTTAGCCCAATTCCCATGTTTGAGGCTTGCTACCAAGCATTTCGCTGCAATTAATATGTTGTGTATATCTCATTGTATGTACCAAATACTAATTTGAATTTAAATTTTTGAAAAAAAGAGTATGTCTGTTATTCCACTAGGGGGCGGATTAGAGCCACTGTCACAATGTGCTAATGATTTTATTCTTTATTGGAAAGCTAAAAACCTGATGCTGTAACCATGCCTGTTTCCAAATGAACCAGTTTAGGGGTTTCACATCAACAGGGGTGAATACTTATGCAGTTTTATTTGTAAATAATTTTTCAAACTGTGTTTTTGTTGTTTTATTCTTGGTTTCTTTGGTAGAAGTTCAATGGACAAACCAAAATTGAAACCAAGAAAAACAGTTAGAAGAAAACACACGGGTAGTCTTTCATCGGTTATTCTCAGTCAGCAGCTTCCTACATCATGCAACACAGAATGGCTTCTCTTACACTAGCTTAACTACGTCAGTTTGGAGCTTTTTATTTTAATGTAGAAATTTTCCCTTTCTTCCCCCTATGACAGTAATCATTTTACAGGACAAGAGCTACCTGTCTGTTCCTACAGTATCCCTACTCATTGTTTGTACTTCCTTCTAAAATGGTTGTATAACTGGGCAAATGGTTTTCCACAGTGTCTCCAGCAAAGACCTAGGTCTACTGACCCTGCTTGGATCACTTCCACTTTATTGGTCGTGAAGACTCTCATTTCCTTTCTTTTCCCCATTCCTATATAATATACGTTGTATTATGTGTTTTAGATGCTTGGATGCCTGTAGAGGGCTGATACCAATTTTCTACTGTTATTGGTTCAATAGACATTGTAATAAACACTCTAGCATTATTTATAGCGAACCTAGAAATAGGAATAGATGACTGGATATTTCTAAAACTTCCCATGTTGATGTATAGTATAGAGACAGGGCCGTGAATCCCCCATCTCCTCCTTTCTTTTGCTTGTTGAAGAGTCTTAAATCGAACTTTTTTAGTAAATCCAACTGAATCTTTTAGTTTTCAGGTGAATCTTGAAATAAGGTTGTCCTACTCACTAAACTGTTTCTGTGGGACCTCCACTGTTAGGGATTGGAATATACAGAGTAGACCGATGTTGATTTTTATGGTTTCTGGGTCTAGTGGGAGAAAAGTCCATGTGTCTCTCTTTTTATTGCTTGGGTAGCAGGGCCACAGTTACTCTCATATTTTGTAGTTATATCTCTGGGTGAAATCAGCCTTAAGTATTGAAAATGACTGGAGTCCTGTCTCTAAGTATTTCTCTCCTGTAGCTTCAGTGTATAAAACTTAAGAATATTTAGCTTGTATCCTGAATGATTTCCAAATGTTTCATGGCTAGCATTATTTAAAAAAAAAAAAAAAAAAAAAGACTAACTCATCTTTTATTTCTTAGGTTCATCCCACCTTATATATAATGTATATTATTCCTGATCACTGCAAGGCTCTTGGTTACTGATTGGAAGGTCGGGGGTTCAAGCCCTTGCACTGACAAGCTGCCACTGTTGGGGCCTTTAACCCTCTCTGCTCCAGGGGTGCTATATCATGGCTGACCCTGCACTCTGATCCCAGCTTCCTAACATGCTGGGATATGTGGAAAAAAAGAATTTCTCTGTGCTGTAATGTGTATGTGACTAATAAAGACTCATTATCATTATCACCTGAGCTAACGGTTTTGTAAGACGAGTGAACAGGGCAGGAGAAAACGAGCAGAAAACTATACTAACTTTAATATTATTGAATATTTTGTGTATGTTCATGACACAATCTCTATTGACTCCATTTCAGTTCAGTCTGAAAGTTGTAACTTCTGTCTTGTTTCCTTTTTCTCAGACTTATTAGACTCTTTCTTTTATGTTGACTAGTTTTACTAAGAAATGTCTTTTTAAAATCTGAATATAAATTTTGATTCACTCTGCAAACATTTTGGGATTTCTATGCATTTCACGATTGCCACAAAAGACAAGTCTTTGTTACTGCGACTGCATCTTCATTTAAGTCTCCCTCGGCTTTTATTTAATCTTTTCTCTCTGTGTGTGTTGAATCTCTCTCTTTATCAGGTCCAAGAAGTTCTTTAACTTTATTGAAAGCTGTCTGGTGAAGAACTACACTCAGAGGCCGACCACGGAGCAGCTGCTAAAGCACCCATTCATCCGAGACCAGCCGAACGAGAGACAAGTGCGCATCCAGCTAAAAGATCACATCGACCGCACCCGCAAGAAGAGGGGAGAGAAGGGTGTGTATACACGCGGTGTGTGTCTGTGCCCGTGTGTGTTGATTCTGTGTAATATTCTGTGCTTGTTCTTTGCGATTTTAGACGAAACTGAGTATGAATACAGTGGCAGTGAGGAAGAGGAGGAGGAAGCTCCAGAACAGGAGGGAGAACCAAGGTACTGTCTCACACACACCCCACCTATTCACTTCATCTAGGTGTATTTACATGCTCATATGAACGTTTTTGTGATTTATCAGCATGATTGAATGGATCGGTGTTGTGTGTTATTAACACAGCACTCAAGAAGTCTGGAAAAAAGTAAATTATAGACCATCCACATGGGACATTTACTTTAATGGGGCATCTTTTTATAGAATTGTTGTATAATTGAGTTCAACCAACAATTAGCAAAGGTGATTACTGTGTGTGCGTGGCAGTAGAGCAAAAGTATGTACACCCTTGACTAGGGCTGGGCGATAAAACGTTATCGGTATTTATCGGTGGTACACCTTTATCGGAAACGATAGAAAAAATGTTCGATATAATGCTCGATAAAATGTAAACAGACATGAAGTTAGGTTGCATGAACAACCCTCAAGTGTGCGCCGTCCCTGGATCATAAACAGCTTATAATATGCCTTGATAAAGGAGTGTTCTACGAGTGACAAGCAAACAGCCAATAACAAGCTGCGTATCTGTGGGGTTCGGTTGCTCCATCGCCATGTGACATCAGAACACGTAAACACGTGAAAATGAGTTCAGAGCCTGCCGAGGAGATTGTGAATAAAAAAGGACATGTCAGCTTACCAGTGTGGCAGTTATTTTGATTTCTTTTCGTTTGACCAACATCAGAACACTGTTGTGTGTGAGCTTTGCAAAAAAAAAAAAAAAAACGGCCTGGCCACATACAGAGAAACAAGCTGCGAGAGACTTGTAGTACGCATGCACAGTGCTCTGCACATGTACAGTGTGTGTGACTCTGAACAGCGTGCAAGGGAGAAAGGTGACATTTTGCCACTTTTTTGTTTTCTGTTAAAATGTCAGCTCTGCTCTGTCTTCAGAGCAGGAGTTCAACTCGTCAGACGCGGACCTTTGCACAGTGTTATCCGGAAGCAAGTGTTAAAGTGGAAGTTATATACGAGACTAGGCTAACTATGCTAACAGGCTGGGCACAAACCAGAGCACCAGGAGTCCCATTCTGTGCTATAATGCGATGTTGATCTCCCTTAAAGTTTGCCTTTTACATTGCACACATTTTGTAACATTATATTTATTAAGTTCAAGACTTTCTTTAACATTTGTTTAATCTTCATGTAAGATATAAGAGAAGATATTTGTTTAAATTCTCTTTTGTTTTTGACTGTTAAAGCTAAAATTATTTGTTGCTCGCCTTAATGAAGTGGGTAAATAAAAAGTACAGTGGTTAAATTCAAACCTTTTTTTTCTACTGGTCTTTGTTTAAAAAAAAGATTCAAATTTGTCAGTAATTATCGATACTGAATCATATGAAGCATTATCGAGTGATACATTTTTGAGCTGTACCATCCAGCCCTACCCCTGACCATCACACCCAGGTGTGGTTCTTCCCCAAACTGTTGCCACAAAGTTGGAAGCACACAATTGTATAGAATGTCTCTGTATGCTGTAGCGTTACAATTTCCCTTCGCTGGAACTATGAGGCCCAAACCTGTTCCAGCATGATGATGCTCCTGTGCACAAAACGAGCTCCATGAAGACATGGTGTGTGAAAGTTGTAGTGGAAGAACTGGAGTGTCCTGCACAGAGCCCCGACCTCAACCTCAATGAACAGCTTTGGGATGAATTGGAACTGGAGTCTCCTCACCGTACATCAGTGCCTGACCTCATTAACGCTCTTGTAGCTGAATAAACACAAATCCCCACAGCCATGCTCCAAAATCTAGTGGAAAACCTTCCTAGAAGAGTGGAGCTTATTATAACAGTAAAGGGGGAATAAATTTGGAATGGGATGTTCAACAAGCACATATGGGTCAGATGGTCAGGTGTCCACATATTTTAGCTCTGCCAAGTTGAGATGCTCTAAAACTGAGTAGCTGAGCTGACTGTGTGTAAAATGCACGGTTATAACTTAAGGCCAGCCTTTGACGGTGATGCATCTGAACAGATCTGATGGTTGGTGAATGTGACAAAATACTATTATATTTCTACTAAAGTAAACTGACTTATTCAGAAGGCCATGAGGTGCAGAGCTCTGTGATGTCTTTACACAGGAGTAGAAACAGACGTTTCTCTAGAATTTGCAGAACACCACAAAGCAATTAAATAAGGAAGTAAAATGTTACTTTTTAATATTTCATGAGTTTTTCGTAGGACAGCAGAAAGTTTTCAGAATTCTATAAATGATACCTAAAGTGTCCACTTTGTTGATGCAGCCAGGCTAACACCTCTAATAAGTACAGTTCTACTGCTTACATAAATTTAAGCATTATGATGTTGACCTCAACAATTTCTCTCTCTTAATCTGAAACAAGTAGTGTAATTGTTGCACTCTTGACAAAACATGATTTTAAAGTGAAGGAAAACGTCACCCTGAAGCACATAAAATATGTTCATATTGAAATATTTGTGACGTGATGATTGAGTGATTCTGGTGTTAAATTTTTGGCTGGTGCTGTATTTTAATTATTCCTCTGAGTTCCAGGGAGATGTTGCTAATGAGGCTAGAATGAAGCTCAATAGGAGACAGTGTTTCTACATAAAAAGGAGAGACCACATAAGGCATAAGTCAGGTTTCTCTTTTAACTCCTAAAAACAAAAGAACAAGGGCTTCTTTTCTCACTCACTGTTTTCTCAATGCTCTGTGAAGAGGATGGTTTGAGTGGCCAAAAAATGTCCAAGGATGACAGCTGGAGAATTGCAGAAGCTAGTTGTGTCTTGGGGTCACTATCAGAAAGACACTGGGCAAAAATGGCGTCCATGGAAGAGTGGTGAGGTGAAAACCACTGCTAACCCAGAAGAACATTAAGGCTCATCTGAATTTAGCCAAAACACACCTTGATGATCCTCAAAGCTTTTGAGAGAATGGTTTGTGGATTGATGAGTCGAAAGTGGAACTGTTTGGAAGACCGGAGTCCTGTTACATCTGACATAAACCAAACAAAGAATTCCACAGAAAGATAATCATACCTATGCTCAAGCATGGTGGTGGAAGTGTGATGGTGTGGGAAGTGTGATGGTGTGGGGATGCTTTGCTGCTTCAGGGCCTGGACAACCTGCAATAATTGAGGGAAACATAAATTCTCCTCTCTACCAGAAAACTCGAGTTCAACTGGATTATGTAGCAAGACCATGATCCAAAGCATAGGAGTAAGTCCTAGTCCTAGAAGTGAAAGACTGAGCTCCACTTATCAGAAGTGTTTGGTTGCAGATATTGCTGCTAAAGTTGGCACAACCAGTTTTTAGTTTAAATGGGCACTTAGTTTTTCACATTGGTAATAGGTGTTGAATAATTTTTTTTTTTTTTTTTTTTTTTTTTTTTGCATCAATAAAAACTAAATAAATAACTTGTGTATTTTTGTGTTGTATGTTTACTCAGGTTGCCTTTGTTTCATGTTGTATTTTGTTTGAAGATCTAAAACTATTTAGTATGAGATGCACACAAACAGAAGAAATCAGGATCAATACTTTTTCACAGCTGTGTACCTACATGCATACAATTGAAGGTCACATATTGATTATAAATATTGCTTTGCAAGTCATTGAGGGTGGGTTGAGGACTGTTTTTTTTTGTTCCTGTAGCTAGGCTAATGTTTCTCTTTTACCACAGCTCCATTGTGAATGTGCCGGGTGAGTCGACCCTGCGGCGGGACTTTATTCGTCTGCAGCAGGAGAACAAGGAACGCTCGGAGGCACTGAGGAGGCAGCAGCTCCTGCAAGAACAGCAACTTCGTGAACAGGAGGAGTACAAACGCCAACTGCTGGCCGAGCGCCAGAAACGTATCGAGCAGCAGAAGGAGCAACGGAGGAGGCTTGAGGAGGTATGGGAGGAGTGCCAGAGAAACCGGACAATCCGTTGCCTTGTTCTAGTAGCCTTTGTTATAACGTGCATGTTTCTTGCTGTAGTACATATAGTACATGTACGATGCATATTTCCTCGTCTTTTTGTCTCACTTTGTCTCCCTCTGCTGGCTCTCTACAGCAACAGAGGCGTGAGCGAGAGATGAGGAGGCAGCAGGAGAGAGAGCAGCGGCGACGTGAGCAGGAAGAGAAGAGACGTCTAGAGGAGATCGAACGCAGACGCAAGGAAGAGGAGGAGCGCAGGAGAGCCGAGGAGGAGAAAAGGAGAGCAGACCGTGAACAGGTGAAGGTCTCACTGCAACAACTGTTAACATGGCGTTCTGACAAGAACTTTACTGACATGAGCACAGGCGTGTGTCACAGGTTCGGACTGTGTTACCAGAGTTATGAAAATTACATAAAATAATAACTCATGTAAGGCTCAGTTAAATCAGCTGAAACTTTCAACCTTATCGCGGCTGCTCGTTGTACATGTGGAATTGCATGGAACCAATAAGATTGCGAGCCTCAAAATCTTGAAGCTTTTGGCCAGAAAAGAGTAGAAAACATCAGACGGTCCATGACCCGTGAGTGCTTCATTTAACGGTGAATACTGTTGGTGCCTTTTTCTTTCCTTTATTTATTTATTTATTTATTTATTATAAAGAAGAGCAAGTGTTCTGACATCTCATGAGCATTTATACATATTTAATACTGTCTTTAATTCTGAGAATTACTGCATAGAGAAGCCAGAAGAAAGCAGAGTACCGGATGCACTTGTTCATTAGTTCTGATATTACGATCATCACTTATACCAGCTGTTTAATAGGTGTTGCTGTGTGGACAAATAGTTTGCCATTATTCTCTTGGTGCTGATGATGGAAAAATTATGTAAATAATGATCCTGGGTAAGCTATGAAAGGGGGATTTTATTTATTTTTTATTTTTTGCCATTCAAATTCTTCAGCAAAATCTCAAACTCATTATTGGTTCAGTGTAAAGATTATGAGTAACCAAAAAGGTCACGACTTGTGTGGAGTATTGAATTACCTGGATGCACTGGTGTGAGGCATACAGCAGAAATTACTAAAACAAATGCTTCTCATCCGAAAATGATCCCGGTCACTATACTGGGGCATTAGGCCCCACACAGACCACAAGGTGAGCACCACCTGCTGACTTCACTAATACCACTTCCAGCAGCAACCTTAGTTTTCCCCAGGAGATCTCCCATCCAGGTACTGGCCAGGCTCAACCCTGCTTAACTTTAGTGGGACACCAGGTGAGAAATGCAGGTTGATCAGGTCCTGTTGTTGTTGTGGGTTGTGGTCAGGGCTCTGTGCAGGACACTCGGGTTCTTCCACCTTCTTCCAACCTTCACACACCATGTCTGCATGGAGCTCGCTTTGTGCACAGGGGTATTGTCATGCTGGAACAGGTTTGGGCCTCTTAGTTCCAGTGAAGGGAAATTATAATGCAACAGCATACAGAGACATTCTACACAATTGTGTTCTTCGAACTTTGTGACCAAAGTTTGGGGAAGAACCACATACGGGTGTGATGGATGAGTGTGAGTTCTGTCATGACGGGGATAGGGATGGAGCATGGAAAGAAAATGGCAGATTTACAGTTTCTTGCAGCCTTATTACATAAAGTTCACTTGCAGTTCTTGTTGTTCTCTTTTTCCCACCCACGAATGGCTCAGATCTCCTCCTAAATCTCCTCCGCTTCACCATTTAAAGAAGCATTTCATTAGGCATAAGGTCACTACTATTATACTGTTGCTGGAGTATCAATAAACTGACTTGGAGAACGTGTTATCGCACAGTCTGCTGCACACGATGTCTAAAACCTCAGGAACCAATGAGAGTAAAACTACATGTACTTAATTTTATGTTTATTATTTACAACATATGCTTTACATGTTCACCCTTACGCCCTATGCCTTTTCTCAGCCGCTGTATCGTGTTTTTGCTGATTTTTCTCGACATATTACCATTGGGTTCCTAACTTTTCAGACACCCCTTACAAGTCTGCCAAGATTTTGTCATCATTAGAGCTGAGAATGCAAAATCCAAACCAGCCTTTCAGGCCAAAATCGGAATAAATTATATATGCTTTTTATTATTTATTTATTTATTTATTATTTTTTAAAAAGTGATCAATTGAGTTGATCATTTGCTTCCTGGGTAACTGAATGTTGAGGTAACGTGACCCTGGGCTTGTTTAACAGGAGTACATCAGGCGGCAGCTGGAAGAGGAGCAGAGACATCTGGAAATTCTACAGCAGCAGCTTCTGCATGAACAGGCCATGCTACTGGTGAGCATATGCCCGTTTTTTTCTTCTCTCTCTTTCTCTCTCTCTCGCTCTCACTCTCTTGCTCTCGTGCAGAAAACGTTTTTATAAAGAGACTTCACTTTTCCAGTGATTATAAATGGAAAGGATGAAGGGATTATAAGATATCATAAACTACTATATTTAATATAGTAACCTAGAGTGCAGATGCTCAGTTTATTAGGTTAATTGTAGTTGTGTTGTGTATTGTAGGTATCCTATGTCATTCTATTTTCGTACATATTTATATTATGCATGTTTATAGCTTTGGGATGCAAAAAGACACGTGTTATGTTCTGACTATTAGAGCTGAGAGATTTCTATCAGAGCCCTGGCTGTTTATATTTTTAGACTCAGGTCTGTCTGTACGAAAGGATATGTCTTAATGGTAAAGAAAGCATGGACATCTAAAAATGAAAAAGATGATTTTAAACTTTTATTTGATTAAATATTTTAATCCAGGATTCAGAAGAGCATTTAGTTGTTTAGCAGTTCGGTTTTGTTTTATTAGTTTTAAGTACAGTATAACTTGAAGTCTTGATCATTACTTGAAGGGAAAACACTAAAACTATCTGAAGTAGGTCTGAGGAGCACAGTGCGATGTGAAACTCTAGTGTTTTTCACAGGTTTGTACAGGGAGTCTTGGGATGGTATGAAATCCTGTTTTCCTAATGTGGCTTATGGATCTACCTCTCTTACTGCTCACGCCGTTATTTCATCTCACCTTTTACAGTGAATCATATACTTTGTTTTTCACTTTTGTTTTTTTGGGTGCTTTTTCACCGTTAAGTTTTATTTGCAGAGACAGAATCAGTGCAGTTGGCTGTTTCAATTTCATGCTACACATGTAAATAAACCAAAAAGCCACAAAAAAAAAAACCTGTAAGGGATGTGCGGGAAGTGTTCTCTTTAGCATCATGTCTCCAGAACAAGTGGTTGGTTATTTGTAGGATATATATGGAGTTATCTATGCAACAAGCAGATGAACTGATTATTGTTGTTGATTAAAAAAAAAGTAGGATTTGCGAAGCAGTTATTAGCATTTGTGTGAATTAACCACCTTGAGGTTGAGACTAGGTATCATGAAAGCTGGACGTCGTATCAAAACATATACAGCACGTAATCCATGCGTCTTTACGCACTGTGTGTGTCAGGAGTTTAAGTGGAGGGAGCTGGAGGAGCAGAGACAGGCCGAGAGACTCCAGAGACAGTTACAGCAGGAGCAGGCATACCTGCTTTCCCTCCAACAGGCTAAAAGTCTCCAACAGCAGCCTCAAGCACAGCCCCCAACTGCAGACAAGAACAAAAACACTACACAGCCCCCATCCTCAGCTCAAAGGAGCAAAATTCCCCAGCAGCAGCAGCAGCCTTTATCTGAAAAGAGCAGAAAAGCTCCAGTGGAGCAGCACCAGGACAAGAGCAAGAACCAGCCACTGACCAGCCAGGAAAAGTCCAGAATCCCACAGTTGCAGCAGTCGGCTGTGGAAAGGACCAAAACCCCGCCGTCCACGCAGGATAGGAGCAGGATTCCCCAGCCACAGCAGAGCGCACAGGAAAAAAAACAAATCCCTCAGCCTCAGCAAGTTCCTGCAGAGAAGAATCCTATCACTCAAGACCAAACACGGAGGAGCTCGATCCCCCAGGCTGTTCCGCCTGCCCAGGACCAGGGCCGGGCCAATCAGACACTCCCGTCAGAATCCCAGTGCTCCGCCCCTGACTCGGAGCCAATCAGAGAGGTGAAGCCGTAACCCACTGCTGTAATCTGGTTTGCTAATCTCTGTCTGCTCGGACCGATAACCCTGCCTCTTCGCATAGACTGGTATTAACCACCACTACTGCCTCACGCTTGCTCGCCTGCACTAATAAATCCCGTTTCACGTGTTTATCTCTCCCTAACGTTTGTGCTTTTATTCATAAATTACAGATAATCTGTGGTAATGAAGGGTGTACTGAATATATGTGCAACAAGACGTCATGCCTACTGTAGAGCAGCCATCTGAAGGAAACTGCCAGCCTTTCTTACTGCTGATTCTTTATTGTTTCCGATAGGTAGTTTTGCGGCATCTTTATCCAGTTGCACATTGTTCAATTTAGTCACATAGTATGAGTTGCTGAAGCGATTTTTTTTTTGTATTCTTCTTCTTTGCTTATGCATTCTCTTTTTCTTAAATCACTGAGTTTTGCTGATTTTCCTTCCATCGTCTTGCACATTTTGTAGAATACTCATTTCACTTTGCTCTATTCTGATCTCCTCTCACCTGAATGCATTTTGAAATCTGTTACTCACATGCCCATTGTTAACTTGTGTTCTCACTATTTTGAGCTTGAGACAAATAACTCCTGTCAAAATTCTGTTTACAGGTTAACCCAACTTTGCTTTGGCTCATGTGGATGTTCTTGCCATGTCCTCCTTTAAAGTGTTTTATAGCTAAAATTG
Source organism: Stegophilus panzeri (assembly GCA_024331685.1). Lineage (NCBI taxonomy): Eukaryota > Metazoa > Chordata > Actinopteri > Siluriformes > Trichomycteridae > Stegophilus > Stegophilus panzeri. The sequence goes on along the minus strand of JANDJT010000199.1, from coordinate 23,928,016 downwards.
TTGCACCTTTTTCTGCTCATGGTTCACATTGTACTGCTGCTCATGGGTTTGCAGGCAGATGAGCGGCACCGCAGGAACGCACAAGGCTCGCCACAGGCCGCAGGGGTTCAGAAGCAGCCCCCCGCCGTCCCACCGCGCGCTGAAACCTTTTCCAATGGCAGCGCCTCCGAGTCGGCCCAGCCTGCCCTGCACCGCCCCATGGAACCTCAGGTAACCACGGTAATGCGTCACCTCGGGTGCACCCCAAAAATCTCTTATCTAACAGACGTAGCTGAAAGTGATGAAGTTGCACTTTACTGGCTGAAAATGGACAAATTTTCCCAAAATTCACCGGATATGCTACAAACTTTTCATATAACTTGCCGTAATGGTTCTACTGAAGTCATTATCAATATTCTTGTGGATCGTAACAATGCTGGTCTGAGAAGAATGTCCTCAGTCAAATCCTTCATAACAGGATGGATTTTAGAATAAAATTTTACTTGCGATGATTTATTTATTTTTTTATTTTTTCGTAACTAAGGATTTGTCAAATAACCAGGTGTTAGGAAAAAGTCACAGTGTCGCTCGTTTACCCCTTATTGACTGTGTGTTTCAGAGGAACTTTTTTCCTTGTTTTCTCTTTCTAGATCTCCTTTTTTTTTTAGTCATTCTTCCTCTAGCTCTGTGCACAAATCTACCTTTCCTAGCTCCGTTCTTCAGTTTCTTCAGTTTCACTCTGAGGAACTGTTTTGTTTTTTTTGTTTGTTTTTTTTGTTTTGTTTTTTTTAAATCATGTGAACCTCTGCCGTGTGAACTCTCTGTAATAACAGATAAGAATTTCTGCATGTTTCCCTGTACTGAGAAAATGACTGAAAGCTATATGTAAACTATATAGTGAAAGATAAATAATGAAAGTCTAAAGGTGATTATTCAGTTTTCCCCCATATTTTCTCACCATTTAGAAGCACCACAGTTGTTGATTTTCTGTTAATACATTTTTTTAGCAATAAATAATAATTATAAATAATAAACAATCAAAATCTGTGTTACCTTTTTTACACTTTTTCAGACAAGTATAGTTGTGTGTGGGTCACAATGGCGGGAAAGCGTACAAAAGCAGAATGACTTTTTACTGTATGACTCAACTTTTGAGAATTTTGGTAAGACATGAGTCTCATGTGACTCATCCTCTGGCCTTTAGTGTTAGAGTCTACTGGCTGCCATGTGTAATTTGTTATATGTAGTTGAGTTTAGTTTAATAAGTGTCCTTAGATATCCATTATACGTAAAAGAGCAGTGTTTTTTTCTGTTCTTTTCTTTGTACAGGGAAATGTGTTGAAATTGTTGTCTTCGGTAAGCTCACACACAGGTGCATTTAAAAAAAAATGTTGAATGTTGTGGAAAAGTTCATTTTGTTCCGTAATTTGATTCAAAAAGTGGAACTTTCATATATTCTAGATTCATTACACATATTTCAAGCCTTTTTTTTGTTTTAATCTTGATGATTTACAACTTACAGCTCATGGAAATAAAAAATCCATTCTGTATTATAAATTCTTTATTCTAATATTTTAAGATACTGCATTTTTCATTTCCATGAGTTGTAAGCCGTTATCAAGATTAAAACACTATAGGTTTTAAAAAAAAAAAATAAAAAATTCTGTAAATAGCCTTTTCCCTGCTTCTCTTGGTCTCTACCTAGTTAATGTGGAGCTGTAGGAATTCTCCTAAATTATGCTAACATTTCTAATCACTTACAGCTACTAGGCCAAGTTAACGTCATGAGATTGCTAACAGCTACTAACTACCTTTCACTTGTCATAGCTGTTTAATGCTCATGTTATGCAGCTTCGTCCTCATGCAGTTCACTGAATCATGATGTACTTTGCTCTCTTTCTTGCTCTCTCTGGTAGTTGGGCTGTAGTCAAGTTGTAGGGGTTTGTAAGCTCTCTTTCTCTTTGCTTGCTCTCTTCTAAAAGCCTCTTTCCAGCTAGCAGATCTCACGGTTACACAGTCTGTCTGTCTTTCTTTCTTTCTTTCCTTTGTCAGCTGTGGTCTGTTTTGACTCTGGTGTTGTGAATGTGAAATGTACACTGGCTGTTCTCTGTGGTTTATTACTTCTGTTTTGCTCCATTTTGGTCACTCTGTTTTCTAGAAAATGGCTCTGCTGCGTTATACAGGGTCTGTGTGGTGTTCCAAACGGGGCATGATGTGATTACAGTTACAGAAACAAAATATTCCCAAAGCCTGTCATTTGTACCTCGAGTTCTTCACCTGCCCGTCCATTTTCTTTTGGCTGAGTCATTCATCCTCTTATTCTCAACCCCCACCCCTCATTTGAATGATTCTACTTTTATGTGTTGCACTTATTGGTCATTTTCCAAAATGTCAGTCAAGTGTGCTAGTATTTTATTTTATTTATTTTACCTTTAAAAGGTCATCAGTTACAAAGTTGATCAGTATATTGTAGGTAGAATATTTTATTATTTTTGTTTTATTATTAAACATTTGCTAACCTTTTCCTGCGCTCTTAGCCAGTTCATAATACCATGCATTCTGTTACTTCAGAGTTCTGAGTCAAAAGTAAAAGCTCCTTTTTTTTTGTTTTGTTTTGTTTTGTTTTGTTTTATTTCTGTTGTCATCGCTTTGTCACTCATACCTCATAACTCGTTCTGTTTTCTTCATCCTCCCCACCACAACCTTTCCTTCTTGTTCTGTGTCCTCCTCCTCCTCCTCCTCACCCTGCTTCATTGCTTTGTGCCACTTCATCTCTGGAAAGGTGCAGTGGTCCCAGGTAGCCGCTCTAAAGAGCAGCTCAGCCGCTCCTCCCTCCATCTCCCGCACGCACTCGTTCAGTGAGTCCGCTCCCTCACTCGCTCACGTTCGCGCCCAGCAGCACCCACCATGCCCCGAGCCGCCACCCCACACGCACGAGGAGCCTCCCCGGGTAAGCACAGGCCCAGATGACTCGGTCTGCGTGGGTAGTGTGCCAGATTGCACCAGCTGTTTTTTGCTTGGCTGTTTAGCCTGGTGGTCCTTTTTAAGTGTGTGTATGTATATGTAGGGAACTGCGTGACTTTGTCTTTGTTGACCTGTGGGAAATTAGTGATCCGAAGGTTAGAGTGTGTTTGTCACATCAGTCCAAACACAGATGTGCACAGTATGCATCAACGAGTATCCCTGCATGTCTCCCTGGAAGGTTCCGGTAAGAACAACCTCCAGGTCACCAGTACTCTCTCGCCGTGACGCCCCTCACCAAGGCGGCGCACCACAGAGCAACATGCCAGCTCAGAAGAATGTCGGAAGGTATGTGTGCATTGCTGTGTGTGCTGTGACTGTGTGTGCTGTGCATGTGGTTGTGTAGAGATCACACGCTCATACCTGTCTCCGTAGTAACGCTGATCCGCGATTGCTCTGGGAGCGGGTAGAGAGGATGGCTCCCAGACCCAGCAGCAGCTCATCAGGGTCTAGTTCCACATCCAGCAACTCCAACACTGGGTCAGGAGAGAGATTCAGACCACGCAGTGAGTACACACAGACATAAAAACACAGGATCAGTTATTAGAAAAAGACAGACCTACCAGATTAGGAAAATGTTATTCGTTTTCAGTTTTGCTGTTGGAATACTAAGCCGTTCCGCTATTACAAGTGCCAAATTATTCTTCTGCATGTTTCAATCTTTGAACAAGTGCAGGCATCATGCACACACTTTCATGACATACACGCGCTGTCTCAGCTCCCAGCAGCCCTGGGTTCAAGTGTGTTGGGAGCCGAGAGTGAGAAATTACATGGATTGTCTGTTTTATCTGAACAAGGATGAACCAACATGCTATTTACTGAGCAAGTAGACTGTACAGTCTCCTCTGAAAGTATTGAAAGGACAAGGCCATTGTTTTTGTTTTTTTTGCTATACACTGAAGACATTTGGGTTAGAGATGGATAGATGAATGAGACGATAGATCAGAATTTCTGCTTTCGTTTTCTGATTTTTACATGTAGACATGTTAAACAACTAAACAACGTCTTTTGTTTGAACCCACCTATTTTTCAAGTAATTAAAAATATTGGAATATCAGTCATGTGACTGATTTTTGTCACCCAGGTGTGTCTTGTTAGATTGATTGTTTAAACACTTACTAGCTCTGAATGTCTACTCTTGGTTTGGTCCTGGGTTTCACCTGTGAAGATTGTGTTTGTTGTTAAAAAGGATGAACCAACGCAAAGATTAGAGAGCTGTCTATGGGATAAAAGCAGGCCATGTTGAAGCTGAGATGAGGGAAATTCATTCAGTGCCATTGCACAAACATGGGGCATAGAAAATAGAAATCAACTATTTGGAATGTCCTGAAAAAGAAATCAACCACTGGTGTACTAACAACCAGACATGGAACAGGTCGGTCAAGGAAAACAACAACGGCTGATGACTAGCAATGAGAGCTGTGAAGAAAAACCCAAAAACAACAGTCAGTGACATCACCAACAACTTCCACGGGGCAGGGGTGAAGGTATCACAGTCCACTGTTTGAAGAAGACTTTGAGAGCAGAAATATAAAGGCCATAGCACAAGATGCAAACCACTCATCATCAGTAAGAATCGGAAAGCCAGATTGGAATTCACAAAGACATACAGAGATGATCCACAAAAGTTCTGGAACCAAGATGAACCTCTACCAAAGTGATGAAGTGGGCAAAGTGTGGAGAAAGAAAGGATCTGCACATGATCCGAAACATGGTGGAGGTAGTGTCATGGCTTGGGCTTGCATGACTGCTTCTAGAACAGACTCACTAATCTTTATTGATGATGGAACTCATGATGGTAGCAGCAGAATAAATTCAGAAGTTTACAGGGACATTTTGTCTGCCAGTTTACAGAGAAATCCGTCCACATTAATCAGAAGGAACTTCATCATGCAGCAAGACAATGATCCAAAACACACTGATAATACAACAAAGGACTTCATCAGGGGGAAAAGTGGAAGGTTTTAGACTGGCCAAGTAAATCACCAAACCTTAACCCAATTGAGCAACATTTCTCCTCCTGAAGAGGAGACTGAAGGGAAAAACCCACCTGAAACAGCAACTGAAAGAAGCTATGGTAAAAGCCTGGAAACAGCATCACAAAAGAAGAATGTTTGGTGATGTCTGAGTCTCAGACTTGATGCAGTTATTGCAAGCAATATTAATGTTAATTACTTGAATTTACTGTAAGACCATCTGTTCCAATATTTTTGCTCACCTAAAAACTGGATGGTCTGTCACCAAAGGAGCCATGTTGCAAGCTGTTCAACATGTCTAGATGTAAATATCAGGAATTGAAAGCTAAAATTATGATCCATCTTCTCATTCATCTTTTGATCTCAAACCCAGATGTCTTCAGTGTATTTAAAAAAAAAAAACAACGCATTGGCCTTGCTGTTCCAATATGTTTAGAGGAGGCTGTACAAATCTTTTCCTTAAATATGCTCAGCTAATGACTGAGACAGAAGCACTCGATTGGTAGTAAGTGTAGCATTCAGCATTTGATTGGTTGTAAAGTTTAGAGAATGTGTTGGGAACGGCTCAGCAGCGATGTGCCCAGTCTTCAACACATATATCTCTTTCTGCAGCCTCTTCTAAGTCCGAGGGCTCTCAACAGTGGCCGGAGCACGCGGTGAAAAAAGCAGAGGAGAAGAAGGATGTAGCTCGGCTTGGGCGTCCGGCGGTGAGAGCTGTAGCAAAGGATTGTGGAAGTTTGTGTGTGTGTGAAGCTTAGTGATTGTGTGTGTTTTGGAATTCCAAGCTTCTTGAATAGAGGCTGGTTTGCAGTCTGATTTCTCTTTTGGAACAGCTTGGTGTTTTGCTTTTTTTTCCCCATGTGTGTCTGTGATGAACTGCTGTGGACTGTGGGGTCTTTCTCCGATCCTTTGGTGTGGCTCTTATAGGCTGAAGTGGTAAGCATGATTCGGTCACATCTCGAACCTTGAGCCAGGATCTCACGTCTGATTAACCGACTTACTAATGGCTCGTCTTCTGCTAACAATCCATATTCTCTCTCTCTCGGGGTCGTGTTGTTGACTTGGCATTGTGTAACTGTATTAACACTTTCTGATCACTTCCTGTTCTCAGACTGCTCGTGTTCATACAGACTGACTAACCAGTGAACTGGGTGCCCTTATTTGAAGCTGTCAATCATCTGCTCCGATTATTTCTTTTATTTTTTTGCTTGTCTCTTGTTCTCACCCTCTGTCAAACTCAACGCTTAACCCTGAATGGCTACTAACACATTTTATGATGGGAGAGCAAAGAGAAAATTAAGAAAGAGCAGAGCAAAGAGAAAATGAGCAGTTCATTGTTACTGATGACATAGTGCAAGATAATCTGTTTAAAGAGTGATGAGAGAGCAACAAAAGAGTGAAACGAGAGCGCTTGAACAGATTTGAAGAGTTGTACACTGTGTCCTGTCTGTGTTTAACTCATGGCTATTCAACTGTAGGATTTGACAGCATTGGCCAAAGAGTTGCGTGCTGTGGAGGATGTGAGACCACCACACAAGGTCACGGATTACTCTTCCTCTAGCGATGACTCGGGAACCACCGACGATGAGGATGATGAAGAGGTGGATCAGGAGGCAGGAGAGGAGTCTACCTCAGGCCCGGAGGACTCGCGTGGAGGGTGGGAACACCCAGAACATGTTTTCATCACTAGTTTGAAGAACAGCCGCCACTAGCTAATGCTACATAGCCAGTACTCATTTTTAGTATAACTGTGTTCTGTAAAATTATAATTATGGTATTAATGATGTTAAATATTTGTCTGATAGCTCGTCCAGACTAAGCAACGGTGAGACGGAGTCCGTGAAGACGATGGTTGTCCATGAAGATGATGATGCCTCTTCCACCCCATGCAAAGACAGCACTCTAGTTGTGCGACAGGTGATTCATACATGCATGAAGCTGAGAAAGTTGTTTGGACAAACTTGGTGACACTGTGAGATGTCACTACATACACCATGGCTGCAGAATGCTCTCACATCTCCAAAGCCTTATTTAACTTAAACTCTATGGCACTGTTGTTGACACCTACCATATTTTAGCATTATTTATTTCATATCCATTTCTTTACATTATGTTGACGTGTTTTTGTGTTTTATTATTTGTGTTCTAGTATTTTCCCTTGATGCCCAAAGTTTATATTAGCCCATAGTCATAAACAGAATCTGATGGAATCGTCCAGTTTTTCTCGTCACACGTTACCCTACAATTTTTTTTAGCTGCTCTGCCCAAGATGATTAATCTCAAATTACTTTATTACTTTGTTACTTGTATATATCCTTTATTATATATTAGACAGTGCAATTACTGCTATAGAATTTACCTAGCGTATGTTTAATATTCATATTAAACTGCCTTCATTATGTATTAGACTTTATTCACTGAAGTTATATGTTCCATACTTAAATTATTAAAAAATATCTTTTGTTTTCTATTAAATAATCACACGTTGTTGTTTGGTTTAAGCAGTCATCATCTTTTCTCCAAAGAATGTCTAATTTAGTTGGATTAAAACATTCCACATTTGTGATGAGCCACATTTTAGGAATTTCCACTCGCTTATTATCAGCTGGCTCCTCTCAGTGCCCAGACCTCCACAGACAATCAGCCTCTTCTCAATTCCAGAGCGCAGATGATGTAAAAAAGCACCCAGTGCCCACATCGGCCTCGAGCTTTAGTGACCGGAATGACCGGAATCGCTATTCGGGCCGAATTCACCTCTTGCCTGACCTGCTCCAGCAGAGTCAGCCCTCGCCCCCATCTTCCTGCCCTTCCACCCCCTCCTCCACATCCTCATGCCACAGCAGTCCTGCACTGTCCCCTCTTGCTACCCCGGACAGGCTGCCCTGCCCTATGGAGGTATGTCAGTGCACTCGTCTGTCCTGGCTGATTAACATCTTGGATAACTTCCCCTAATAGATGGCTTGAGAATAACAATGAGGACCCTGTAGTGTAGTTCTCTCTCCCTCATCATCTTCCTCTCTTAGTGATGGTGGTGAGTCTAGATGTTTGCTTCATACTAAACACTGACCATATGGCTCTTAACACCTCCTTTAGGAAAAATGAACTGCGCCTCTGTCTAACAAGTCTTTATGGCATAATGATCTTTCATCATTCTTTACAATACTTTAATTCACATGTAGCTGACACATGAAACTGTAATCCAGAACATGTATTTCCTTTACACAGCCTCAGTTATATCATCTTTTTAACACACATTTGAATGTTATTTTCTGTTTCTTTGCAAATGTTTTTCCCCTTGTGTTTGTTGCCTGCATGTCAGGTTTTGTCTTTTAACCACCACTGAGACCATCATGATTTTTTTTTTGTATGTGTGTAGTGTATGGTTTTCTGGTTCACATTATGTCAAATAATATAAAATGACTATCAATTAAATTTATGCGTAGTAACTTCTGGAGAGCTACATACATTCTGGATTGAATACAAGACATCTCTGGATTAGTTTACTTTACAAGTTGTAAACTAAAACATTTCATTATACATCTATAATATGTATATTACTATGTTATACCCGTGTGACTGCATGTTTAGACTGCAGCATTGTGACGATATTTATCATTCTCGTGTGCATTTTCCAGCGAGATCACCTGGTGACATATGTTGCTGTATTTAGTATAATTACTAAATGTTTACATGCACTGAACATATGCTTGTATCTATTTTTCCGCTGTTTTTTGATGTCCAGTCACAGTCCGCCACAATGCAGAAGCACAAGTCCTCCTCCTCCTTCACTCCTTTCATTGACCCGCGCCTGCTCCAGATCTCTCCGTCAACCGGCAGCGCTCTCAACAACGTGGGTGAGTTGAGTCACTGTGACGCACTCACTTTCCACTGAGGAATAGGAGAAGCAATCAATGTGTGCAGAATCATGCTGGAACAATAACTGTAGTGAACATAAGCTGTCTAAACAAAGCATATATATATATATATATATATATATATATATATTCACACACACACAGTGGGGGAAATAAGTTTTAACTCAAGAAATCCGGAAATATAAAAGAATTCACAACATTAAAGTCCATAAATAAAGTTGTATGTTATAAAGTGGAATGACACAAGAAAAAAGTATTGAACACGCTAAGAAAAAGCAGTTCTCCAAGGCAAATATCAAAATATTACAATAAAGAATTTATAATACAGAAATGTCGACCTAGATGTCTCTATGGAGACCTCTCTCTCTCTCTCTCTCTCTCTCTCTCTTATCCTCGCCTCGCCTCGGCACTGCAAACAGACTCACACTCATTAGTTGAATTCCACGCAGGTGTGCATTCCTTACCACTCACCTTCTCGAACGGGGAAAACCCTGTGGGAGGCTTGCGGGACTTCTCATACTGCAAATAACAGGGGCTCTAGCCACTTATCCCAATTTCATGCATCTGCTTTCGGATATCGTCTTGCCCTCATGCAGTCCGCTCTAATGGGTGTCCAGCGCATTCACCAGCTGGCATTCGCGACATGCCGCGCACCACCTGCTAACATTGCCATGAATGCCCGATCAATAAAACCAAGCCATTAGACAGTTTAGTGTTCTATCATGCCCTAAATGCTCAGCCATGGGATTATAATGAGTCCCCTGGAATAACATTTCACGACGGCTCTTTGGGACCAACAGTTGGGTCATTTCCTCTCTGATTTGAGTGTTCTGCATCACTTGATATAACCTTCTTTAGTAATCGAAAAATGGGGGTGGGAGCACGCCCATCGATTACTCTAACTTGCTCGAAGGCGTGCCTGAGGGTCTCATCGTGTAACTGCTCCAAGGGGGTATCCGAGAGATGAGAAGTGGGGCATTCCTCACTCTGTGTACCCCTGACCTGGAGCTGACGTCAAAGGGCCTGGCACCGCCTCCCCAGCCAATACTGTGCACATTCCACACTGTCTCTCATTACTTCAAGGCCCATGCACAAACATTTCTTTCGCTAATGTTTTAAAACCCGGCCAAGTGGTTCCCAGGATCAGTGGATGGGTGATGCAAGGACTAACAGCCACCTCCACTATACGTTTTTGCACCTGAATTGTAATGATGACGGGCACCAGTGGATATTTGTGAACATCCCTGCACACACACCTCACCTTCACCAAACGTACATTCCCCAGTGCCTCACCTTGAACCAAGCATTGAGAACGTGAAGACATTTTACTGTAAGATTTTAAAATTATATGAGATGAATGTAGGCAAATTGTACCTGGTGCTTATTTGACAGCTGAATATTAAAATAAGTCTAAATCTTTATCAAAATACACAATATGATGAAATTGTACTGCTGCAGCAGACCCCATCATCGATTGTCCTGAAATGCAGCAAACAGAACAAGCTAATTATTATAAACCAAAGAACATGGAGTTGTTTCTTCATGAAAAAAAGGATAAGATGTCCTTATTCATGCAGTAACAGGTCTGTTATGCATTTGTATAGAACTCTAATCTGTACTAGCCTTTGATTAACAGACGATTCCTTCCCGTCATCAGTTGTGGAGTGGTTTGTTAATAGCACTGATGTGCAGCATGAGCTGTATTAATTTGCGTTTGACCTTTTGGTTTTGTAGGTTACGGGAATGATGCAAGGCTGCAGGAGGCGCTGAGGCAGGATGCGTCACGCAAGGGCTCCGTGGTGAACGTAAACCCGGTTAACACTCGGCCACAAAGTGACACACCGGAGATCCGCAAATACAAGAAGAGGTTCAACTCCGAGATCCTGTGTGCTGCTCTGTGGGGTGAATATTGTGTTCACACACGCACAGTGCACACAGAGTGTAAAGCAGACCTCCATCCTGCTTAAACTGATCGTTTGTGAATAAACTCTCATATGGCACCAGTAATAAGACTGCTTGTTATTTTTAGTTTGTGTATGTATGTATGTATGTGCATAAATGGATTTCAGTGCCATAAATGGCTGGGTTTAGATGCATGTAGCCAAATACCATCTGAAATTAATGTCTATGATTAGTAGCTTGCTTTGTGATGTAGTCTGATCTGACTGAACGCTTTGTCAGTCGGTTGAACTTTGTAAAGTACTATGTAAGATTGCTCGTTTTCCATTCTTCACCTTTTCCCTAACAGGTGTGAATCTGCTGGTCGGGACAGAGAGTGGTCTGATGCTGCTTGATCGTAGCGGTCAGGGGAAGGTCTATCCCCTCATCAACCGCAGGCGCTTTCAGCAAATGGATGTCCTGGAGGGATTAAACGTGTTGGTGACCATATCAGGTACCTTTCTCATTATCTTACCTCTTTCTGCTGGCTGATTATTTACAGGCTCAATAAAGAATGAATTGAAGTTTTTCTCCAGCAGATTAAGTGTAACCAGGCATGATATGGTGTGCCTTGTCCTCTAAGTGGGGAAAAAGAAGCATTTATCAGTATTTTTACTTTTTGTGCAATCGTAGAATGTGTACGTGCATGGCAGTGTATAAATACATTTGAGAAAGAAGATGAGTTTCCGTTGTTATTTTTTTGCCACACCGCAGAGTTCACACTGTACCAGTTTTATGATGATGAGGAAAGAGTTGCTAAAGCATATTACAACTTCCCAGCTTCTAAGGAAATTGAGTAAACCATGTCACGCTCATGCACACCGCAGCATGTATCGATTTACACACACAAACTGATTCCATTACATAAGTCACTAAGTACTGTTTTTAAAGTGATGATTAGGAACTGACATCTCATGACCAAATATTAAGATAAAAGATTAGGCATTATAAAGAAATAACTTGCAACAGTTCTTCTATGATGGGAAATGAAAGCCAAATTTAGCATGTGATGCAATCACATATTTTTTGGCTTTAGGGTTTGTTAAATTCCGTTCAGTTTTGTTTATGTAGCACTTTTAACAGTGGACATTATTTGATTGATTTGATCTTTGTCAAAAAACAACAAAAATTAGTTAAGCAGCTCCTCAAACAATGTCTATTAAATTAACAATAATAAATACAACAATAAAAAAACCACTAAAAATAGCCCTAAAAACCTACTAGTAAAATAATAAATACGAAAGTGACGAGTGCATGTAGGAATGGCAGGGCTTAGGGGGTAGAGTTTACAGCTCTAGGATAGAAGCTGTTCTTTAACCTGTTTGTGTTGGTTTTATTTGTTCTGTCTCGTGGGTCTTTTGTAATATAACTGGCTTTCTTTTTACGTCAGCCAGTGTATATGGCTGTCAGGAATATGAGTGGGGTCCCAATTATTCGCTGTGCTGCTTTCACCACACGTTGTAGCTCTCTCCTGTTTTCTGCAGTACAGCTGCCATATCACACAGTACAACAGTAGGTCAATAAGCTCTCAGTGGTGGCCTGGTAGAAGCTACAGTAATCAGCCATTGTGGGAGGTGGGGTCTTAACTTCCTAAGGAAGTAGAGTCTTTGCTAGGCCCTCTTCACCTGGTAAAAGATGTTAACTGACCATGTAAGGGCTGTTTCACCAGATGTTGAACCTCGTCCCTCTAGGCTGTTTCGTGATTATGCGTTATCAGTCCTACTCTGGTAGTATTGCCTGCAGATTTAACGATGGTGTTGGAGGGGTGAATAGGAGAGCAGTCATATGTGAAGAGTGTGTAAAGGAGAGAGCTGAGGACACACCCCTGTGGTGCGCCCATATTCAGGATTGAAAGTTGACGAAGTGCAGCCTCCCATCCTGACAGTTTTGAGGTCTGTTACTTAAGAGGTCCAGTATCCATAAGCTCAGTGAACTGTCCAAGCCCAGGTGCATCAATTTTTGGACAAGTTTGTGAGGAATGATGGTATTAAAGGCTGAACAAAAATCAACAAACAACATCCTCATATATGTGTTTGTTTGATCCAGATGTGTGAGGGCTGTGTGAAGAGCTGTTATACGAACTGATGTTGGTCCAGGTCAGCAGGGATGACAGCCTTAATGAGTGAGAATCATCCTCTCAAAACATTTCATACTGATGTGGGTTAGGGCAACTGGACGATAATCATTCAGACTGTTCACTGCTGTTTTCTTGGGAATTGGGACAATTATGGCTGACTTAAGACAGGTGGGAACCCCAGCTTGCTCTAGTGAGAGGTTAAAAATGTCAGTGAATACCTCTGCAAGCTGGTATCTGCTAATACCTCTGCTAGCTATAGTCACAAAAGCAGCTTTAGTTTTAGATCCCTAATGATCAAGCAAGGGCTGACTGTGACAACGAAAAACCCAGAGACATCATGAGGAAGAAATGTTGAGAGGAACCAGACTCAAAAAGGAACCCATCCTCTTCACCGGAAGTGAAAGTGCACCAAATTTTTAACTTTAAATCTATATTGTCCCTGTTTTCATAAGTGGAATCTTTAGGTTATCCAAGTGAAACGATCCATCGCAATTTTTATGGTATTCATGTTGTTCTATCCACAGCAATCTTATGGCAGTCCTCAGCAAGAGCTGCAAGTGATTCTCAGATGGAGGAGCCTCCAAGCAGAAGTAGAGCATCAGTATGGGACAGCCAGAAGGTAGAAAGAGTCAGGGTCACAGGCATCTCGTCAGGCAGCAGGAGGAACACATGTAGCTTGAGAGAAACAGAAAGAGAGAGAGAGGAAGAGAGAGAAATAGTGTGGGTTTAAGAACAGGAAAGCTGTTGTCTTGTGGTTGTTTAAGAAGATGTACTTTGTGTGCAAAGTGTAGGCAGGGTCTCCAACGTATGGTGGGGTCATAAAAGACCAAAAGTTAACTTGGGTGCTGCTTCACGAGACTATTCAACACTTTATAGGTTGTTAGTAGTATTTTATAATCAGTCTAAAATTTTACTAAAACTAATTATTAAATATTAAATTCATGAACTCTGAGACAGTATTCACCAAGAATCTTTACTTTGCCTCTACAAGTCTGCTTAAACCTATCTACGAATCTCCTGAGAGAAACTTGTACTAAGTTATTTATAAAGGAAGGGCTGGGCTGCCCTGCTCCTATAATACCGATGGTGCTTGGCTGCTACAGTATCAGGCTGTACTGTTCACTCATAATCGCTTGTCTTTCAGATTTTGATTTTCTCTTAGTGGCTTAGATGTCCTCTGGACTACCTCTACCTTTTTGACAGGTTTAGAACTCGCTTTTAGTGCTACCAGGAGCTCCTTTTTTCTGTAAGGAGTCTTTGTGAATGTGAAGATGGACATGCTTGTTGATAATCCAGTAACAGTTTCTCAGTCACTGTATCAGTGCAATCATTTGTTCCCAAATTTTGGCCCTAATTAGCCAATTGGGAGCTCAAATCATTGCCTAGATGATTAGCATTTGTTGTAGTGATTGAATTATGCTATCACTATCAAATCAATTCAGGCATTTCAGAATGTTTGAGTAGATTTGAGTTATTGTTTACATGGCTGTTATATCATAAAAGTTTTACTTTAGACAACTAATTGAATAGATTTTTAAAAAAATATATAGATAATTGCTGGATAATCAGTTGTCTTTGACATTTTATTGAATCAGAGTGAATCGACTAGCCAGACCAGTGTTCCAGTCCTGCAGTAGAAAATTCTTGGTTCAAATTTTGTCTTAGTTAACCATAAGAAACTGCTCCAAAGGTCACTGAACATCTGCTCATTACTGCTTTTCACTGACTCTCTTTTTCTTTTCCTTTTGTACCTTGTCTTTCTCAGGGAAAAAGAATAAGTTGCGGGTGTATTACTTGTCCTGGCTGAGGAACAAGATTCTCCACAACGACCCGGAGGTGGAGAAGAAGCAGGGATGGACCACCGTAGGGGATCTGGAGGGGTGTGTCCACTACAAAGTTGGTATGGTCCCTCTTTCTCCTCAGATGGATGAACTCTCCAGAGTTAAAAAAGATCAGTTGTAAACACCTTAAAGAAGCTGAACGAGCGTTTTAAAGTGTTGTCGGATAGCGAGACTAACAAGAAACTGTTACTGATTAGCATTATGCTATCTTTTGGTCAAATTTTGTTGTTTGAAGGTGCATTGTGTGACCTACAGCTGAAATGTTGAATGGAGAACAGGACATGAATGTACTCAGTAAATTGATTTTTGTTTAACTTGTTAATTAAAGTAGATCAGCCTATGTTAGTTTTCTATAATCAATATTATTGTATTGTAGTTGTTTTAAAGTATGTGCAGAGAAAACACTGATTTTAGCCGAACAAGCCACATAACCCTGGCTGCATTGGAATAGTTTAATGATGACTAGTGATCTAGGTAACTTTAGTTGCTTTTGTGGTGTTGAGGTGTTTTATAGAAGTATGAGGTGACAGGTGTTTTTCATGTGCATGTATTATTAGTATTACACACTAAGTTCACAGAAGTAGCTTAACGGCAGGCTTTTTGCACATTAAATCAAGACCACTGGAAGGGACCAACTATAATTTTTACAGGGTGTCCTTAAAAACTCTTAAAATGTCTTCGATTCCTTAGAGTAAAAATAAGGCCTTGATTAGCATTAAAATGTCTTAAATTCACGTTTCAAATGTCTTAAAAATGCAATTAAACCGACACCATAAAAAAGATCTAGATTTTATTTTCGCTTTTTGCTGTTTGATATGATAAAGCCGTGTGAATGTGTTACACTCAGAGTGTGAGCGGCTCATTAGTGTTTGAGAGCGGCTCGGTCCACAATAAATGCCGCTCCACACCAACTTCATCTCTGTCTGTCTGTGGAAAGGAAATACTGGATGTTTTTTTCTTTCACTGTTGGAGCAAATGGTAATGCAAAAAGGATATTTACTCTCGTCTCCCATATACCTCTATAGAAATTTACCCCTCTATAGTTAACTTAAACCAGAAATAGATGTATATGCATGAACATTATAGCTGATGTATTGTGTAGCATGATTGAAGTGATGTGCAGGTCTTAAAATTATTTGGAAACGTCTTGAATATGGTATTAAAAAGTATTAAATGTGAAGTGCTGACACCTGCAGATACCCTGTTTTATAAACATAACTGATAAAGGTTTCTGGTGTTATGTACGAGTGTACGCTTTTACTTTGCCTTTCATTTTTTAAATTGTGTGTTGATTTATTTTTCTGACACCCATTAGATACCTACCATTAGAGGCATTTCTACAAACATCACTGACCTATTAAATAAAATAAATATGGGTAATGAAAACTTCTGAAAAGGGATTATTGTGGCTGTTGATTGGCTAATAACACATCAGTGTGCTTGTCATGCAAGAACTGAGAGACCAAGGAACCTACATCTAAACTGGGATATAAAACCCAGTAAAGAAAGAGTTACAGTGAGTGTCCACTTGGCCTGATGTTGATTTTTGGTAAATAAAACATTCTGTAAGAAAACCTTGTTTAATGTGATATGTCTAATATATGATATAGTCACATGAAGGTATTTTTGTAAGATGTCAGCAGATCTGTCACCTTTACACTTCCTCTTTCACTTTTTTATTTTCAGTGAAATATGAAAGGATCAAGTTCCTGGTCCTTGCACTGAAGAACTCTGTGGAGGTGTACGCCTGGGCTCCGAAGCCCTACCACAAGTTTATGGCTTTCAAGGTCAGTCGGATTAATTTGACCACAACGTCATTTAACTCTTAGAATTTTTTTTCTGATTTATTACCTGTGGAAACATGTGGTGCTTTATTATAAAAGTAAAAAGGATTTACTTGTTACATTCCCACTATATGCTACAGTCAGTTTTATACTTCCCCTTATATGTTTTAGTCAGATTTATGGACTTGCCTTTCAGCCACTGCAGTCAGACTCAATCTTTTTTGTGAGCGTGCAGTATTTCAGGTGTTTGATTAATCACGGTTTTAGATTAGTCAGGATTGGTTTAACAAATTAAACTGAATACAGTGTATATCGGATTCATTTACTTAAATGAGTGCTCTCACCTATAATTATAATAAATCCCTTTTATCTCAGTCATTTGGTGACCTGGTACACAAGCCCCTCCTGGTGGACTTGACGGTAGAGGAAGGTCAGAGGTTAAAGGTCATCTACGGGTCGTTCTCAGGGTTCCATGCCGTGGACGTGGACTCGGGAGCTGTGTATGACATCTACTTGCCCACTCATGTACGTGCCTGAACAAAAGCAATAATAATGAATAGTGACGGTTTTAATATTT
Organism: Stegophilus panzeri; assembly: GCA_024331685.1. Taxonomy (NCBI): domain Eukaryota; kingdom Metazoa; phylum Chordata; class Actinopteri; order Siluriformes; family Trichomycteridae; genus Stegophilus; species Stegophilus panzeri. The sequence continues at coordinate 23,910,948 of JANDJT010000199.1, read as the reverse complement.
TGATGTCTGTGCATACATTCGCACACATTCTGACTCTCGCACTCGATGTCTTGCCTGGCGTTTAGATCCAGACCAGTATTCAGTCGCATGCCATAATCATTCTGCCAAACACAGACGGCATCGAGCTCCTTGTGTGTTACGAGGACGAGGGCGTGTACGTCAACACCTATGGCCGCATCACGAAGGACGTAGTGCTACAGTGGGGAGAGATGCCCACCTCTGTGGGTATGTTACACACACACACACACTTCTCCTTGTGCCAATGTGGTGTTTTAATTAATTACACTGATCGAGTGTTTTTTGTAAAAAACTGGAATCAAATAGATTTATTGTCACAACTTGGAACAAAAGAAGTGAAAGCATTTATTTCCTTTTTTTTTTTTCTTTCTCAGCATACATTCGCTCCAACCAGATCATGGGCTGGGGAGAAAAGGCCATCGAGATTCGCTCTGTAGAGACCGGCCACCTAGATGGAGTTTTCATGCATAAGAGAGCTCAGAGGCTGAAGTTCCTGTGTGAACGCAATGACAAGGTGAGATTCGTTCTCTCTCTCTCTCACTCTCTCTCTCACACACTCACTCTCTCTCTCACACTCTCTCTCTCACACACTCACTCTCTCTCACTCACTCTCTCTCTCACTCTCACTCTCTCTCACACACACTCACTCTCACACACTCACTCTCTCTCTCTCTCACTCTCTCTCACACACACTCACTCTCACACACTCACTCTCTCTCTCACACACTCTCTCTCACTCTCTCTCACACACTCACTCTCTCTCACTCACACTCACTCTCTCACTCACACTCACTCACTCTCTCACTCACTCACTCTCTCTCTCACACACTCACCCTCTCACACACACACTCTCTCTCTCACTCACACTCTCTCACTCACACTCTCTCTCTCACACTCTCACTCTCTCACTCACACACTCACTCTCTCTCACTCACTCTCTCTCTCACTCACACACACTCTCACTCTCTCTCACACACTCACTCTCTCTCTCACTCACACTCTCTCACTCACTCTCTCTCTCTCTCACACTCTCTCACTCACACTCACTCACTCTCTCTCTTTCTCTCTCTCACTCTCTCTCTCACACTCACTTTCTCTTTCTCTCTCTCACTCTCTCTCACACACACTCACTCACTCTCTCTCTTTCTTTCTCTCACTCTCTCACACACACTCTCTCTCTCTCACACACTCACACTCACTCTCTCTCACACTCACTCCCACTCACTCACTCTCACTTACTCTCTCATGCTCTCTCTCACTCACTCACACTCTCTCTCACACTCTCACTCACTCTCTCTCACACTCACTCACTATCTCTCTCTCATTTACTCTCCCACTCTCACTTACTCACTCTCATGCTCACTCTCACTCTCTCACACACACTCTCTCTCTCTCACTCGCTCTCTCTCACTTACTTACTCTCTCATGCTCACTCTCTCTCACTCACTCTCCCTCACTTACTCACTCTCTCTCTCACTCACACTCTCTCTCTCTCTCTCACTCACTCACTATCTCTCTCTCACACTCTCTTTCTCACTCTCTCTCACTCACACTCTCACTCACTCTATCACTCACTCACTCTCGCTCACTCACTCACTCTCTCTGTCACTCACTCTCAAGAAATCTCATCTTGTTGAACAATTATTATTGCTCAGTTTCCTCAGGAAAAAGTACATCATGCAGCTGGAACATGAACCCAAGGCTTCATTTCACTCTCTCTCTCGTAATGAAGAATTTGTAGAGCAGCTTTAATACATTTGCACTTAATCATTGTTTTTTCCCCCCAGGTTTTCTTTGCGTCAGTGCGTTCCGGAGGTTCCAGCCAGGTCTACTTCATGACACTAGGACGCACATCCTTACTCAGCTGGTAAACAGTCCCTCTCAGCCTGGAATGACGAATCCCTTTTTACATGACGACAGCATCGGGGGAAAAAACCTACAACCACCACACACCTAAAGTACAACCAGAGATCCTCAGTGTGATGAGCAGAAACCACATTAAGTTAAACGACTCTCACCTGCTGTCGTGTACCAGACTGAGAAGCTGTATAGAAATTTCAATTTAGATGAAGGGGGAAAAAAAAAAAAAAAGGAAAAAAAGCGTGTGTAAGAGAGAAGGTCTAAGGCGAGAGGCTTGATCTTACAGTATTATTGCTAGCCTGTGTAAATGTTTTCTTTCTGTAGAAATCTCTGATTGACCGAGTGGTAGAGTGTGGGCGGACGCCGTATAACTGCTAGGGAATACGTGAGAGTTTCAGGATGGAAGGAGAAATGGAGCTTGTGTGAGTGATTTATTCAGTAGGTTCTGGGAAAGTAAAGTGTATTCACATTATGGACAGGTATGTGCGTGATGTGTCTAGGACGGAGATGGACCATGAAAGAATATTTTAATGCTATTATTATTATTATTAGTATCATTATTATTATTATTATTATTACTATTCACTAAATATGTGGATTCTCTTAATCTTCTACCTGTGATTTCAAGGCTCGCACGTTCTCACTCTTCCCAATAATATATGTTTTTTTGGTTTTTTTTTTCATTTCACTGAAGCCCAAGTTGACACCCTAATTGGTTCTAAAAGGCAGAGAGAGCAACAAGCATGGATTTTTGCATATTAATTAGTGGCCCTGCCCCTTCCCTCTCACCTGACAGTTGAGCGTAGGATCTCTGTCTCGTCTCTAGTTCGAGTTTTAGAGATTGTCTGAAACGATGTACCTGCTGTGAATACGTGAAGGTAGTAGAGACGTGTCAGCTCAGTGGTGTGTGAGCACGTGTCAGATAAACCTAAATGTTCAGACCTCCCAAGATGTTGAATTGAATCATATCTGACACTGAAAGGTTCTAGTCCTTGATTAGGTGGATGACATTTAGTTTCTTTTGCCCCCCATCTTTTGATTTTAGGATCCCCCCCCAATATATATGATGCACTAAGTGGGAATGTAGTGTGAAAATACTGTTCTTGTGCTTAAAATTGAAAGGCATGACTCCCCGCTGTTTTATTTTCTTCCTTTTACAATGTTGAACAGAGTAACAATAACAAACTGAGCCTGTCTGAGTCTATTGTGCGTGACTTTGGAGTTGTTTGCCGTTGTACGCGGTCGTTTCTGTCCAGCATCGTCTCTTCTCGACACGAAGAGTGCTCGGTTTCAGTAAAATCCAGACTGTAAGGGTTTGATTTTCACCTGTACATCCTCAGTGTTCCATACATTCAGCATGATTGGTGTGGTTTTCTCCGCCTTCTCTGTGGGTTCCTGTCAGGTGACCTGCCGCTTGTTGATTATTAAATGTGTTTCTTTAGAGCATAACACACACGGTGTTATGTTACTGAAGGCATGTCAGCTGTACGGCTCGGTGTGACTCTGAGGAGAGCAATAGCAATCTCACACACACACACACACACACACACACACACACACACGCGCGCACAAAACCCAATACTGTCCTGTTTCATTGCTCTTCTCTCTGTAGACCTCTTTCACATCGACCCTAAGTTTAAGGCTTTATAATTTTCCAACAGTTTATCAGTTCTTAAAAACACAGTGTTTAAAAACAACACAACTGCTGTTACTCCACGTGGCAAACACTAATATGTGGTTTATACGTTTTTCTTTGTGCTTTGCGTTTCAGTCCTTCAGCTTGGACACACGAATTAAACAGATCTTATAGTTAGCAGTTTTCTTTGCGTGTGTGTGTGTGCTGTATTTACTTAATGAACGCTAACCCTGTGGGTTTTCTTGGGTCCATCATCACAAACATTTTTTCATATTTACCTCGTCTTTTCCCGTCAGTTTTACAATTATGCTCCTACACACACACACACACACTCCATTCACCACCATATTTTTTTGTTAGGTGCTTTCATTTCATTTGATCATTTGTATAATTTTATTTAAAGCTAATAAGTATTAATTATTGTTCAGGTTGTTTAGATTTCCTTTCAGCTTCATGCGAAAAGATTTACTGCTTGTGGTGTTTGCATAAGAAAATAAAATCAATTGTGCTATAGTGACAAAATGGAGAAACTTAAGAACTGATGTTAAGGAACCACTACATGAAATCCAAACGTTTTCTGTTGTTGTTGTTTTCTGTTTTTAAGAGCGTTGAGTGCTCCAGTTCTAGATATAGTTAAGAAGCTTAACTATAGACGTTTTTTTTTTTTTCTTTTCTCTAACGTTATTTTCGTTCTCTGCAGCCGTACAGCGATTATAGTGCAGTCGTAATCTAGTGCTCACTTAATATAATGTTCACCTGTTGAGGAAAATGTTTACAGAGGCAAAGTTGAGCTACACTAATTTTAATTTTATTTATGTTTTCTCTTACAGAACTCTTAGCTTTTTTTTCTTTTTTTTTTGTATTGACTTATTTTGTCCGTATTTCTCTTCTCAGTTGTTTAAGGCTAATAACTCAGACAGATATGAATAATGACGTTTCAGAAACGTTCCCGGCTGATCTGGATGTCTGTGTTTCAGTCGTGGCACTGTATCGTTCGTCCTCTCTGTGTGTGGCAGGAAGTCTTGTATTTTCCTGATGGTCCTTTGTTTTTTCTTTGAAAATAAACTCCTAAGGTAATTTAAGGAATTTTGTGTGATTTTTAATTTTTTTTTTTCCCCTCTCAAGGTGTTTAATGCTTTAGCTGTCATGTTGAATGTGATGTACTGAATGTTTGGACATTTTACTGGGGACATCATTGGCTTCCTCATTATTATTTTGAGACAAGTCCCTCCTGTATGAACAGGACTTATTAATGGAATATCCAAATGTCCACAGCAGAATTCAGACACTGTAAAAGATCTGCCGAGTACCAATGACTTCTAAAGTAAAATAATCTAATTTGATAATGTATTTATTTAAAACTAAGATGAATCAGTTTGTTATATGTTTGAGAAATCCACATTGAAATCTGTCGGAAGATGCAGAATACACCCGATAGTGGTTCCTCTGTGTACTCTGTGTTAATGTTCTTCCAGAGGTCCGTCAGTAAGGACACACTTTTGGACTTGACAACTGAACGACATTCTCATTATATGAGAAATATCATTTGCCAAAATTGTGCTCATTTGTTGTGGAATAAAACCAGCTCTTTGTTGTGGAGTCGCATCTTTGCAACAATGGCAAGTTCTAATGTTTTTTAAAATCCCATTGAGTTAAACTCGACTCCGTTTACTGAGCGTCTAAAAGCGGCTCATTAGATTTTGTGAAGTCTTTCCGCTGTCCTCTGATTTAATTAATATAAATTAAAAATAGTGAGTTAGTAAGATAATTTTTTTCTTAGATTTTTGCTTTGCTCTTAATAAAAAAAAAAAAAAAAAATGCAGCCAATTATAAAATTGTACCAGTTTATATTGAAATTTTTTTATAGACTTAATACTTTATGGTTGAAAATTAAGTAATTTTCTGCTTAGACATGAGATGGAATGCTGACTGTTCTTATTGATGACATAATTAAAAAAAAATGCATGTTTCCTTGACAACAAAGAATGAACACTTGTTACTTGTTACCGTCATTTGTTACACAATGTCACAGGAGTTCCTGGTATGAGTGTGTGTAAGAATTTTCATCTTGATGACACAATAAGAGTCACTCGTATACAGGATGCCACAAGAAATTCTTGGAAGAATTCCCACAAAGTGCAATTGTGTGTGCAATTGTTTGCCATCCTGCTCTGGATGGCAGCATGTGTTGCTCCAAAATATGTGCATATCTTTCTGCATTAATGTTGCCCTCATAGATGTGCAAGTTCTTCCTCATGCCATGTGCACTGATACACCCCTATACCATGAGAGACGCTGGCTTTTGGACCTGACGCTGAGAACAGCTTGGATGGTCCTTTTCCTCTTTGTCCCGGAGAACACGACGGTTGTTTTGTCCAAAAACTATTTGAAATGTTGGCTTGTCAGACCACAAAACACGATTCTGGACTTTGTTGATGCATGGCTTCTGCTTTGCATAATAAAACCTTTACTTGCATCTGTGGATGCAGCGGCGAATGGTGTTGACTGAAAGGTTTACCAAAGTATTCCCGATCCCATGTCAGGATATCCATTAGACTCATGGCAGTTTTTAAGACGGTGACAGTGGCCTTACCCTTTGTGCAGATTTGACCGGATTCCTTGAATCTTTTAATTATATTGTGCACATGTAGAAGGTGAAATGCCCAAAATCCTACCGATTTGTCTTTGGGGAATGTTGTTCTCGTGTTGGATTATTCACTGACGCATCTGTTGACAGATTGGAGAGCCTCGACCCATCCTTGCTCTTGAAGGACTAGGCCTTTTTAGAGGCTCCTTATATATTATGATTAGAGCCTCACCTTTGTTTTGGAACATGTTGCACGCATCAATTTCAAAATAAACGTTTATCTTAAATAAATAAATAAATAAAACTATGCAGTTGATTAGGTAAAACATCAAATACCTCATTTTTATATATATTTTTTTTGTTTGTTTAAATACAAGTCAAAGTACATTTACAAATCATTTCTCTTTTTTATTAGCATTTTCCATACTGTCCCGACTGTTTCAGAATGTGGGTTGTACATCATATGGATGGCCGTGTGCATTTGTGGAAGAGATGTCACCAGGATGCACTATGGGATGAAGGCAAGCCTGCAGTGGCAGTGTAATGATCTGGGCAATGTTCTGCTGGAAAACTTTGGGTCCTGGCATTCATGTAGAAGTTAATTTGACACGTACCACCTACCTAAACATTGTTGCAGACCAAGTACACCACTTCATGGCAGCGGTATTCCCTAATGGCAGTGGCCTTTTTCAGCAGGATAATGCGCCCTGATACTCTGCAAAAATTGTTCAGGAATGGTTTGAGGAACATGACAAAGAGTTCAAGGTGCTGACTTGGCCTCCAAATTCCCTAGATCGGATTGAGAGTTTGGAGGCCATGTGATTCATCAGACCAGGCCACCTTCTTCCATTGCTCCATGTTAGAGAGAAATATTTGGTCTGTTGGATTTCAGCTGCAGTGATCTTAGTTTTATTGCCCATTAATGAGATAAACTCTTCACATATTCCAGAGGGCAAGTAAGAGGGCATACCTTTACCCTTCTGCCCATGCTTCTTGATGTAAAAAAAAAAAAAAAAAAAAATGGGTCAAACTCGGCTATCAGTTCAAGCAAACCCAGGTAATTCCCATTGTGTGGGGATCCCAGTATTTTTTCATGCTCTCGGAATGGAAGCCCCCCTCTCCCAAAAACTTGACAACAGCTACTACATGCCTCAAGACGACCTTCCAATAATTTTGTTCCTCCTTTATCTGCCATCAAAGTGAACCATCCACTGTAGATGTTTCGATCTGTTTAATAAAGCAAGCATGTGGTGTCGGTGATCAGTGCTCTTTTCGTGGTCGGATATCCTCTCGGAATGTTTCCAGTCACAGCTTGTTAATGAATGCATGACTTTGCGATGACAAATGTTTGCATGCATAGTAATAAACTAATCCAGTTGACGGGGAGTAAAGTAGCCATTGCCTAGGCACAATTTCTTTGTTTTGGAGACACTAATGTAGTAATTAGTTTGTTAGAGAACGTGTTCTTCCCCTGATTCCACAGACATGTATAGATGCTGGATATTTGGCAGCTTGATTCTGATAGGCTGCAGGCCCATGCGTGATTCAGGTCTTAAAGAAATGGTGCTTATGGACATTTATAGAATTTTTATTTTGTATTGGTGACTAAGTTGGTGTCCCTGTGAAGTCTTGGTGCCCCTGGGCACTTGCCCAATTACCCATATGGTTAATCCGCCTATGGCACGTGGTTGGGGAAACTGGTGCAAGCTGCTTCAAAGGTTTTGTTCAATTATTAAGTTTATTATGTGCTGTATTTCTGAAAAATGATGTCGTTTATTATAACAAAAATGATCTATTAGTAACGAGGCTGCGTTGCTCCTCACTTGCAGTGTAGACGCGGTGATAAACAGTGTAGCGCAAGTTCTGTAATGTCTAATTAAAACGGTATGCTCAAAGTAAACAGAAACCACAAGGTGCAGTGAAAGTGAGATTTTATTATTAATTTAGGACTGTAGTTTAATTCACTGCTTTTTTGTGCATCTATTTAAA
>JANDJT010000199.1:23883809-23895790 GCA_024331685.1 Stegophilus panzeri | reverse complement strand
TATTACAGTACTGTGCAATTTTGTCTTCAATACTTTCTTTTTGACTTCTGCATTATTGGGTCAGTATAATTTTTTAAAAATACATTTACAAACATTCCACACAATGTTTTATGTAGAAACATTTCCTTTCGTTATTTTTGAAGGCATCGTTGCTTTACAGCACTTCTTTGCATGTAAAGCAAAGCAAAACCTTTGCACAGTGCTGTAGGTTACAGTGAGTTATTGAGTAAAAGTAGGAGGGATGATACATAAAGCAAGTCAATATCAGCTGTTAGTTGTTAAAGTGCACCTATTATGGTTTTTCAGATATTACCTTTCATGTAGTGTTTTATAGAGCTGTTTGTGAATGTAAAAACATCTGCAAAGTTTCAAAAATCAAAGCGCATGACAAACGGAGTTATTGACTCACAAAAGAAGGAACCGATTCTGAACAGCTGAAAAGAGTCGTTAGTAATTCCAGACTTACTTCCTGTATAAACCTACGTAGATTTGTAACAAAAAGCCCCGCCTCTGTTCTTCATTGGCTACTCACTGACAGACGGAGCTGAAACTCGTTATGGTAATGGGCGTTTCCTTTTCAACACGTTCTGAAAGTGGTAAACCAATCACAACAGACTGGGACATCTGACCAATCCAAGCAGAGTTTACTCTTTGAAAGGTGGAGTTTAGAATGAATCCTTTAGAACGGATCATTTAACAAGTTGTTTGTGACACTGGGAAAAAAAGGTGATGCTGCAGTTTAAATTATGAGCACATTAAAGTGTTTTTTGACCTTGGATGCATGTAAATCTATTGTATGAGTCCTTTAAAACAAAATTAGGCATGATTCAAAACCATAATAGGTGTAATGTGAGTTAGCAGTGTAGTGTCTGACAGTGGAATGAACTGAATGGAATATACATAGAAAGAGGAAACCTAGATGTCACACTGGGTGAAAACTGTCACGTCAGCAGAGCCGCCGCCTTCGTGGAGGCAATTTTCCATTGAGTTGAAATGAACTGAGGGCATCCACAAAGATTTTTGCAAAAAAACCCCAACACTGACACCTCAAAGAAAAACAGCAATAATGTACTTTTCACAGTAGAAAGCTCAGAGAATGTGTTCTTATTTGATTTAGTTTTATTTTATTTGACAAAGTGTTCTAATTTAAACATGATTTTAAAATATTCTCCAGTCTATTTTATTATTCTGCAGTTATTGTTCATTTGTGTGGGAGATTTAAAGCTATCGATAGCACTAAAATGTTTGCTCAAAACAGGCACATTGGTTTATTATTTCTATCCCTCCATATGTTTACATTAGCCTACATCCCACTGCAGTTAGACTCAATATATCAGCAGTGTATCTGTATGTATATGTAAATCCCCTGCAATATGCACACCTGTATCACTTCTGTAAAAAAAAAATCTAATTTTGTAAAAACCAGTTGAACATTAAGGGTGGACCAGCATGCACTGTTTTTAGATTATTTACATTTACATTTACATTGATCTTCCTCGTTAAAATTTTTTCATTTTTTAAGAGATTAGTAGCAGAAGTGATATTTAAAAAATCATTACAAAAGAGGCTAAACAAACTTTGACCAGTCAGATTGAAGTGTTTTATATTATATATGATGGATATTAAACTGAACATTTGTGTTTGCTCAGATATTAGACATCATTAAGGCACTGAACCTCTTTAGTTTGTATTTATAACTGTTTTTTTCAGTCCAAGCCCTTGATATGATAATACCATTGAATAACTTGCGATACAAGTTATATTATAGAAGTTAACAGTTTCTCATAGAATAATGCTATATATACTTACATAATGTTTCTGCAGAGAGGCTCATAAAGAAAGTATGTTTTTTATAGCTGTATAAATACAATGTACTGTTATGTTAGTACTGCGATTGTCCTGTGATATTAATGCTGGAGAATAATTGTGATTGTAATCTTTTTTCTGCACGTTGAGTTTTTGAGTGTTTGTAATATTTCCGCACACAATTTTTTTCCAGCTCCAGTCACCAGCGTATCAGAGTCACACACAGAACCCACCACCAAATCACAAGATGTTACTCTGACATGTGAGTGATGTTAGACGGTTAAAACTCTGTGTGTGTGTGTGTTTATACTATAGTATGTATACGCATTACCAATCAAAAGTGGTTTGTGCAGCCTTTGTACAAAATGATGACAACACTATAAATTAAATTTATAGCAATAAGACATTTAGTGTCAGCTTAATAATGTTCTTTCAGTGTCACAAAATGATGTCAGTTCAAAAGTTTGCACCCTCTTTCTGAAAGTGACGGAAACATTCTCTGCATCATGGGTTCTGTCATTTTTGCAGCCGTTAATGCTTTTAAGCTATAAAATATATTTCACAGATTCTCTCAGTACAGGTTTATATTTCATGAACATAATCCAACTATTCAATTAATTAGGCTCATTATTTAACTGTGTGTATTTAAATGATGTCTTTATTCCTGAGCCTTTGACCATCCAGAACATGTTAGGGTCCTAGATATCATTATTTACAGGCTGAAATGTTTGTGAGTTATTGAGGTGTAGATGATCAGTTCCAGCTAATAATTTTAAGAATAATAAATATGATGCCCTTAATAATGGTGGGTTGTAATTTCCACCGCTGTAACTGTAAGTTTAAAAATCACAGACCCCCTGGATATGCTTCACATAACCTACTTTGAGATCCACTCTTCTATATAACTTTTACACCCAAATTCACTTTTATAGCTGCCTCTAACAACTTTTAGAGCCTCTCAGTTACAAGATAAACTTCAGTTCAGACTGCTTTCTGTTCTGTCTTGGACTTGCATAAAATAAAATAAAAACCCAAGGAGGTGCAGACTTCTGCCCTGAACTGTATACTGTATACTGTGTGTGTGGGTGTGTAATGTTGTGAATGTTTCCTTACAGCTTCCAGTCTACTGCCCCCTTACATATACACTCCTGTAAACGGCTCTGTGATTGAAAGTCGTCTTGGTGAGTTTCATCTCTTTAATAAATGACCAGACAGATAAGGTACAAGCTTACAGTGTGATAGGAGTGTACACGCATTAGTGTCTGAATGTTAGCAGTATGTATTGTGGAAGAATATATTACAATGCTTGAAGTCTAGCATAAGAATAGTCCTGCATTCCAAAAATAATAATAATAATAATTAAATCAAGGATACTCAGTGTTACTGGGAGAGGCTCTAGATCCACAGCATTTAAAAAATTATGAAACGCTTTCAAATTCATTTTGTGTGAAATTGTGTGTGAACAACATATTCCGATACATTTTAATAGAAAGATTTCTTGAAGCATGTTCTCAGGTTTGAATCATACATCCTTTAAGCAAGAAATTAAACACTTGAGGCATGTTCTTATAGGAAAACAATACACACCAGGGTTGTCCTGATTTGAAGTGGAGTCACTGTTACCATTATAAAATTTATTATTTTCAGCATTTTGCCAATTGCAGTTTTTTTCTTTGTTAAATGACGACACTCTTTTGCTTTTTTTTTATTCATTTACAGTTAATGTTGTGAATTGTCAGCAAAACACCTTAGTTCCTGTTATAGCTATAGCAGCTATAAACAGTCATTTCTTCAGCAGTCTTCTTTTTTTTTTTTTTTTTGCTCTGTCTTGACATTAAAAGAAAAAAAACTGCAGCTTGTCATGATACCGAAAAACCATAGAGAAGACGTCTGAAGACGTTTCCATGGCACAAAAAAATCCCAAAAAACTTAGGTACAGCTTTACCTCTGACCATTAAATAAATGCTAAATAAACATCTGGAGAGCAGAAGGCGTATCACTGGTATCTCAGGAGTAGCAGGTAACACAGACATGAGGGCGCCCTGAGACTTACAGGTTACAGAAAATGAATTAACACCTTCTGACCAATCAGATTTGAGAATTCAACAACACTGTTCTATGCATATGCAGTTTGTGTAAAATGGTAGGGGAATAAACATTTAAACGTGTATTTGTCTCATTGTGTTTGTGTGTGATGTTGCTTTTGTTCAGGCTCCAGTTTGGTGATTCATTGTAAGGCGTTTGTTGGCGACCGATCCCCTGTCATCACTGAGCTCACCTGGCTGGTGGACGGCCAATCAGTGGAAAGCTCTCATCTGCATGGCCGAGCATTTCAGGAATCAAGGAGGTGAGAGTTCAAAACCCTCTTCATTCACTTGTGCAACCCTGAGAGATGAACACAGTAAGAGATCTGTGCAAAATACTCTAAACTTTTATTTCATGTTCATCAGTCTACATCACATATTTAATAAATTCAGCATTTGAGAAATTTAAGATATTGTTTAGTGTCACTTTCAATATAATAATTTATATCAGAATGAGCAACATATATCCACACTGCCTTTAAATGTAGTTAGTTAAAATGATAAAACATCAGCTAAAAAGATGATCTTGATACATTTGATTCTACTTGAGTCTCAAGTGTTGCTTCACTGTCATAAGTAACAATTTAAAAGGTGTATGTTAAGATATTAAGAGTGGAACAATTGAAATAATAATTCTGAAGGTGATATCAATACAAACCACTTCTAAGGACTTTTTAAGGTCTGCATTTGTTTGTTGTTGTTTTTTGTTTTTTTTGTCTTTGTGTTTCATTTATTTCATTGTAATAGTTTCCATAAGCAATTTCTCTGTTTTAAATCTCTTGACAAATATTAATATAGACACTATATGACCAAATGTTTGTGGACACATGACCATCACACCCATATGTGGTTCTTCTCCAAACTGTTGTCACAAAGTCGGAAGCAAACAACTATGTAGGATGTATTTGTACCCTGTAGCATTAGAATTTCCCTTCACTGGAACTAAAAGGCCCAAACCTGTTCCAGCATGACGATGCTCCTGTGCACAAAGCGAGCTCTATGAAGACATGGTGTGTGAAGGTTGGAGTGGAAGAACTCAAGTGTCCTGCACAGAGCCCTGACCTCAACCCCACTGAACACCTATGGGATGAACTGGAACTGGAGTCTCCTCACCGTACATCAGTGCCTGACCTCACTAATGCTCTTGTAGCTGAATAAACACACACAGCCACACTCCAAAATCTAGTGGAAAGCCTTCCTTGAAGAGTGGAGCTTACTATAACAGCAAGGAGGGGACTAAATCTGGAATAGGATGTTCAACAAGCACATATGGTTGTGATGGCCAGGTGTCCACAAATTTTTGGCCAATTACTGTATATATTCGGGGTTGCACATGTATGCACATAACTCTATCTTTGTTTTAAAAAATATAAACAGGAGAAAAATGATAGTAATGCAGTAGTGTAATCCTCCAAAGTGGGATTAAGTGGGTTTTAAACATGTGGCTGTTCACAGGGTGTCAGCTGGCCATGTAGAGGCGCTGCTGGTCTTCCTGGAAGTGTATGAGGAGGACACGAGGGCCAAGCTGAAGTGTGTCGCTGAAAACTTGTCAGGAAAACAGGAAGTTGTTATACAAATTAAACTTGAAGGTATGTGTACATTGACTGTGTAAATGAAGATGGAAAATGTGGAATATTTTTTAAATCAAAAAAGATGTTCTTTTAAGCATCACATTATGTCATCACACTATGTCTTGTCATAGTTATTAAGTCATTTACTTAATTCTTAAGTAGATAAAGTAGACGTTTATTTAGCATTAATGGACGGAGTCTCCGCTTTGTAACAGTCAAAGGTAGGAAGTTTTCCGACATGGGAAAAATCTTTGCGCTTTCTCAGTAACATCACAAGCTGCATTTTTTTGTCATATTAACATCAGTATTAATGCTCATGTGAAATAGCAGACTGCACACTCTAACTGTACTCTCTCTCCATCACAGACTCCATGTTGGCATGGTTTGTGGTGGCCCCTGTAGCTTCCTGCTTCTTCATGCTGGTGGTGTGTGTGTTCCTGCATCTGCTGTGCCGCAAGCAACACAAGCACAATGACTACATCCTGGCTCGACAGAACAGCACCTTTTAAATGCCTTAGTGGTTTCCACCTCTTTTGAAATCGCCCCTTCTCACTGTTAACTTTGCTCTTTTTCTCCCCTGATACAACCTAATTTGTTAGAACAAAGTTAGCTAGCTAAATATGTCCATTATAGAAAATTCCTTAGTAAGAACATGACCTAGATTTCCAGCGTTAGAGAGCTACTTGTTTGATGCAGGTTTTTTAACTCGGAATAAATTGATGTTAAAGTTAGCTGAGATGAAATGGACACTGCTTAGATGGAGCTCCTCAGAGCAATTATCCCTCCTAACTGCCTGTAACTACATCCGTCTTCTGTTGGCTTAGAAAGGTATCTGATTCGAGAGTATGTTCTAAAAATCAGTGTGTTTATGAACACTTTTCCCTTTCTGACACCCAAAGAGCAAATTCTGGCTCTTAAAAATCACTATAGTCTCCTGCTTTATTTTTTCAACCTGGAGGCACAGGTGACATCAGAGTGACACGTCTCACTCAGGAGTCTGTTAAAGACTCAAACTCTCAAGCAGTTTATTTTTGAGTCATTGTGAACAAGAAAACACTTCTCACCACACCTTATTTTGATCTTTCCTGGAGCTTGAGAGGAATGATATTGGAGTGTTCATGAAGGGCATTAGCAAGAGTGAAAACCATGCATAATTCAGATTATGTATGGATTATGCAAATCCATTATTCAGAAAACCAATGTTCAGAAATGGAAGGAACCGGCAACAGACAGCAAGAAAAATAACTGACGTAAACCTTGAAAGATTCACAAAAATCCAAAACAAGAGGAGACCTGGAAATGTCCTTGTGGAGAGAAGACTGAAAGGTCATGTTGATTGACTGTTTCACTATTAATGAATTACTTGTGATGATGAAGATACTTCTGTAATATTTAACTGTCATATTAATGCTCATTAAAAACATTTTGGCAACAAACCCATTATCTGTTCATTAAAGAAGTGATGGCTACATGTGACTAGCCACATGTGTGTGGCTAAATGACCAACAGGTTTGGGATAAACCAATTAAATTCAGTATGACTAATTGCATAATAATTAGCTATCAAGCAGAAATCAATGCAAAAACGTAACAAGCTTATTGAATATCTAATACAGACCAGGAGTACAATCTCATGAAATGTTCAGGTTTATGCAGACAAATCACAAACAAGTTTATATCTACAGCTTGATTATAAATGATCAATGTTTCAAAAGAAATGATGCAACTGAATTAGGT
Source organism: Stegophilus panzeri (assembly GCA_024331685.1). Lineage (NCBI taxonomy): Eukaryota > Metazoa > Chordata > Actinopteri > Siluriformes > Trichomycteridae > Stegophilus > Stegophilus panzeri. The sequence goes on along the minus strand of JANDJT010000199.1, from coordinate 23,888,593 downwards.
AAATACTGACACTGCTCATCTTTGCTAGTGTACCTAGCTTAAAACTCAGCAGCGTTACAAAGGGCCTTTGTAATGGGTAAAGTGGATTTTAAAAAATGGGTAAAGACCATAAAATGGTCATTTTTGGGCATCCCATGTAGTCTCTTACAGGCGTCACTCAGACCCTGTACCACAAAAATGATCATATTATGCCACCACAACAATTTAGCCAGACATGTTCTGCTATTTCAAGTGAAAATTGTGTTCCTGAGTCTTCTGACTCAAGTGTGTGATGGTTTAAATATGGTGTTTACATGGTGCTAAACCTCACTCACTAGCCTTTTTGCTCAGGTACAAAGAAGCAATGTTACTGAACTTGGCTTCAATATATTATTTAATATATTGTTGATTGCTATGAACACTGTTTACATACAGCAGCACAAGATAGCTTGCTAGTGAAACTGGTTGGCAAGAAGTGGTCGCTCAGTGGCTAAGGCTTTGGGTTACTGATGGGAAGTTGTTAGTTCAAATCCCAGCAATGCCAAGCTGCTGCTGTTGGGTCCCTGAATGAGACCTTCAACCCTCTATTGTATCCTTTATTTTTGGAATAAAGGGCTAGCCAAATGAGCAAAAGTAAATGTAAATGAAAAGCTAATGTCATATGGCTACAGCAGGAGATGAAACGATAAAGTTGTTGGTCTGAGTTTGGGGAGCTGTCTGGTTAACTAATGTTACTTTTATGGAATTAAAGCTGGTGTTTGATGCTAAACAATACAAGTCAAACCTGTAAAAAGAAAGGCTAGTAATGCTGTCATACATGCAAGTTTGTGACTGGAAGAGTTAAGGTAATGAATGTTATCTCAGGACACATCTATTGTATCACAGTGCATTGATGTAACATTTGGACTAAACCTCTACCTGAATTTTTGCTGCATTTCCCAACATATAAATTAACGATATTTATAACCTATTAGTCTATTAACTTATATACAGAGAAACTTTTGTGCTTTTGTGTGTGAATGTCAGAAGAGAACAATACTCATGTGGTACAAACAATGCAGCAGTTTGAGAGAGTAACATAAAAAAAAACCAAAAAAAAAAACTGTACATAAAAAAAACAGTATTTTTAAAATCACATTTTTAAAACAGGAAGATGTTTTGTTAAATTAAACTACAGTGAAACGAATGATTAAACACAAAGGGATGTGAAATTATGAGCTATATAGAGGCAGTTTTTATTGCAGCATACTGTTAATACATAATAATCAGTACAGTGATTTACTAGCTGTGAGTACAGTAAATAAACAGCAAAAAAAAAAAACAGTAGATAACCGTAAACGAGGTTGTGAATTACCTTGTAACTGAAGGTGATTCACAACCTCATTTATGGTTATCTACTGGTTTTTTTTTGCTGTTTATTTACTGTAACTTACAGCTAGTAAATCGCTGTACTGATTATTATGGGATATAATAATAAAATGTGGTGTATCACACTTGCCAGGTTTCATCAATCAATCCATCTCACATGACTGTGAAAAATAAATAAATAAATAAACAAATAAATACATACACACACACACACACACACACCTACTGAAAATCCAGTTTATTCAGACCAGCTGCCATAACACAGGTCGAGCTGGTCAAACTGGTAGACCATCATTGCCAGCTGGTAAGAGCTGGTAGAAAGGAAACAGTGTCTGAATTTCCGCTATTAATGCTACATCATAGAAAAGTTTTTTGGTTTTTTTTAAGAAAATAACATCATAATTGCAGTAAGGCAATTAAAAAATGTTTAACATTTTTTGGCAAACATTTATATCAGTTTAGTTAAGTCTTAAGAAAATAATTTGCCCCCTGGTAAAAATGGACTAGCAGTTTGAGCAGCTCGGCCTGTGTTTTATCGCCTGACAGTGGGTCAGACCAAGCTGGATATTTCAGCAGACATATTAACAGAGACTGCCTCAGACATTCTTTGTGCTCCTCCTGTTGTTTACATTTGGAAATACAGCTTTGTATTCAGTAAAATATGAACTGAACTATGATACAAACTACATCACATGTTATAGTTCTAATATTTCTAAATATTTACAGATTTCAGACTGTTTTTTTTAATGTTGAACACCTTTGTATGATTTATGAACATTAACAATAATGAACAATAATGATGGGGAGACGTATTTAACAGAAAATTACACAAAGGTTATAAGTATAAAAACTGTAAATATTTTCTTTGTATTATACAACTTTAATATTGACCTGCATAAGTAAGTAAGTCAGTCAGTCCATGGCTGTTTGACTGAAAATGGAATTAATGTACTGTACATTTTCCCATTATTATTGTTTAATAACACACACTCAACACTAAGTTCTGAATGGCCATTTGATTGAACACAAAAGGCCGGTCTCTGACTGTTCCGCAGTACTGTACTGTATGCAGTGCATATGTAGTCAAGACATTTTTGGATATGTGGAGGCCCACAGGATTTTTGGATGGTTACAGTTTCTAGCTGTCTACAAGGGTTTCTACAAGGTTGTAAAGTTTTGTTAAAGGCTCCTAGGTTGGACTGTTTTAAGGTTCTATATAGATATTTTAAGGGTTCCAACAGAGGAAGGGCAAACTGAAGAACCCTTTAGGGAGCTAGATTTAATTCACTTATCTAAGAGTGTATTGTATGATCGAACAAAATACAGATATTTAACATTAGTTTATGGTATACTACAGAGCTGTAACGTGTTAATATGCTGTGAACACAGAGAGGCCTGTTTCACTGAACACCTCGATTTTCCTAATTTGTAAGAATTTGTAAGAAGCTACAAGAGCATTGGTGAGGTCAGGCACTGATGTTGAGTGAGGAGGGCCTGGGGCACAGTTGGTGTTCCAGCTTATTCCAAAGATGTTCAGAGGGGTTGAGGTCAGGGCTCTGTGCAGGAAACTCGAGTTTGGACAGGAATAGGTTTGGGCTCCTTAATTCCAGTGAAGAGAAATCTTAAAGCTACAGCATTCAAAGACATTCTATGAATGCTTGAATTGTAGACCTATTTGCCAAAGTTTATTAACTGGAATTTACATCTAAGCACCTCACACATTTACCTGGATTTTTAAAAATGTCATTTTTGTAGACAGACTGATACAGATACCGATACAACAATACACACACTGAAGCAGTACATTTCAGTCGTTATGCTGTAAACTCACCATTTCAAACACAGAAACAGACTCAGATTTATTAGGAATGAATGAATAAGTATATCATGGACTCTGCAGAATGAGGTACTATAATGAAAACAACCCATTAAAATGTGTATTGTTGTAAAACTGTAAACATGTGTGTTGTGACTTTGCAATTAAACTTCAATTAAAGGAAATTGTTCTTATGGTTTCCTTCCATTATTTATTTTTTTTTACATCACGTGTAATTGTAAATATTATTTGAGTATCATATCTGGGCTACATACTCATCACTGTTTTAGTGGGCTAATAAATAATTATTTATCGTTTTTAAAAAAAAAAAACAAAAAAAAAAAAACGTGGTTGCATACAAGAGCTGACAATATTTCACTGAAAAAAAAAGCATTCCCATGTACGAGTGAAAAAAATAAAACACAACAGCTCACTGCTAATTCTGAGCTTGCCTTCATCTGGTCTGAGTCGGTAAGTGGAGTGAAAACTACTGATCACCACTAGCTAATAATGTCATATCTCCAAAGAAAGAAAGTGCAGTGAAAGTGCTGATTTGGTGATTTAATCCCTTGACACGGAGAAGCAGAAATACCGTGGCCCAGCCCGGACCATTGCGCAAGATGAGGAGGAGAAGCTTCCAGCCCCGGAGAGGAAATTGCAACATCCAGTTTCTCAAATGTTCCTGTGAGTATGGAGAAGTTCTGACTGCGTGTCGGCGAGATGACTTCCACTGGATACAGAGTGTTTACACCTTCTTCAGGCTGTGTTCATGGACGAGTTTCTGCTCCTGTAACCGAAAGACGCTCACACAGTTTGGAAAGTTTCTCTTTCTTGAAACCGTGGAACGAAACCTATCGGGAGAAATCCCTGGAATATTAGAGGTGAGGCCATGTTTTTATTTAACCCTCGCGTGCGCGTGCGTGAGTGCGTGCGTATGTGTGTGCGTGTGTGTGTGTGTATGCGTGTGTGTAGGCGTATAGCGTGTGAAAGTCTGACAGGAAGTCGTAGTCGCTGTAAGTATGTCAGGACAACTGAGATCGTCATTATTATGATCATCCTGAATATTATGTACTAAGGTAAACCTGTGTAAACACATATAAGCTATATAATAAATAAATACGTTTTAAAAATCCTGCCATGTGTAGTGCAGTATTATACATACAGTGTATTATATACAGTGCCCCCCACTAATATTGGCACTCTTGGTAAATATGAGCAAAGAAGGCTGTTCAAAACATTCACAAAAATACTCTGCTTTCATGGATATCAAACAATTGCAAACACAACACAGGTTTATCCAAAAAAAATTGTTTTTGTTAAATAAAGGTGTGCAACAATTATTGGCACCCCAATAGTCAATACTTTGTGCTACCTCCCTTTGCCAAGATAACAGCTCTGAATCTTCTTCTATAATGCCTGATGAGGTTGGAGAATACATGGCGAGGGATCTGAGACCGTTCCTCCCTATAGAATCACTCCAGATCCTTTAAATTTTGAGACCCACACTTGGGGACTCTCCTCTTCAGTTCACCCCACAGGTTTTCTATAGGTTTCAAGTCAGGGGACTGGGATGGCCATGGCAGGACCTTGATTTTGTGGTCAGTAAACCATTTTTGTGTTG
>JANDJT010000199.1:23864923-23883709 GCA_024331685.1 Stegophilus panzeri | reverse complement strand
ACTAACTTCTGCAATTCTCCAGCTGTGATCCTTGGAGATTTTTTGGCCACTCGAACCATCCTCTTCACAGTGCGTTGCGATAATATAGACACGCGTCCAATTCCAGGTTGATTCATAACATGCAAATTGTTTGATATCCATGAGAGCAGAGTATTTTGTGAATGTTTTGAACAAATGTTCAAAAGGTTGAACAATAAATAAACAATTTTTCACAGTCCTCTTTGCGCATATATTTACCAAGGGTGCCAATATTAGTTGAGGGCACTGTACATACAGTATATTATAATAGGCCTATTATACATACAGTTCTGTATTATAGTAGTATACATACAGTTGTGTATTACAGTAAATCAGGGGTGTCACCCTCCAGACTTTGAAGGAGTCCTCAATTAAAGACACCTGAGTCATGTTATTAACTTGTTACCAAACATTAACTGGGTGATTTCTTCAAAAATGGAAAGACACGAAATCGATATCAGAGCTGTCCAAGTGCAGTTGTGGAGGACTGAAGTGCAGCACAGATTAGTAATTTACTTTACTAATTTACTGCTGACACAGAATCTGCTTTCCTTGTTGAGGTAATCATGACCATGCTTTACTCCCTGCCTATTTCTATGGCGGCAAAGTTCAGTTTCTGAACCTTGATATTTTGACAGCGTATCTAATAATTACAGGTAGCATTACTGCCTCACACCTCCAGGGTCCTGGGTTCGATCCTGAGCTCAGGTTACTCGGGTTACTGTCTGTGTCATTTCACATGTTTTCCCCATGTTGGTGTGAGATTAAAAACATGCAGATTTGCAATGCTGAAAAGGTGTGTGTGCACTGTTTAATTTAATCACAAATGCAATAAAACTGAACTAGATAGATTCTTGGAAAAAGACAATGTCAGTGGATTTCTAGTAGAATTTTAGCTCATCAGCAGTTTTAACCAAGACACTGAGACAGAACTGTGAACACTACCATGACTAATTTGCTTATGTACATAATTTGATGTCAGCATTATTTTTTGTAGAATCATGGTTCAAGAAGAGAACAGATTAAACTGATTCATCTTCTTTTTCATAGGCGTGTTAGTAAAACCCTGTGAACAATTCACACACTGCTGATTAGATCATTTACTGAGCACTGGTTCAGAATGGTTTGGGAAATGTCTGGCTGTTCACTGGGACTCTAATATAAACATCGGTATTGTCTTGCCTTTATTTTCGCTGACTCTGACGCAGCTTCTTGTTTGACCATCAGTCACGCCATGTACTTGGACACACTGAGTCGTGAGTCATTACAAGTGAACGCTTTCTAGCTCACCTTCTTCTGATGCACTCCTATGATTGCATTTTGTTTCCAAGAGATTTCTTTTCTAAACTTTTTTTTGTTTGTTTTAATTTGAAACAAACTATTTTACTGTTTTACACTTCTGCATATAATACCTGCGTTGTTGGTACACAAATAGTTGCTGATTCACCAGATGTCTCTCACACACACAAGTTGTCACCGGGGCAAGTAATATTCTGTTATTAGACCTGCTTTATGATATACTGTACAATATCGCAGTCATTCATACTATTAATATCCCTTTTCCTTAAAATATGAGTCTGGAAACACTTGTGTTTTTTAAGTACACTGACTCAGATGTTGCAAGTTGGTTTGAGGACTGTGTGTTACAGACCGCATTAGTTCCTAGGAGACCACTCGACTGATCAAGGTCCGTAATTAATTCTTGTACATAGGAAGGTGACTCTGGGAAATTTGGTGAAGTGCATTTGACTAGGACAAGCAGTCCTAGGACAAGCAGTACAGAATCCTTCGGTGGATTAATCTTCATATTCCACAGTTATACCACACTAGTTCTCCCTTCAGTGGTTTAATGTTGCCTAAAAAAACAGAAGCAAAAAAAAAAAAAAAAAAAACTACAGAACTTTACATAATTGCCTTTGATCTTTCACAATGAATTAATCTAATTCTCAAAATGTGGCTTTGTTCTTGTTGCTATTTATGTTAATGCCATAACGTCTTGTTAGTTCTAGAAATTTCTCGGTTTTCTGTGCCCATACTGAGACCTTATAAGGTGCTCTAAGGTTGCAGATACGCTTCCATATCTCAGAGGAAGGATGAGTTATTCTTCACAGGTTGGTAGCTGTTTTGCAACAGGGGTGGTTGTGTGATTTGTGGAAGCATGGAAATGATATAAAATATGTGTTTATCATCTAGCTGCTTTGTCTGTGTCCTCAGGATACATCACTAATTGTCAGTCTTGGGGCTGCTGATTTAATGAAATGAATATCTGATCCAGCTGGCATCTCAAGCCCAGTAGTGGTTTGGGAAAAGTGAAAAACAACCAAGATCCATTATGTTCCTCCGAGGAGAACTCTGATTTTTTTTCTGTACAGTCTTTTATGGTCTGGATTATTGACTCACACAGAGCATTTGGGATCAGTTTACTGACATGTGTACAGTAGGCCAAAATTATCCCATATCAATCATCACTAAAGAATATTTATTACACATCTAATAGCTCCTGTTAAAACTAAGAAAAAGCCATTTGAAATAATTGACCACTGAGAGATCTTAATCTTTACTTTCTCTCATTGCACTTTCACTGTCACTGTGGATGAGAGTGTTTACTAATGAATATTGAAAGTCAAACAGAGATGCGGTTTGTGATATTTCCGGTGCATCTGATGAGGAAGGACATGGGAAAATAGGAAATAGGAAATGACTAGATAATATTTTAATATTCCCAGATTAAATCAGAGCATTATATAATAAATCAGGTTAGAATAAACCTTAAAAGAAATTATTTCATGCAAAGTCTCAGTCCTTAAAGAGGCACTTGCTCAAAATTACTCAAGTCTTCAACAAGCTAAGGGAAGAAAAATGAAATAAAAATAAAAATGTGTATAATAGACTCAATAGACTTGATTCTTATGAAACCACTCCTGCAGATGCTTGTAACATTTCTTGTTCTGATTCAATCGAAAGCTGACAGACCTTAAAGGACATCAGCTGCTTCTTGACTGATAGAAACTGATCAAGTGAAATCCAGGTGTCTGTCTGGAATAATTTCTAATTTAAACCCATTTCAGTACATGCAGATAAAAAGGGTCTCTGTATTATTATTCATTATTTCCTTTATTAAATCAGCAATTTTCCTGCTGTGGAATAAATACATTTTTTGTTAATGAATTTGTATTTTCAGCAACTGAATTAATTTTCCAGATTATTTATGGTTGATTTGCACGAGCACTGGGGACCTCAACATTCATCATCACTGCAACAATGGTTTATAACTAACGTCTAACAACTACAATTACAGTACTTTTACAGTATTTTAGAAGACAATCTTATCCAGAAGGGCTTTGTATTTCAATTAAAAAATATCTTCTTGCTAGTGCAAATAGGTAAATGTCTAAGAATATTATCAAGCTAAAACCCTATTAGAGAAAAGTTAGTGAAAAGTATGAGTTGCTATGGCAAAAAAGAACCCACTTCAAGTTGGGGCTTTTCTATAATTAGTGTCCAGATAAATGCTTAACGAAGAGGTAGGTCTTCGGTCTTTATTTATCCTTCTACACTCACTGGCACTTCATATAAATGTTACTCAGTGTTCTTGGAGCAAGCCTAGATTAATAATCTTTAATAATCCAAATGTAAGATAAAAGCTCGTGCCTTGATATGGCATTACACTCATGTGCAGAAGCTGCATGAGCAACATCGGATGTGGTTTGCAAAAATCTGAACCAAAGAAACTTCCTGAAATCTGAAATTTTCATTCCTGAGATACAACATCATTGTTAAATCCTTATATGATTCTGTCTAGGATATTTTGCTTTTGTGAATCAGAATCAAATCTGTGTATCCTAAATTTCTCAACTGAATCTGCACCACATCAGCAAATGCATCCATTCTGCAGGGAAGAGGTTTTGTGACTGTTCTGTATGTAATCTCAACGTGAAATTGTTTGTGACCTTGGTTCTCCTTCAGCACTTCCTTATTTAATGAAGACATCAAGTCTTGCTCTCCTGTTCTCAGGTCCTGTTTTCATGTTCATCTTATAACATTTTTGCTGAATTAAGCAAATTTACTTCCACTATAATGTGGATAATCACATCCCCATTTACATTGCAGATTGCTTGTTCAGCACAAAAACAGATAAGTTATTTTAACCTTTGGTTAAACTTTTTTTTTTTTTTTTTCATATTCCAGATTATAAAAAAAAAAAAAAAAAGTACTGCCATTCAGTCCCCTTCGAAAATATTGGAACATCAACATCTAGATGTGTTAAACAATGTAAAACATAGAACCTTTTGTATTAGACCACCCAATTTTTAGATGAGCAAAAGTATACGAACAGATAAGTCTTGAAGTAAATTAAAGTAAATAACACTTAATATTTGCTCGTAATAACTGTATCAAGCCTGCGACTCATTGACATCACCAAACTGTTGGTTTCTTCCAGAAGTTTTGTGATTCAGCTCTGTGTTTCTTTGCAAATTCCGTTCTAGCTTTCTGATTTTTACTGCTGATGAGTAGTTTGCATTTTGTGGTATGGCCTCTGTATTTCTGCTCTCAAAGTCTTCTTCAAACTGTGGATTGTGATACCTTCACCCTTGCCCTATGTAGGTTGTTGGTGATGTGACTGACTGTTGTTTTTGGGTTTTTCGTCACAGCTTTCACAATGTTTCTGTCATCAGCTGTTGTTGTTTTTCTTGGCCGACCCATTCGGTGTCTGTTGCTTAGTACACCAGTAGTTTCTTTCTTTTTCAGGACACTCCAAATTGTTGTATTTGCTATACCCAGTGTTTGTGCAATGTCTCTGATTGATTTTCCCTCTTTTCTCAGCTTCAAAATGGCTTGCTTTTCTCACATAGTCAGCTCTCTGATCTTCATGTTGGTTTATCCTTTTTAACAACAAATACAGTCTTCACAGGTGAAACTGAGGCTGAAACCAAGAGTAGATGTTCAGAGCTATTTATTGTTTAAACAATCAATCTAACAGGACACACCTGGGTAACATCATGTGTTCCAATATTCTTACTCAAATTGGGTGGTCTGATACATGTGCTATGTGATAAATGTGCATTTTCTATTAAATTTAACACCTCTACATATAAATACCAGGAAATAAAATGTAAAATTTTAAACGCTCTTCTCATGTTCATTTTTTGATCTCAATCCCAAATGTCTTTAGTTTACATCAAAAACAAATTAATTGGCCTTGCCATTCCAATAGTTTCGGCAGGGACTGTAGTTTTAAATTGTTTATGGATAAAGACTAGTCACATGAGGTCTCCCCATCACAAAATATGTAAAATTACACACTGTGAAGAATGACCGTAAGATCTGTGACATTACATACTGCATCATTCCGGTTTGTTCATTACAGGAGCCTCTTTTTCAGGTCTATTTATAAAATGTGTACTCAATAATTTTATTAATTATTTAATGAATAAATGCACATTTATTGAAAGTACAGAAAGATCCTACAATTATCTATTATATATAATATTCTCTTAGTTTAAGCAAGTAGAGCTGTAAGGTCAGTGTGGATTCACAGCCAAGTCTTAAGGTTTCTATGTAAGGAATACACATAGTGGTATTATAGGAAAACAAAAGTAATCAACAATTAGCCTGTGTGATGAAGAGGAGTTACAGGTTCCCCCTGATGATTATTATTCTATAACAGCAGTTTCTGAAGTGTTTTATTCCTCTTATACCAGTTCAATTTGCCATGATTACAAATAACGACAATCAGCTTTTCTCCCCCCACTCTTGAAGTTAATCAGACAAAAAACCGCAACTTGGCATGTTACCAGCTCCTATGTCCTGAAGACTTTCCTGTGGTGGAAAAGTGCTGTCACTGGAGATTCCTTCCATAAATGTTAAATATACATCTCCTAAAAGAAAGCTTTACCACATCAACGATGATAAATATTTCAGTGTAAAATAACAGTATGTTTTAAATCTGTTTATTATTAGTGGGCCGTCCACCATACAAGTCCCTTTGAAAGAGCTGTTACAACAGAAACCAGATCACCTTCTGACCAGATTTGAGAATTCAGCAGCACTGTAGTATATATTATATAATGTCTGAAGAAACAGTTTGGCATGTCTTAAAACAAAATGTCTTATCATTTAGGATAATTGTCAGTTAGTGATAATGGAAGATGACACAATATGGACAAAATACTGATGATGTTGTCACACATCGTGTTTGTAATATGACCTGCAACATAATAATAATAAAAACAACTCACAAATAGACACTGATTAAAGATGAATTTCTCTTTGCTGGATTTGAACTACAAAAGCAAAATCTTTATGATGTTTGTATATTGTGGAAGCTTCATTTTACATTTACTGAGCTGACTATCTGCAGTAGAACAAGTAACAACAAAACAAATGCAACCGAAGACACAGTGATTAAACAGGAAGTTGCTATGTGAGCCTGTGAAATAAAGGATCTAAAAGTCTGTGTTGAGCCTGTGATCTAAAGGAGTTTTTGTGGGCTAGATCTTCGTGTCTTATTGGATTTTGCTGTGAGGCTTTTGATGTGAGGGTGCAACATGAGAGATGATTGAGAGAAGTGCACAAATGTATTTCATCATCTTATGCAAAGCAGGCGCAGTGTTTTGTAATGCAACTGAATGCAACAGTTTGGATCTTCTTTGGCTACAAGGGTATACAAAGGATAATTCATAGCAGCAAGTCATTGATAAGTTTGGTTTCACATATAATGTAATGTAATAACTTGTAATGATAATGTAATAACTTGTTTGCTCACTCGTTGCCTATATAACTGCCTCAAACCTTTTTCATATCCTCTGAGCAGATTTTATCTCTCATAATATTCCCATTTTCCCTGTCATCTCTGTTATAACTCCAAAATCAATCGTTTAATCAACCACTCGTCCTGAACTCTACTGTACTGTAACTGAGATGTCTACTCTTCAGCTCAGATCTGTGAACCAAGACGCTCATGGCAAAACTTATGTTATTTTTGCCCTATGTGGATAGTTGCAGGATTCATCCATTTTTTTCTAAAATAATAAAATAATTTTTTAGGGAAAATGGAAAAACAAGTGCATTAACATTTCCTCAAAAGAATTCCTCAAAAAAAACAAAAAACAGGGGTTTCAAACTTCTCAACAGTAAATAACAAGGGAAGGATCTGGACTCAGTGTAGCAGCATTTCAGAGAAACACTCTTGGCATCCAGCCTAAAAACATAAATATGTTCCCAGAAGACAGAAATCTGCCATCTATCACATTGTGCTTATATAACCTGACTTACATGACCGCATGATTAAATCCATATTTCTGTTTCCACATATAAATATTAACCTTTAGGAAGATAAGAAAGAGGTCGGGAAAAAGCAGAATTCAGATGGTCACGACTAATCCCAGACCAATGAAATACGAGCGAACTGACATTTACGTGTGTTCTCAAAGCGGTGCATCTTGACCTTTGAGTTTTGCAGCAGAAACGCTCATCATTCACAGTAAATATTTACATACACCAGGGTTCAAAGTCTGCTGTGTACCTGAGGACATTTATATCATGAACAGCAATCAATGCAAAGAGTGTTTACTACTTAGTAAACATGATGAATTTAATGAATTGTTTAATGAACTGCTGTCACTTTTAACCAGAAGTCCATTATTCATAACCAGGCTATGCCTTTAAAGGAAAAAATGTGTTTTCTTAAAATAACCTTTACTCGGGAGAGAAGATAGGATGTCTGTGGAAAAGATGGCTGTGTTTTTTTTTACTGTGTTTCCGATTCAGAGATTCTCCATGTGACTGTCCGAAATGCTCAAAATGCTGTAACTGTAAATCACTTCACAAAACTCCATTAAAACATCTGACTCATTTCAACTCCTGAGTGAATCAGCAAGGAGTGCGAGAAACACGATGGCCTCAAGTATCCTGAGGTCTCAAACCACATTCGGAGCTGGTCTGGGATGCATATGGCCACATCACTTCATTTGTTGTATGAACATCAATTAGTAATTAACTGTAAATTTAAAAAAATGAAATATTATAATCTATTGCATGGGCTTGGGTGGTGCAGTGGTGCAATAAGAAATAAATTTAAAAAATAAAAGAAATAATGCAAATAATAAATAATAATTCAATTTAAAATATTTGTAAAAAAACAACAACAACAATTCAATAAACAAACAAACAAATGAATAAATATATAAATAAATAAACCAAAAAATGTAATAAAACAGATTGATATTACATAATACAATTGAATAAAATAAACATTCCCTGGTTCCATCCTGAGCTTGAATTATTGTCCTGGTGAATGTTCTTCCCTTGTTCATGTGAGTTTCCTCTGGGTTCTCTGGTTTCCTCCAACCTCCCACAATGCCTATGCCAGTAGGTGGATTGGCTACACTAAATTCACCCTAGATGTGAATGTGTGTGCAGGATGCCCTGTGATGGTGTAGCGTCCCATTCTCGCATCTCATTCATCCCATTTATTGAAACCTTAAACAGGCCTCACACAGATCACTGAATTTACACATACATTTTAATTACACATTACAATATTCATTTAAGGGGGGCACGGTGGCTTAGTAGTTAGCATGTCTGCCTCGCACCTCCGGAGTTGGGGGTTCGAATCCCGCCTCTGCCCTGTGTGCATGGAGCTTGCATGTTGTCCCCATGCTTCGGGGGTTTCCTTCGTGTGCATGTGTATGTGTTTGTGCCCTACGATGGGTTGGCACCTGCCTTGTGCCCTGAGCTCCGTGGGATAGGCTCCAGGCTCCTCTCTAACCTGTGGAACTTCTCAAACCTCCTCTCGGACCTAGGATAAGCAGTACTGGAAATGGATGAATGGAATATAAATTTATAACAGATATTCACAGAAAGAAGACAAGTGGGCTAGTCAGATAATTATAGATTAACTGTTAGGTTGAATTAAAACCATTTCATGGAAGAATAGTGTTTCTGATCTTAATGATTTTACTAGTTGAAATTTGAAGATTTCGGTTTGCATCAAGTTCAGTGGTCAGCAGTATAAAATAGTTCTGAAATCTTGTCATAGAAATACATGTAAAGGTGCAAGCTACCTAAATGAGTTGTAAGTTCCTCTTCCTTAAATGACTACAGTGCTAACTGTGAGACATATCAGTAATGGTAAGTAGTGTGATGCCAGTGAATAGTGTCTCCTTCATTCAATACAGGCGTACAATATTTTCTGCCATAGAATTTCAGCCCTTATTACATTTTGCTGTAGTTTCTCACAAAGCTAACGCAACGCAACCCTGCTGAAAAAACAACAATAATAGAAACCCTCATATAATTGATAATGGTTTTAATGGTTATAATGGGAATGGTTATAATAGGAATTGTATGGGAATGGTTATAATGGTTTTAATGGAAACTGTAACGGTCCCTGTAGGTCTCTACTGGTCTAGTGGATACCATTAAGGACAAATAATGGTATTGGTTTTAATGGTTGGGTGATAGTTTGTAATGGTATTTGTAGAGGAAACCATTATAATTTCCGTGATGGTTTCTATTGTTTTTTTCAGCAGGGAAAGCTTTCCATGGAATTAAATCCTCATATCTGTTCTCCTGATGTCCAAAGAGAAAGTATATTGAGGAAAAAGTGAAGTTCCGTTTGGGTTTGTGAGTGTCTATACGTAGTAGAACTCTGTGTCAGTAGAATCTGACTGGAATGTGCAATTAAAACTATTAATTAAGCATCAGCTGAAACTTCAGTAAAACAGTATTGAAACAGTATTCACTTCATAAACAGGCGGGCATCTTTATTTTCTCTTCCTTGTGGCTAATAGGATTTAGTGTAGAAAACAATATTCAATATACAATATAAAGTATAAATATAATAAAATCAATCATAATCAAGAAATAACAGTGTAGTCTCTTTATATGTGAACATTCCCAGTTCCAGAAATATATATTTTTCTTAAATTCAATTCCAAGCTTTACCATTTGTTACAGAATGCAGTATCCAATATGTTTTCTCTGATATCTGATTCATAATTTTTTGCTGGTAAATTGTTTTGCTATTGTCTAACTAACTAAATCTATTTACTTAAGATAGATTAGTGATTATTGACAGACAAGTCGGTTAGTTCGGTTTTTTTTTTTATATATATATATATATATATATATATATAGTTTAGGAGGTAACTTTCCTACATGCCAAACTAAGGTTTGTTTTGTAATATTGTGGTGTTGTCTAATCTAAACATGTGCAACATGCTGTTTTTACCCACATTACTGTTCCTACACTGCAGTACTGCAGTATAGAGCTTTTTTCAGTACTGTATGAGCAGGTCTGTAGGGATATCATATATAGCAAGAACTTGTGGTTGATAGAATGACACATTAAGATAAGGAATGTAGGGTCAGTGAAGCATCCTTACTCACTTCCCCTCCTCTGTGTATTCCAAGCAACACAGCATTAGTGCATTAGTACAAACTTTGCCAAAAATGAGAGGAAAATTACAGTAAGGTGGAGTTGAGTAACATCTGAGTGCAGTACCAAGAACTGCATTTAAGGTTGGCTGTGGCTGAAGTGGTCAAGCGGGTTGTCCACTAATCGTAGGGTTGGCGGTTCAATTCCTGGTTCGACTCCACATGCCGAAGTGTCCTTGGGCAAGACACTGAACCCCAAGTTACTCCTGATGGCAGGCTAGTGCCTTGTATGGCAGCTCTGCTACCATTGGTGTGTGAATGTGTGTGTGAATGAGACACAGTGTAAAGCACTTTGTAGAACCGCTAAGGTTAAAAAGGTGAAAATGTATAATTTCATGCATGAATTATGAAATACTGATCAAGGATTTTTTCTCTGTGTGTTTTTACTCTTCTTTAGGCATAAAAAAAAAAAAGAATTTTACCTTCATTTTACATTTACATACATTTTTCATACATTTCAAAAAGTTTTGAAGTGTCCACTCCAGTGGCTGTTATGCATTTATTCTATTGAAGTCCTTGCAATAGCCAGAAAATGGCTTTCGAATAGCTGTCCTCTGTAGTGACCACTATGCATGAAAGGGTTCATTTAATCTTTTCTCATGTAATAGAATAATACGTCTACTCAATAATACATATTATATAAGAATGGACTACAAGGGAATATATTAAAACTAAAATAAATACATTTATTAGAAATCCTTCAATGTATTTTTTTTCCTTTTTCTGCTTGAGAAATAATTGGTCGCTTCTCTCACGCCTTCTCTGGGCGTGGCTTCAAATGTGATTTACGGCTCTCTGATAGCTTCTTGTCCTGAGTTTAAGCTTCACAGTGAGCAGTGACATGCTGAGCACAGAGCCAGGCCGTGTTACTCATTATGGAAAAATTTTGAGGTGTTGAGTTGATGTTCTTTGTTTTTCCGTCTCTTTCAGACATGACTGTGGGATTTATTGCTCTGCTGACTTTGGCATGGACCATCAGTGTTGGTGCGGCATCACAGAATGAAACAGAAGGCCTGGGTAAAGTAGTGTGTGTATGTCATATGTGTGTGTGTGCTTAACTTACTGTTGCTTTTGGTGACATAAAGAGAGATGAAAACACTCCAGTCATAGTTTCTTTAAAAGCAGATCGACCTTGATGCCAAACCATATTTTTCTTCTGTGTGTGTGTGTGTGTGTGTGTGTGTGTGTGTAGATTTATGTATAGACCACGGCGTACCGTTTGACCGTGTGTTTGCAGTGCCACACGAGGCAGCGTTATTAGACTGTGAACTGGTGAAGGAGTATTTCTTCAATTATTTAAACATCCCTTATAACGTGACGTGGTACGACCAGAGGACTGGCCAGGAGCTCTCAGGACAGGAGAACCATATTGTACTACGTAGGACTTCGCTGTTGTTCCTCAACATCACCATGGAACACCAGGGCCATTACTTATGTATTGTCAGGTATGGAAACACTGTATAGTTCCAGTTTTTATTATGCTATTCATCTTAAAGCATTTGTGTCCTGGGAAAACCCTTTGTCAAATGTTGACATGTTCTGCTTCATTCTAAAAACTACTGAATTCCCTGATTATAAATATGTGTCTCTTTTGCATGTATCTCAACCACAAGAACAATTCTAGCATTTTAAAGAGAATGAGAGTTTTAAAATTTATTTTGTTTCCATTGAAAGACACTGTGCGCACCTCTGCTTTTTGTTTTTATATTATGTTGTATTTTAAATCTTTTTTCATTATGTTGATTTGGAGGGTACGGTGGCTTAGTGGTTAGCACTTTTCCTCACACCTCCAGGTTTGGAGGTTTGAGTCCTGCCTCCGCCTTATGTGCATGGAGTTTGCACGCATGTTCTCCCTGGGAGGTTTCCTCCGGGTACTCCGGTTTCCTCCCCAAGTCAAAGACATGCGTTGTAGGCTGATTGGCAGCTCTAAATTGTTTGTAGTGTGAGAATGCATGTGTGATTTTGCCCAGCGATGGGTTGGCACCCTGTCGAGGGTGTCCCCTGCCTTGTTCCTAGAGTTCCCTGGGATAGGCTCCAAGCTCCCACGTGACCCTGTGTAGGATAAGCAGTATGGAAGATGGATGGATTATGTTGATTACTTGAGGCCAAAAGTGATCGTATCAACCTATTATACGCTGAATACTTGATTAGTTTTATATATATAAAACAAACTATGTAACCCCTGTACTGCCATTGCAGTGTAATATAGCATTTAATGCCTACTTTCAGACTGGGAAAAATCAGATACTAGAATATTGGGTTTTACAACAGTTATACTATGATTTATTTTCTTACCAATCCCCTGCTAATGGATGTACATTAGTTCCTGATCAGATGTTTGCGTTCCACCTTACACGTCTCCTGATTGTATTATTAAAGGACTGCATGATGATGGCATTCAATGAATGACTTTTATCTTTATGTTTTATTCCCATCTTTAATGTCTCTATTTGTTTTAATTCGAGCTGCATGCATATCTTAACAAATACAGACTTGTACAGGTGTGTATCACAGTGAGCTGATACTACAGTCATGTCTATTATAACACTATCTGCAGAATGATACCTTTAAACTTTTTAAATCTGTGCTCAATACTGGATAAAACACAGGCAGCTACATTATTAAGAGGCTCAACATAACTGCGATTATTAAAGATCATTAGCCTATATGCTTAACCAGAAAATTAAGTCTAGTTTTTCCAGTAAATTGTACAGCTGTACAACTTCTAATTGCTTTAATGATAAGATTAGACTACCAAACTCTCAATACACCTACAAGACACAGGGGGAGTGTGTGTATGTAGGACAGATTTGTTTTATTAGGGGCATTTAATTGAACTTTCTGGGTGATGATTTGTGTGGTCTGTTTTGTTCAGACATGTACACATATTGCTTTGCTAATTATCTAGCACAGTAATTGGAAAACATGCTAATTACCTACAAGAGTAAATAGGAAATGAATTATATGTGAGCAAGTTTTAATTCAGTGTACAATGTGCTCATAAACACATTGTAGTAGCTTGGTGGTGAGATCACAGTGGATTAAATGAGACAATCCCATACACAAATAATGCAACGATGTAAAACTAGAACAAAACTACACTTTGAGTAAAAAGTCAATAATGCTTTGCTTTCTCCACTACTTTTTGAGCAGAACTCCAGAGCAGTGCTACAAGCAGGTGAGGGTTCTTCTGGTGGAAGAGATGGTGTTTGGAGCATGTCGCCGTCCTCAGGCAGCACTGCAGCAAATGCAGAGTCATGTGAATGACAACCTGAGGTGTCCTTTAAGTGACTACACCAGAATAGTGGACAGCTACTCCATACGCTGGTACAAGGTGTGTGTGGGGTGTGGAGTGTGGGTGGTGTGGGGTGTGGGGGGGGTGAGTTTACACTCATATTCCAGTTAAGGGTCATTTTAATTAAGATTGGATTAATTTTTTTGAATTGAAACAGAACAGATGGGTTAATTATGAATATATGTGACTTGAATATAGGTTTTTTTTTTTTTTTATGTCAATCGGAATTTTTATGCCTTATTTTAAAATAATTTAAGTTACGGTTTAGTCACATTCAACTTGAAACCACAGGAGCAAATATATAAAATGTAAATTTTAGCCTATTCAATTGAATTTTAAACTCCACTTCTTCAATTCACATTCATTATCCGACGGCTCATTATTTCTCCACTGCCGAGTGTGTGTGATTTTCATGCTTTGTGATACCAGTGTTTGAATTTGAATCTGATTACTTTAAAAATGAAAGTAATTTAAAATATTCACTTGAATTCTGTTTAAAAGCTTTACATACAAAGTTCAGTTCTGAAGCATAAATTCAGTATGCTTAAACAAAACAAAAACATTGACATAAAATTTCTAAATAAAGAGTAAAAGAAAATCCAAAACCATTTCTTTCAAATCTAACACTGAGTGCATTTTTCCAGAAAGGTTACGAAAATCACTGCAAAAAATGTCATCATAAAGTGCCAATATCTTAAATAAATATAGTCAAATGTGTCTATTGCCTGTTTGTGTGTGTGTGTGTGTGTGTGTGTGTGTGTGTTCAAAGTTTCACTTCCTCTGGTCTTCCTCTCTCAGGGCTGTGAGCTTCTTCAGGAAGGGTCCAGGTTTCATGAGAATGACCTCATGCTCCACGTCCACCAAGTTTCTCCCAATGATGCTGGATTTTATACCTGCAGGATGACCTTTAACCTCAGTGGAGTCATCGGAGTAGTCGCAGAGACCATTGAGTGTGGCATAACCGGTGAGAATCAGACAGAAACTGTTGCTGATATACACCGTGCACTGTGGTTACTTACACAGTTAACTTGAGTTAAGCCTCAAATAATTGCACTCTTAACTGAGATTATTTCATTCCCAGTATCTCTACACCTACTGGCTGACATAATATTGGTTAAGCCTAATCCTAATACTAAATTGT
This sequence comes from Stegophilus panzeri, assembly GCA_024331685.1. NCBI lineage: Eukaryota > Metazoa > Chordata > Actinopteri > Siluriformes > Trichomycteridae > Stegophilus > Stegophilus panzeri. The sequence goes on along the minus strand of JANDJT010000199.1, from coordinate 23,868,815 downwards.
AGATAAATTTCAGATACTCTGTATTTCTAAGTAGACCTCTCAGCTATTGTGCAGTTATGGGAGAATCTTGAATAAGTCAAACAGTAAAATTATGACTGGGCATACACCTGTGCTGTTCAGATGGGGAAAGGGTGGTGACAGTGTAATGAGATTTAAAAAAAACAAAAAAAAAAACAGGCACTTTTAGGATCGATTATCCTATTACCTTGTACATGTTACACAAAAAGAGCATGCATAATGCAGCAAAGTGTGGAAAATAATGGACATTTGCTGTGGTCTAAGATCTAAATTTTCTGCCATATTTCCAGAGTGATTGTTAGCTGATGGGGTCGAGAGGGTGTGAAGATAGTTTGCATGATGTAGTTAAAAAAAAAAATCGAATTCAGAAATGTTTATAGCATGTTACCCAATTAAAAATTTTTTTACAATCATTATTTTATGTTAAGCAGGCCCATGGTGTTTTGACAGTGAGCAACAACAAAAATACAATAAAATAAACGAGTGATGTAAAACATAAATAATATAGCTTGACTGACTTTAAAATCATTTTTTGCATACATCATACACCTGTTTATGGTTGTGGGAGTAGTTAGGTTGGGTCAAAAATGGCTCGGCCCATACTGTAAAGGGTCAAGGGCTAATCAGAGCTTGTGTATTTGTATTAATTCATGTCTGTAAATGAGTGACAAAGTGGAAAAGTTTTCACTGCTTAGTCAAGTATTAGTCTTAGTCTGACTATTATTAATTCGCTTGTTTATATGATAGAGGAAGGGTGTGTGAAGGGTGGAGTCATGATCAGTTGAGAATGGACAGCAGCCTGACTCAGTCAGCTGCTCTTCTCTGTGTTGTTGACTCTGCAGCATCCTCTAGTGGTCAGACATAAACTTCATTTTTCTTCTGTACATGTGCATCAATTATAATTCCATTTATTATTATTAGAATAACGGCATTATTATTAGAATAACTGCATACAGTATCGTTTTACTAACAGATCATTGATACTTATTTAATGTTAACTAAATGTTTGCAAAAAATTTATGAAATCACTGAAAATGAGGAAACATAAGAAATGCTGTTACTGACGTTTTAACATTTTACAATTATATCGTGTATTGTAACATAATCTATCACAACATCAATATTATCAATATATTGCCCAGGACTAGGCAAGTTGAAGAGTTTCCTGTAAGAACTGTATGCCCTAAAAATTTAACATCACTATGGTACAGTGAATAATAACCACATGTGCATACATGTGGTAACAGCATTTCTTATGTTTCCTCATTTTCAGTGATTTTATATATTTTTTGCAAACATTTAGTTAATAGTAAGTATCAGTTATTTAGTTAATATTAATTATCCATGATCTGTTAGTAAAACAAGAATGTATGGTGACACACATCACATATCGCAGAATTGTATGATATTTTGGTCATATTGGCCACACCTAATACTTACACTAGGCTGGTAACTCTGCATAGCATCAGGCCACATCGCATCACCCCATCAGTGATTATTTTCATATAACAACACGTTTGTAGCAGTTATTCTCTTGTTTTTATTTCAGAGAAGAGATCAAAAAGACCTCAAATACTCGAGCCCACTGATGACACCATGAAAGTATCTCCAGGTGAGTTGCACTTAAAACTGAGTAATCAAATACAAAATGAGAATTCAGCACCATACAGAATCATCTGTTTTTGTTTGTTTGTTTGTTTGTTTGTTTGTATGTGTGTGAGCAGGTTCTCCGGTTAACAAGACATGTCGTGTGTTTGTACCTGTCAAAGGGGTTCATATGACGGTGGTAGTCTGGGTGTTTAAGGGCATGTATGTCTCCCCAAACACCTCCGAACGCATCCACCAGGGACCTCAAATGTGAGTTTCACATAGATTTCAGACAGTCGTAATTCAAAGGTCATGCTATTGCTTTTGCTAGTGTGAAACTAGAGTTACAACAAAACCCTGAAGAGGAGGAACAGCATGTAATGAGCTGCTTCACACGTTAACACATGATGTGATGTAGCAATTTGATCTTGTTATCTACATGTGTACATGCACATGTGAATAAAATCTTCTCAGGATACAATCTAGATATAAGATGCATGAAATGAACAGAAGGAAAACATCTTTAAACTTATTTATCCTATAGAGATGATGTTCAGGTTTAAAATCACAAAAGGTTTTGTAACTCTGAAAAAGAAAATGTTTGAGTCACATTCCCTCATTCTCTTTCTTACACTCCCACCTGCCATCAGGAGCATTCCCACGATAGCGAAGGAAGTGTTTTTTTTGTCTTTTTCTACAAACATTGAATTCATATTGGTTATTAGATGCAGTTGGGAATTTTCAGTAAATGTTACAGTTACTTTGCGATCAAAAGAGCTTAAGAGTTGTTCTGTTTAGTGATCATGAGCTTTAACAGTACATCAGTTTTTGTCAGTGACTCCACCATGGGTGTTGAAGGCTTGTTAACATTTTTAAAAATATTGATAGAGCAGTACATTTAAAAGGTGCTAGACTCAAAATCAAGGAGATAGCTTTTGGATTAAATTTGAATTTATATCACAAAAATAATAATGTTTTGGAGGTTTCCTGCTGCTCTCTCACAGGCTCTCCCTCTGCCACAGCTGAGTGCACAAAACATTTTGTATTAATACGGCACTCATTTTTTTCTGGACACGTATGAGCAGGAATCTCAGCTTTTCACAAAAAAAAAAAACGCTTCACAAAAAATATATCACACAGATTACGCAATGGAAACAAGCAGTGCTGTAGCACTGCTTTTTTCCCCACTGCGTAAACAATTCTTAACACATTTCCTTTTCTCTTGCTGCTCAAGAGCAAACGATGGTGAAAGGTTGTTGATCAAGTAGAAACCATGAGAAACCATGAGAACACTGTGTGTGTGTGTGTGTGTATATATATATATATATATATATTTACACACATATATACAGTGGGGGAAATAAGTATTGAATGCTTCAACATTTTTTTTTTTAGTAAATATATTTCCAATGAGGTTATTCACATGAAATTTTCACCAGACATCAGTATTAACACAAGAAATCTAGAAATATAAAGAATTCACAACATTAAAGTCCATAAATAAAGTTGTGTGTAATAAAGTGGAATGACACAGGAAAAAAAGTACTGAACATGCTAAGAAAAAGCAGTTCTCCAAAGTAAGGTAAGGTAAGGAACCAGCTGAAATCCATAAGTAATTATACCTCCTATCTGTGCAAATTAATATCAGCGGGATTGATAAACTGATTGTCTATAAAAAGGCTTTTCGTTTACCAAGGTGTCACACAAGAAACATCTCATGAGGGCTTAAAGCAAAGAGCTCTCCCAAAACTTTCACAACCTTATTGTTGGGAAACATATTGATGGAATCGGAAACAGATGTATTTCAAAACTTTTGAATCTTCCAGTAAGCACCATTGGGGCCATTATCCGCAAGTGGAAGCAACATCACTCCATCATCAACCGGCCGTGCACAGGACCGCCTCGCAAGATTTCTGACCAGGGAGTCAGAAGAATAGTGAGAAGAGTAGCCCAAGAGCCAAGGACCACTCAGAAAGAACTTCCAACCTCAATCCGGACCGCAGAATCTGTCACCTTCTTCAAGAAACAGCTAAAGATCCACCTCTTACGTGAACACCTAACCAACCCCTAATAAAAAAATAAATTAAAAATTAAAAACCTTACTCTGGTACTTACACCTCTACTCTGCGCACGCTGCGCACTCTGCTTCTTCTGGAACACACTTAATGGATTTTGTATGGTAGCACTACTTGTATTGTTCATTGCTTGATATATATCGCTTTGCTTGTATTTTCTCATTTGTAAGTTGCTTTGGATAAAAGCGTCTGCTAAATGAATAAATGTAAAT
>JANDJT010000199.1:23836252-23850706 GCA_024331685.1 Stegophilus panzeri | reverse complement strand
TATATACCCTCAGAGGTTGTCAGACATGACCATTACAGGTGGTCATAGCGTTCACGTTTCTCATGTCTGATATCACAATCTTTCCTTTCATACGTTCTGTAAATCTGATAACCTGATAATCAGATTTGGTAGCATCAGCAATTGAGAGGTGAATCATTGGCACATTAACGTTTTTTTGTTTTTTATCTCTTACCCAGAACTTGACAAGGAAGAACGCGTTTGCTGGTCCTTTCTCAAACAGCTCCTTCAGACCTCCTTTCTTCTCAGGGAACTTGTCATAGATCTGCCGGATGTCCACAGCCTCCAAATAAGGGTCAGAATATGTTGGGTTTGACTGACCAATGTGCACAAACAAGTGCTTGTTGAACTGCTCAAATCAGAACAGAGAGCAACCTAAGGCTTAATACAGCGAAGAGAATCGTATAGCTTTGAAAACTCCACTTTATTACAAACATATTACACAGTCTGATCAGTTTAATTCATAGACTCACGTTCTCTGGGTCTTGTGGTTGCTCCAGAAAGGCAGAGAACTCCAACATCCGCAACTTAGAGCTAGCTATACTTCTGCCCTGCCAAGGGGGCGCACTAGGGGACATAGACAGGCCTGACGCACTCTCATAACCTGGAACATTGTGGGGGGGAGAGCATTGTCGGACCAGTTATGATTATATTTTGTGTCTTATAAAACGAAGTATAAGTATTAATGTCAGACAGACCTGTGATGGAAGGACCTGTGGCTTGCATGATGTAGTTCTGTTGCGAAAATGGTTTGATGCTGCGTGGACACAAGAATCATAGACGTTGTTTTAAAATGCCCCATAACGTGTTCTGCATGTCAGATTTCACTATGTGCTGGTTCTAATGTTGAACCTGGAAAATTTGACTTACTCCTCTGTAGGTGCTGGTTGACCTGGAAGTGCTCCATGCCAAAACTTGAAGAAGAAAAATCAGTCATGTGATTTCTCATACATGCACGGGACAAAAAGAGCTCATAGATTTGTTTAAAAAAAAACATAGTTTGAATATGTAATTAGAAGTCACGTCGATTCCCTGCCTTAACCTACCCCACCAGCAGATGGGTACGCGGGCCGTGAGAGGCTCTGCAGGGCCATTTTGTTCTGGAAGGCAGTAGGAGAGATGATCTGTGCTGATGACATGTTGGCCATGCTCTGGAGGGCCTTATCTTTGGCTGCCTGGTCCTTTCAAGAAACAAAGTAAACAATAGTGACATTACCAGGGCACTAGATGTCCGTCACCATAACGTATCAAACAAATGTAATGTTAGGATCAGTGCCAAATACTGGCCTGGAACCAAACAGCTTGTCTTAATCTTAATTCATATCTAAATTAGTGCAAGCATTATAATTTAGATAAGAATCTATGCAAAAAGCTCCAATTTATTGCAAATGAATTAGAAATCTATATCAGTACGTCGAAAAATTCTATTCTGCTGTCTGTTTTAAATACATTTTAACCATACACCTAGCTGTGTACAATGTGCGTCTTCTATTTTTGTAGCTACATTAGACTTGGGCTCAGCCTCACAAGCGTAAATATAATAAGCAAAATAAAAGTGAATTGTTTATATGTGCAAATTCTGCAAGACCACAAAAGTAAGTTTGTGAGTATGTTTCTCTTCCTGAATGAAGCAGTCCTAATCCTGCTGTGAGCAGGAATTTCAGAGCAGGAATTTAAACTTTATGCCCCTGCCAGACTGCAGCTAGTGTTGACAAGCTGTCTGTTACTCCTGGAGGTCAAACTAAGAGCTCGAAGCTCCAGCATTATGAAACCCCAGACCAGCTTGGAAAACATCAAGTGGAAAAACACTGTCTCTGAACCAGCTGCAAATCCTGATCCATAGCTATGTGTGAACCTCTATGTGTAGAAATCTCAGCTAATTAATTATGGCTCTAGAAGACTAAACCGACTAAATCATTACAGAATCAGTGGCAACATGAGTACAGATTCGTTAATCGAGTAAAGCGCAAAAAGATTTAAAACGGGCTGTCCATGCCCTGTTTTAGGAGCTGTAGAGTCCTTGAAACATGACAAGCCAATGCATTATTCTTCCTAGACCGGACCAACAGTGCAACGTATCATGGGCATGTGTGTGTGTCTGTCACTGTTCTCCGTTTCAGAAATGTATTTAAAAGGCCTGTCAGTGGCAGCCTTGTGACCAGCTCTGGGCTCTGACAGCTGGGCTATGATGGCTGACGGCCAGTGGGAGTGGGAGTGAACTATACTGTGCAATAAAAGACATGAAAGCATGAGAGGAAAGATCGAAACTCTAGGACGCTGAACTTGACCCATGTGTCCTTAGAGGTCAGAGGGTGATCAAATGTCACATCATAAAATAAAACTACGCACGCAATCAAACTTATGACTGCAGTTAATGTGAAGAAGTGGTGAGAATTTGCTCATGGGTGGATCCATCTCAGGTGAGCCACTACCTTCAGTTTCACCTGTATCTCCCGAGCCTTCCTCCGTGCCAGCACTTGGATATGACTGGATACCTGCACAAGAGATAGTCAGTTTCTCAAAAGCTATGCATGAAATATAACATTATATGGTCAAATAATAATAATAATAATAATAATAATAATAATAATGTGGACAATCAACAAAGAAGACACTGAGGTATGTTATGGGAGGTAATGGGAGGCACTACTTAAAGTGGCTTTCAAAGTGTGCGAATTATAACCACATACTTGAATTTGACAGCACACATGAACACAACAGATAGATAATTATCCTAGCAAATACCACTCTGAGGTCCGACCACACCTGCGTGATTAAGTCATGGCAAAAAATGCTAAGCAGTATGGCCCACTTCTCTCCAAAGTGCTGGCTTGAACCTTCAGTGTGTTTTTTGCTTAATGTTTAAAAAAAAAAACATGTAGAAATGGAGATATACACCGATCAGCCATAACATTAAAACCATCTGCCTAATATTGTGTAGGTCCTGCTTATGCCGCCAAAAGAACTCTGACTCTGGACCCTACAGGACCTCTGAAGGTGTGATGTGGTATCTGGCACCAAGACGTAGCAGAGACTTTAAGTCCTGTAAGTTGTAGGTGGGGTCTCAATGGACTTGTTTGTCTGGCACATCCCACAGATGCTTGATCGAACTGAGATCTGGGGAATTTGGAGGCCAAGTCAACACCTTGAATTTTTTGTCATGTTCCTCAAACTGTTCCTGAACAATTTTTGCAGTGTGGCAGGGTTTATTATCCTGCTGAAAGAGGCTACTGACATTGGGAATAGCGTTGCCATAAGGGGGTGTACTTGGTCTGCAACAATGTTTAGGTAGGTGGTACGTGTCAAGCTAACATCCACATAAATGCCAGGACCCAAGGTTTCCCACCAGAACATCACACTTCCTCCGCCAGCTTGCCATCTTCCCATAGTGCACCCTGGTGCCATCTCTTCCCCAGGTAACCGATGCAAACCGATTTTTCCTGCTTCCAACACATCAACTTTGAGAACGGATTGTTCACTTGCTGCCTAATTTATCCCACCCCTTAACAGGTGCCATTATAAAGAGATAATCAATGTTATTCACTTCACCTGTCAGTGGTTTTAATGTTATGACTGATATATACCACAACGCTACCACAGCAGTGCTTAGGCTTAATATTCTAAACACATTTTAAAATAAACATTAAAATATTTTATGCTAGTCTTCTTCTCCTGCCATTTACATGTGTTGTGTGTTATACTCTTGCATATCTGTCTATAACTTGGTTTATTCTAATAGTCGCCATGATATTATCCCAGATTTGAGGAACAGGTGTCTGATCTCCCTTTTCCAGAGCAGTGTCCCTGCGCTCATATTCCAGCATTCCCACATCCATCCTTCCCACCTTCTCCCTCTGTGGTGAAGGGGCTTAAGCCTTATGTATGTTGCCAATTCTGGATGAGATGGTGCAATATCGAAGGCCGGAGAGAGTAACTATCAGATTCCAGGGCCTAACCCTGAGCAGTGTGGCCCTGATTGTGAGAGAACGGCTGATTATGGCTCTAACAAACCAGGCTATGTGAGGTGCTGAAGAGCAAGCCGGTTATTCTATCCAGCAGCATCTGTGTGTGGGTCCTCAGGCATAAATCACATAACTGGGCTCGGTTTCAGCACAGAGGCCCATAGGGGCCTAATAATCACACGCTCACTACACCAGGAGCTGCCAGTCTAATTAAGTTCCAATTTTTTTTCTTTTCATTTCATCCAATTCGATGCTGTCTAAGGTTATGGGCTGACATCGTGCACACACTAGTATCTTGTGCCAAAAGAACCAAGTGCGTTCTCACCTGTTTCCTCGTCCGAGTCTTTCCTGTGCGCAGTTTGATGTAGCGTGCTATTAGCTCGTTCCGTCCTAACAATAGAAACAGAAATCAGAATATCAAAATGTTGCGTTTTAAGTGCTCCTCATTTCAGGTGCCATTAAACCAGCTGAGTAAGCAATATGAAACATTACAATACTGGGGTCAGATGTGTGTATCAGGCAGTGATGACAAATTTGATGTTAGAAATAGATTCTGGTTTAATAGAGGGATGACAATAGCTGCTAAGGAACTACAGCGACTATAAAAAGTCTACACACCCTTGTTAAAATTGCAGATTTTTGTCAAAACTGAAACCAAGAAAAATCATGTGAGATCGTTTTGCACACTTGATGTGATATAGCAACCAACAAAATTCAAGTGAAACACAAATAGAAATGTTTTAAGGCGGACAAAAGGAGAAAAAAAAACTGTTTGTATAAGTATGTACACCCCTTAACTAATACTTTGGTAAAGCATCTTTTGCTTGTAACAAAGCATTCAGTATTTTTGGCTTAGGGTAAGGGTTAGGGTTAACCCTGAGTCTTCCAACTCAACACAGCATGATTTGGTCATTTTATTCCACTCTTTTTTGCATAAATGCTTCAGATTTATCAAATTGTGAGGGGATCTCCTGTACACAGCCTTTTTAAAGTAATTTTTTTTTTAAGGGATTTAGATCTGGACTCTGACTGGGCCATTCCTTTGTTGACTTGGATATGTGCTTTGGTTAGTGATCGTACTGGGAGGTGAATTTTTTCTTCATCTTCTGCTGTCTAACAGAGGCCTGCAGGTTTTGTGCTGAAATAAATTGGTTTTTGGACCAATCCATGCGCCACAACATGATGCTGCCACCACCATGCTTCAACATGGGTGTGGTGCTGTTTGGGTGATAAGCTGTCTTGTTTTTGTGCCAAACATATCTTTTAGAATTATGCCCAAAAAGTTCACATGGTTGCCACATAGTCTGAGGTGATTTAGCTGGGCTCGGACTTTTGTTCTTGAGAAAGGGTTTGCATCTAGCCATCCTATCCCATAGCCTAATCAATTGGAAATTCTTCTATAAATTCCATTCGGAAATTCCTCTCCCGACTGATACTTTTCAACAGTGAAATCCTGTACCATTTTTGTAAGCTCCTTGCGGACCACAGCTTCAGCAGTCAGATAAAACCAAGAAGATGTTAAGAAAATCCTATGGAAACAGCTGATCTTTATTTGGAGTTAATCAGAAGCACTGCACTGACGACAGGTGTATGATGAACATGAAAATGAATGTGATTGCTTAATTCTGAGCACAGTCACACACCCCATTATAAAAGAGTGTGCACACTCGTCCAACCAGGTTATTGTATGTTTTTTTTTTCCTCCCCCGGTAATGTTTTGATTTGTTTTTCGCTTGAATTTTGTTGGTTGCTCTATCAGATCGAATGGGGAAAAAAAGATCTGATATGATTTATCTTGATTTCATTATTTTATATCACAAAAACCTTCAGTTTTAAGAGACTTAATACCTACTATACATTTTCAATAAAAATTTAAATGCTTCTAAAGTGAAATACATAAGAGTATTCCTGACTCTTTTGGTTTATTTTGTGAATATTTTATGTATATAAATACACACTATATTACAATGTAATTGCATTTATTTACGTGAATGTATAAACAGTGGTATAGAAAGATGTATGGTAGATAAAGTATATGTTAGTAGAACTAGAAGCATATGAGTATATACTGTACTGTAAGATTGGATCTTGGGCATCTGTTTATAGGAGTGTGAGTGAGTGAGAAGGAAAAGGAGTGCGTACGTGTGGGCATATGTGTCAGACAAAGAATGACACCTAGAGCAGCGAGTTGTTCTAAAGCAACCCTGGCTCAGGGAAGCTGGATAGCAGCTGGTGTGTATGTGTCAATGTTTATGGAATATGCCTTTACTTCTGCCATAAATTATCAGGGCTTGTTCCCTCAGCTGCTCTCCAGTTACCAGCCACGACGATTCACAGCACTAGTCATGTGCCAAAGAGTGCCAACCTCTTCGCTAACCAACGGCACTCCTTAACCCGCTCACACAGCTTATATTAGTGCTTTGTAGGGAAAACCGAGTTGTGAGATGACCTTGTGAGCTGTAAGTGTCTTCAAAAGCTCTAAAGGATAGAAATTTCCTACTTCAGCTAATTAGGCATCAGTTTTCAGTTTGGTAAAGAGGATTTTGGAAGAATAGGCTAATGGTAGAGCAGTTTTAAAAGGAAACTCCTTCCCATAGGGGTGACAGCACAGGGGAGAGTGAGGTCGGACACACGGCAAAGTGATTAAGAAGATCCAAGCTGAGTTTTGCCAGGCAATAAAATAAAATTAAAAAAAAGTTGGATTCAGTTTTTGAGATGCCAGGCATGGCTTTTTCTCTGTTTTGAACCTTTCTCCAAAGCATGCTGGGAGGTCTTAAGTTCTGACAGACGTCAGATTAAAAGAAGACTGATTCAACCCGCCTATTTAGAGAGATTAAGAAGCTAGAAGGTGTGAATCATAAAAAAATTAAGTTAGCTTAAGCTAGAAACAAGAGAACAGGCCACATGCATGCAGAAGCTCTTGTTAACTGCCTTCCTGTTCTGGTCTGCTGTCAGATTAAGTTCAAGCACAATATTACATCATCCTCTTTTGTAGTATGTGATGAGTAAATTTTAAGCAAAGCAAGCCTGTATTGATTTTTATAATCACAAAACCAGCACAAAATAAATTTTTGCTACCAATTCTTAAAAAAATAAAATAAAAAGTTCATAGGAAATATATATATATATATATATACCGGTCAAAAATTTGGAGACACTCAGCTGAAATGTTTCTCGTGATCTTAAAAAGCTTTTGATCTGAAGGTGTGTGATTAAATATTTGAAATCAGTGCTGTAGACAAAAATATAATCGTGCTGACATATTCATTTCTTTCATTAGAAAATGTTATCTACATTTTTTAATCTAATTTATGTAATATACATTTTATCTATATTTTTTAAACGGACGACTCGGAGAGAAATATTCCGAAAAGCAGCCGATGTGAACTCCTTTAATACTGTTTAAAAAGCATCTCAGGGAAATTCCTCAAGAAATCAGTCGAGAAATTGCCAAGAATTAATTTCTGGAAATTCTAGACAAAAAGGGGGTCTACTTTAAGATGCTAAAACACTAAATTATTGTGATTTATTTTGGATTTTTATCACAACATAATTCCCATAGTTCCATTTGTGTTACTCCAGAGTTTTGATGACTTTATTATTATTATAAAATGTGTGTTATAAACTTTGTCTAAACTTTTGACCGGTAGTGTATATCATAATTCAAAGGGTTTCAAATTCAAACCACTCTGTCATGTCATGGCAAACTCGTGACTCCATTTCCCAGAAAGCACCGCAAACTACCAACATGGCCGATGACTACAACTCCCAAAGCTACACACAGACATGCCACCTTCTCCTGAGAACTAATCACACATACATGTTCCCAATTACACTCTCAATCACACCACACTACTTAAGTGACTCTCACACACAACAGCCATTGTGAAGTAGATGCTCAGTTACATTTTGTCTCTGCTGCTACCAAACCATGATACCGTGTTTGTTTATACTGGTTTTTGACTTTGTTCTATATTACGACCTCATTTCTCTGCCTTGCCTTGTTTGTACTGTTTGCCTGATCATCTGACCTCTGCCTGTCTATGTTTAATGATTTCTGACTGATCTTTTGGACTTGTTATTTTATTAAACTGCCATTTGCTTCTGTCTGTGCCTCCATTATGTAACACTACTGTAGAGGGTTTTTGAATTTCCACCTTCTCTAAACTTTCTTGACATTAATGAAACAAAATCTCCCAAAAGAAACATTGCTTACTATTTATCAAGCCATTTGTCATAACTTACTATCTGGTTCAGGGATTGGCCCTGGATCCACCAGGATCCTGACCCTATCTCAATAAAAATATATGAATATTGTCAAATTCAACTAATATTTTCTCTTTATTAGTTTGATTTTAAACAAATATAAAATGAATCAAGCCTATTTCAAGATATTTTTCAAGCTTGAAATAGTTTTATTCTATTGCCAGACTTCTTTATTCTGCCAGATTTCTTTATTTATTTCTAAAAATAATTTAAATTCTCCGCCAGGAGAATAAGACAATTTTAAGCTTTAGGAAACATATCGAGGAATAGGGTTAATAGTCTTATATAATAATCTGGTGAGAAATATTACATAACCGTTCCCAAATTTAAGATCTCTTCATTTGCCATGATTTTATTTGGCATTGTCCTAAAGATGACAGAAGTCATGGAATCAGTAAACCAAATACCCATAACAGGATTTGTTAAAAAAAGCTAATTTTACAAATTCATTATAAGCATATTAAAATTTTTTACACAAAAAACTTTGTAACTAGCGCTTGTGCTCGTGCTTGACAGTAAGCTACGTGTGTGCGTGCATTCTCTCATGATCATCCACGCAGCGGTGAAATGGTTTAGAATCCATTCAGTATAATTTTGACATAGGGTGAAGTCAGCTAAAATGGGCCATCATGTAAAATGGGCCAGATAAGGTTGGAGCATCACAGCCTTTTAAGTTTTTACAGCCAATCACAATAACTGATCTTACATTGTTGCTACAACACTAGTTGACATATAACAATAGTTTTGATTGGTCTAAGGTTCTTAAAGTGGGCGGGGCAGAGTGTTATATGAAGCATGTCAGAGAAATTGTATGGTAAGTGATCATGGCATAGTAAATTTCATTAATCACTAATAAGGGCGATAAAGCAATTATAAGTAAGCTTACCAATGAAGCAAAAGGTCTCTGAACAATGTTTTGACAGGCTCTTTCAAATAAAACGTTTAAATTTAAAAAGAAACTTTGATTTTTGTGAAAAAATGTAATTTTAGATAGTGGCCCATTTTAGCTTAACCAGCTAGCTAAAATGGGCCGTATATACACACACTCTTACACAGAAATTACACAGAAATTGAGGGTGTAAAATAGGTTCATAGGCCCAGATATATATCCATACAATATCTCTTTTAATATTTTGCGTTGCAGACAGTATGGCAGGAGGACAGGCAAAGAAAGGAAAAAGAGAGAGAGGAAGAGAGAAGAGAAAGGGAAAGGAAGGAAGATGTCAGTACAACCAGTGGAGAATGTACAGAATGATGGGTGCCATTAATGAATACCAGGCGATAGTTGAGAGAGGGCAAACATTAAATGTTCACTTTTTAGCAAGGGCTTGGAACATTCCAAAGACAACTTTGCATAGGCACATTAGTGGCAAAGTTGCTGGCTCTGGCTATGCATCTGGGAGGAAGAAGTACCTGCCAGTGGACTCTGAGAAAGAACTGGCCAGTCTTATCAAGCTCCTCTCCAAAAGAGGCTTCCCTCTTACCAAAAGAGATGTCCAGGGAATTACATTTAATTATGCAAAGACCAATAATATCAAAGGCTTCTCTGATGTAAAAGGCACTGCTGGGTATTACTGTTTTTTAATTTTTTTTAAACGGAATCCAGACCTCAGCATTAAGACTTTCAGCAGCAAGAGCAGCAGGGCTGAACCCTGGTGTGGTAGGAAAGTGGTTTCAACAGTATGAAGACCTGCTGGAGGAACTTGCAATCAGAGATGGTCCATCACATCTTTGGAATTGCGATGTTTTGGCCTGCAAGATCAGTTTTGCTCTACCCATGTTTTTGGGGAGGTGGGTAAACCCTGTGTAGAGGTTACTGCTGGGGAGAAAGGAGAGACCACGACAGTCCTTCAGCATTCAATGCAGCGGGAACATTTAGGGTGTGCTGTTGTCAGTGCAACTCACAAGAGCTGTGGAGATGTGCCTTTCTATTAAATGAAATATATTTACGGTGTTGTTGCTATGGCACACTGAACACAATAATGTCAATTTACTGTTATAATGAAAATGATTTCAGTCAAAATTACCTGTGTTGTTGTCTTGTTACTGTATATTGACCCATTTTAACTGAACAGCTGGCCTAATTTGCCTGAACATTGTGTTGTGGCTCAAGAGGGTACCTGCCGATACTCTAACTCTCATAATTTTAAAACAATTATACTTTTTCACATTTTTAAAAGAAAATTATATTGAAGAGACCCATGCTAATTTATAAAAATATCATTAGATATCATGCATTGCTTATTTGATGGTATTATAAATCATTTACCAAAAAGTGGCCCATTTTAGCTGACTTCACCCTACTTATATGGTGTAACATACAAAAGCTGTGGCATTTTAAAACATTCTTTTTGTTCTTCTTTTCTAAATTGTTCGATATCACCCATTATGTAAAACATAATGTTTTATCCGTGTATAGTTTAGGTTGGTAATATAATAAATACAAACTTAATGCAGAGACCTTTTCACATAGAAATAACAGAAGCCTTTTTTTGTACTCAGATTTTATTTAACACTGTTGATGTCACGTGTAAGAGAAAGGGAACAGGCTTAAGGCAGTTTTTTACTGGCAAGAAAGGACAGTTGAGGAGTAGTTCAGGAAATACATACTACTTTTTTAAGGAACTCATGGCACTATTCGTCACAAAATGCTGAACAGCATTGTACTGTATGAATTATAGCATTTAAAGTGTTGTGCTAATGTGCTGTTTTAAGGATACAGCACAGTGGTTCACTGAAGCATGCATCTAACTAGTTAATCTGGGCAAACTGAAAAAAGCTGACCCCCACGAAATTGAATGTATAATTCGCACACTGGAACAGATTAAGTAAAATCTACAGGAAAAATACACTAAAAGGTAAGTAGAATAATTTATCATTTACGTCAGTAGCAGCATAACACTGAATTAAAAGAAACAGCAATTTTGAAATTAAACAAGTACGGTAAGTAAAAATCTTTACCTATGCAATAGTAGTAATGTTCGATATTTCACAGTCTACACCATTCCTGTGCTTATTATTTTAATAATAATTATTATGATGTTATCCCAGGGAACTCAGGGCACAAGGCAGAGGACACCCTGGACGGGATGACTACCAGAGTTGTGTATAACTGTTTATTATTAACTGTTTATATTACTGTATTCTAATTACTTTTTCTGATAACACAGTAATGGGACGCATTACATTCTAAATTTATGTCATTTGATTACTGTTACTGATGTCAATTAAATTACGTTATTGCATTACAAATTTATTTTTAAGAAAACAGTATTAAGTAAAATACATTTTTAAAATAAATCACGTTTTGCATGGCTGCCAGGGGCGTAAACTGGACTGGGCATTGGGGACTATAGCCCTGAAGATTTTTTCTTTAGCCTCGAATAATTCTCCACTTGGAGTGGTTACGTAACTGAATGTCAGTAAAAGAAGACGGCGGTGTTGTAATTTTATATCTTCAGTGAACGGAGGCATGGCCAATCAGACAAGAGTTTACAGGAAAATAAGGGGAAACACTCGTGTCTTACTGGCTGACAGCTTTCAGTTCTGCCAAACATAAGCTCACAGTCAGTGTGAGGAAAAATGGATATACGCCGATTTTTTTTTTAACCAGATTTTTTTTTTTAACTGTTTCTGGTTGAAACAGAAACAGTAACATCCTCTGATGCTGAGCAGGAAAATAAGATGTGTAAATGTCTATATGAGTTCCAGTTTATGTGAACATGATATGAGCAGATCATAAGGAAAGATAATGTACTTTGCATGGCACTGTAGCAGCTAAACCCATACAGTATCTTAGTTGTGCCTCCCCTTGGCTAGAAAAGTTTTATATTATATAGGCCTGGTGGTCCTACAAACTGTGACAACACCCGAGGCAAGTTTTATGATTAATCCAACTTTTTTTGTAGTGTATTTTTGTAGGTTTGATAGGTTTTGAAAGCAGTCATTAGTAATCTGATTACTTAGTTTTTGCATGCAGTAATCAGTAATGTGATCAGATTATCC
This sequence comes from Stegophilus panzeri, assembly GCA_024331685.1. Classification (NCBI taxonomy): domain Eukaryota; kingdom Metazoa; phylum Chordata; class Actinopteri; order Siluriformes; family Trichomycteridae; genus Stegophilus; species Stegophilus panzeri. Next base: position 23,838,455 of record JANDJT010000199.1, on the reverse strand, counting down.
CCCCACCACGGCAAATTACATAAAATTGGGGGGGGGGCATGGTGGTATATATGCATCATAAATATGTATAAAATATTAGTCATAACACTTCCTGTTTAATGCTGACCACACCCACTTATATGAAGTCACACTAATTATGTCATGTTATTTCTATCATGCACTTCCACTGAAAGGGCATAAGAATACACTGTATGTTTTGATTTTTATTTATTCAGCCATAAAATAATTGCTGTTAAGTTTAATTGTCCTAATATATCTGAAATTTACCCTAACTCAATTTTATAACACTTTTACAATACAGATTTTCTCAGAGCAGATTTACTGGAAAGCAATGCAAAAGTGAAAAACCCATAGAGCTCAGGAGGAAGGAAATACTGGGAGGAACCAAAACCCAACGGTTGAGCTTAACCTACTCTGTCATTTTGAATCTTCAGCAATTTTTTAATTAATGGATTGGAAGGAATTTTTATTCAAAAATATTTCACAAACACATGTTATTAAACATGTTAAATATGTGTTGTTAAAGAGAGGGTTTTTCAGCTCTGAGAAATAAAAAAAAATCTACCTTCATTACTCATTATTTATGGCTAAAAATGACACTAAAAATGAGTACTTTACCTTACCTTTATTCAAACCCTCCTGAAATTCATTATCATGTTTTATTGTTTGTTTTTAAAGTTCTATTAGCCTTCACTTCAGCACAAGATTATTATCAGATACACTATACAGACAAGGGTTTGTGGACACCTGATCTTTTTTCTCATATTGTCTTGTTCTTTCAGCTTTAAACTCTTCTTAAAATGTATTAGTATACTTGTCTTTAGTTTATCCTCATTTTGAACAGCACTGTGGTGAATGCCTGTCAAATGTACTTTTTGCATACTAAACACAGAATCTGTCACTATTTTCAAAAAAACAGCTAAAGACTATTTTCAATACACAGCAAAAGACCCACCTCTTCCGTGAGCACATAACTAACCCCTAAAATGCCAACCCCCACATTATTTAAAAAAACAAAAAACAAACAAAAAAAAACCCTCTGGCTTTTATGCCTCTACTCTGCACACTTTGCTTCTCTAGAACTCAATTATAAGTCTTGCATGGTAGCACTACTTGTATTGTTTCTCTGCTTGATATATATCGCTTTGCTTGTAGTTCCTCATTTGTTAGTCGCTTTGGCTAAAAGTGTCTGCTAAATGAATAAATGTAATGTAATGTAATGTAAATGTTCTTAGGCCTGTGTGACAAACCATATGCTACAATCTATGAGTATATTCATATTATTTAATTATACTCATACACATTGATTGTGTATGCTAATATGTGAAAGGTGGGTTATATAGTACAGCAGGAAGAACACTATAATAACTAAACTGTACTGTACCTCTGGGGTGGTACACTCAAGTGTACACTTTTTGTAACCTTAGTATCTTTGTACCTATGTATCTTTTAACGATGTATTCTTTAAATGTATATTAAAGGCACGCCACATCCATGTTTCAAGACAATACATATTAAAGCTAAAATAGGGAATTACCCAAGCAACAATGAAAGGAACAGTTTATTACCTTTTTTGTGAAGCGACTACCACTGTTTTATTATTATTATTATTATTATTATTATTAGTAGTAGTAGTAGTAGTAGTAGTAGTTGTAGTAGTAGTAGTAGTAGTAGTAATGGCCGTAGTAGTAGTAGTAGCAGTAATAATAATGCTGTAGTAGTAGTGGTAGTAGTAGTAGTAACATTAATAGTTGAAGCAGTAGTTAAAGTAGTAGTAGTAGTAGTAGTAGTAGTTGCAGTAGTAGCTGTAGTAGTAGTAGTAACATTAGTAGTTGAAGCAGTAGTAACAGTAATATTTGAAGCAGTAGTAGTAGTATTAATAGCAGTAGTAACAGTAGTATTTGAAGTAGTAGTAGTAGTAACAGTAGTATTTGAAGTAGTAGTAGTAGTAGTAACAGTAGTATTTGAAGTAGTAGTAGTAGTAACAGTAGTATTTGAAGTAGTAGTAGTAGTAGTAACAGTAGTATTTGAAGTAGTAGTAGTAGTAACAGTAGTATTTGAAGTAGTAGTAGTATTTGAAGTAGTAGTAGTAGTAGTAACAGTAGTATTTGAAGTAGTAGTAGTATTAGTAGTAGTAGTAGTAGTAACAGTAGTATTTGAAGTAGTAGTAGTAGTAGTAGTAACAGTAGTATTTGAAGTAGTA
>JANDJT010000199.1:23812560-23823621 GCA_024331685.1 Stegophilus panzeri | reverse complement strand
TAATATAGGACCGTCTTTCAGGTGCTTCACCAAATTCCAGGTGTTTCCTCGCTTTGTTTGAAATGAATGATAGCATCCGTTGCACACCGGCTTCAGAGCATTAATTATATGTTTGTTGTCATCCGCCTCGAATGCGAAGTATTTCCATATTTGCCTCTTACCACAGTCGGGGCGGAGCTAAACTTGTCGCCATCTTCTGTAGTTTTTCCCGTGTGCTTCTAGGCATTCTTCTTCTTTACCACTTGTGGACCGACTGAAACACTTACGCATATTTGCTGCCCCCATCACTTCCAGAAGAATTGCAACCTCGGTAACTTCATTACCCATGGTACCTATGCTAGTGCAGAAAAACAAGTACCATCACACATAAAGATCGACAAAGAGAACAGATTAGGGGGACAAAACTATTTGTAGGTAAAGGCTTGTGGTTATAGTGGTTGCATGTGTAGTCCTTCACAGCATTACCAGAGTGAAATAGGAGAGACACTTTTTCATACCATGCAGTGAGCCAGAGGGGGGAAAAAACTTCCATCTTCCAGACCACAGCGTTATCAGAGATACTGCTATATCTGCTAGGAATATTTGCTTCAAACAACTCACCCCCATCTTATTTTTAGGGCGGCAACTAAGGATTATTTTCATAATCGATTAGTTGGCCAATTATTATTATTATCATTTCTTCGATTAATTGGTTAATTGGATAGGGGCAAACTTTCAGGTTAGTAAAAAACGAATGTGTTCCATTTGAGACCATACTACCTTTCTAAAATTCATACACTAGACCAGTGGTTCTCAACCTTTTGTGAACTTTGGACACCTAACATATTTCGAACAATCCACAAGGACCCCCTCACTCCACAACAATTATAGACTATATAATTAACAGTCAGTTCTATATATGTTGCTTTATTTTATTAATATTTAACATTAATAATATTAACAATAAAATTGAATCAAAACATTTCAAGATTTTATTTTTTACATTTTATTCTTGGTGTAACATTTAATTTGACTCTCTGAATTATCCTTTGTTTATTTTATCCATCAATGCAACACTTAACATGTCTACCACTCATAGGTTTTTGCAAATTATCATTTTATTTGTAAATAAATGTAAAATAAATCCATCAATGAACGATCGTCAGCTCAGCTAACGTGATATTTGCGAATGACCAAATTGATTAATTTTAAAACATCTCATTTTAATATGTTTTTATACATTTAACAAAAAATATATGCATAGTATTATTTAAACATTTTTAAAACTTTCCTACGGACCCCCTGCAATTACACCACTGACCACTAGGGGTCCGCGGACCCCCGGTTGAAAAACACTGCACTAGCCGGATAGTGCAGAGGGCATAGTAAAAGTGTATAGTATGTCATTTGGGACACAAGTTTAGTATTTGCTCTCCGGAGCGGGAGCGTGTTTTCTGAACAGAAATAACGTAATGAGAAAATCTCCCCCGTGCCGCGCGCGGACCAATTAATCCATAATGAGCTTCGTTGAAAGCGATTTTCATAATCGATAATTATCGATTTTATCGATTAGTTGTTGCAGCTCTACTGATTTTAATAAAAGATGAGAATTTAATTTAATAAAATAAAAGAATTTCCCTTTATATGAATATTTCTATATTTTCTGCAAACATAAATTGTAAACTAGCTGAACTTGTTCATCTTAAGGAACTCTTAACTGGTGCTCATGTATCTCAACCCATAGATCAGACTGGGTCATACTTGATATTCAGTATTTACTGTATGTAAATACACTCACTATCTCGCTATTGTTTTCTTTGAAAAGCACAATATCCTCATCTTTATGTGCAATAATCAAAGCTATTGAGCAGAATGAGTAGGGAAAAATACAAGTACAAAAATACAACAAACTTTGATTTGGCACGGAGTTTTACAAAAGTAACTGATGCCAGCTGTTTCTTTTGTGATTAGATTTTGCCCAGTTTATAAAAAGAGGTGTCCTGCTATGCTACATGAGGTTCAGCATTCCTCTGTTAAACCACTGTTGAGAGATTCATTCTTTACATTTAGTTACATGTATCAGCATTATAATTATGATCACCTGGGATGCCCCTAAACCACCATCAGTGATCAAAAACAAATTCCATTTAATGAAAATCAGGTCACTTGAAGGTTTAGAATGTCCCACAACCAATCTGGGTCACTGCCTACACAGATGTTTTTTAGGTATTAAAAGCAAAGTCGGCAGACTGTTCATGGCTACAGATCACAAGTTCAACTAAGCTGAAGGCTGTGATAGTTCAGTGGTTGAGACATTAGCTTACTCATCAAAAGGTTATGAGTTCAAACCCCAGCAAGCTATCATTGCTGAGCCCTTGAGCAAAGCCCTTAACCCTGCTCAGTTGTATAAATGAGGTAAACATAAGTCACTCTGGATAAGAGCTTCTGCCAAATGCTGTAAATGTAAAATGTGTGTTTGGATCAGATTTTATCATTTAGCAGACACTTTTATCCAAAGCGACTTACAAATGAGAAATATATATATATAGTTTCATTTGCATTGTATTCATTCCATATTTTGTCATTTTCTCCTGTGTATATTTAATTCATTTCAGTTTTATTTGTGCAATGCTTTTAAGAGGCATTGACATTGTCATAAAGCGGCTTTACAGAAATCCAGATGCAATTTATATTTAAGAAACCTCAGAGGAAGCAGAAGGAAACCCACCCTTTTCTGACACCTGAATGTGCTGATAAGTCATTACTCTTATACACTTGTAAAAAAAAAAAAAAAAGAAAGAAAGAAAGAAAAAGTCAAGCAGTGTATTGAATGAGCATCATAGTCTTTATGATTTACAGTCTTTATATGTACAGTATCCAGGTGAGATTATCCACTTAAGAAAAGAGGGACTTGGGCACAAACTGTTCTTTTAAAGTAAATGGTAAATGATCTGCACTTATTTAGTACTTTTCTAACCTTAGCAGTTCTACAAAGCATTTTACACTGTTTCTCACTCACCCATTCACACACGCACACACACACACACACACACACACAGACAGAGCTGCCATGCAAGACTTGCCATCAGGAACAACTTGGGGTTCAGTGTTAGTTTAGTTTAGTTTAGTTTATTGATTTATAAAGCACATTTAAAACAACAGATGTTGAAACTAAAATACTGTACAAGAAATATAACATAGATTTAAAACAAATTAAAAGAGTAAACAAAAACCAAAAAGGGCCAATGAAAAATTTATATGCTCAATTAAAACTTAAAGAATACAAAAAGTCTTCAAAGAGGATTTAAACACAGAAACGGAAGGGAAAGATCTAATGTGAAGAGGAAGACTCTTCTAAAGCCTAGGAGCAGCCACCGAGAAAGCCCGTTCACCTTTAGTCTTAAAACCTGAAGAAGGAACTGAGAGTCTTGTAAGTTGTAAGTAAATGTAAGCTCCGGTTAAGGGCATCTGCCAAATGCTGTAAATGTAAAACGCATGTTTAAGTCACGCATGCAGTGGTGCTTGAAAGTTTGTGAACTCTTTTTAGAATTTTCGAAATTTCTGCATAAATATGACATAAAACATCATCAGATTTTCACTAGTCCTAAAAGTAGATAAAGAGAACCCAATTAAATAAATTAGACAAAAATATTATACATGGTCATTTATTTATTGAGGAAAATGATACAATATTACATATCTGTGAGTGACAAAAGTAGGTGAACCTTTGCTTTGCTGTAACCCCCTTGTGCAGCAATAACTGCAACTAAACATTACTAAACAACTAAATGTTGATCTGTGGATGTGTTGTGTCCTGCACATCGGCTTGGAGGAATTTTAGCTCATTCCTCAGTACAGAACAGCTTCAACTCTGGGATGTTGGTGGGTTTCCTCACATGAACTGCTTGCTTCAGGTCCTTCCACAACATTTCTATTGGATTAAGGTCAGGATTTTGACCTGGCCATTCCAAAACATTAACTTTATTCTTCTTTAACCATTATTTGGTAGAACGACTTGGTAGTGTGCTTAGGGTTGTTGTCTTGTTGCATGACCCACTTTCTCTTAAGATTCAGTTCATGAACAGATGTCCTGACATTTTCCTTTAGAATTCACTGGTATAATTCAGAAATCATTGTTCCATCAATGATGGCAAGTAGTCCGGGCCCAGATGCAGCAAAACAGGCTCAAACCATGATACTACCACCACCATGTTTCATAGATGGGATAAGGTTTTCCTTTCTCCAAACATAACGATTCTCATTTAAACCAAAAAGTTCTATTTTGGTCTCATCCGTCCACAAAACATTTTTCCAAAACATTTGTCCACATGATATTTAGCAACCTACAGAAGGGCAGCAATGTTCTTGTTGGAGAGCAGTGGCTTTCTCCTTGCAACCCTGCCATGTACATCATTGTTGTTCAGTGTTCTCCTGATGGTGGACTCATGAACATTAACAATAACTTAGAAGTTACCCTGAGTTCCTTTGTGACCTCACAGACTATTACACGTTTTGCTCTTGGAGTGATCTTTGTTGGTTGACCACTCCTGGGGAGGGTAACAATTGTCTTAAATTTCCTCCATGTGTGCACAATCTATCTGACTGTGCATTGGTGGAGTCCAAACTCTTTAGTTCGTGCCATGATACACTTAAACAGACATGTGTTGTGAAAATCAGATAGATTCCCGTTCTATAAATAAAACAGGGCTCACTCACACCTCATTGTCATCTCACCTGACACTAATTTCACCTTCAAATTAACTGCTAATCCTAGAGGTTCACATACTTTTGCCACTCACAGATATGTAATATTGGATCATTTTCCTCAATAAATAAATGGTCAAGTATAATATTTTTGTTATAATATATTGTTAATATTCACAAATGTTCAACCAACACTGTAGGTGTATATTGTTTCATTTACATGGTATTCAATCTGTGCTCACTGCATTAGTGTATTAGACTGTATTTTTCATAGCAGAGGGAGCTGCATGATTTAGAGAAGACTTTTGCAATCTGAAAGAAAAAAATGGTTATTAAGAGACTTTAATGGCTTAAACATAGTTTTAAGAGAGGGCAAATAGTAAACCAACACCCTAATGGCTTGCTAATTAGCAAACAAGTTGCATGTTATGCTGGTTATATGCAAAGTGTACACATCTTGTTGACTAGAAGTTTGTGCACTATTTCATTAGACACCATGGTACATAAAAAATCAGCTTTAGTATTCAATCTCATAGTTTGAGTAAAACAGAGGCATGTCTCAGTAATGTGATTCCGTTCTTTAACTTTAGCACATTTTTATTGTTAGCCCAGCCCAAATGATATAATACAAAGGTTTTTGTAAGTTCGAAGTTAAGTCTTTTCGAGTTAAGTCTTCAAGCTGTATTTGTAGCAAAGTTAGTGAAAAAGCAACCTCAGTTATAACCACCCTCCAATTTTTTTTTTTTTTTGCACTCTTTCATTTTTTAAAAAATCCGAAATGGTGAGAGTTAGCGCGCTAATATAAAAAGCCCATGTGACTGCACCTAGACAATATTTCTTTATTTCAAAATTCTGATCTCTGGACTGAAAACTAAATTTCTATACAGCTTTTACTGAATATCTATGTAGTTACAGCTCAGTTTAGCCCATGCATATGTCTAGCCATGAATGTAACTACAATATATTGATCTGAAATGTATATTTTGGACATTCTAATGTAAAAAAAAAAAAAAGATAGGATGTAGTGAATTAACTGCTATTTCATGGGATGCTGAATAATGAGGATGGATTTAAATGTAAATTAAACAAAATATGCAGTGACTAAGTGATTATTACATCTAGGACTATTCATGCAGCAACATATTGGCAATATACTAGCATCCTATTTGATGTTTATTTCAATGCTTACCATTGTCTTGTTCATAAGCATTGATCCATTAATTTTTTATATATTATATTTTTAAATTGGCTTTAAAGTCATTCACATAATCTGAATGAGGAACGGAGAAAATGATGCATGCAGTTTATGCATGTGCGTAAACCATCTCTGAATAAGAGTACCTTTTCCCAGTGAAAATGTGGAAACATGAAAAGCACTCTTTTGTAACAAAAATCTTCCCTGTTCTCTAATTCCTTTTCAGGCTGTATGGACATAGAGCAGCTAGAGATCAGTGTGGGTCACGTGTTTATCCTTAAGTGTTCCCCAGTTTATGAAGATGAAATGGTAACTGTGAATTGGACTCGAGAGCTGAACCAGGACTTGGATGCAGGAATAAAAGTTATAGATCAGTCACTGTGGTTCTTCCCTGTAAAGGAGTCACACAGCGGAAACTACTCATGTTATTACAGGTATGGCAACACAATAAATAGGCTGGGCTTTTCACATTTATACTCAGTGTATTTTTACTTGGACCCACCTGAGTGATGCTGCAGGAATTATTCAGTGAGGAATCATGGATAACATGAAATGTGAGTCTTTACTAAACAGCATTTTCTCCATGTTTTTTTTCCTGTAATGTAACACATAAAATGGAGAAAAGTAGATGTTTGTGTTGAGGCTTAAGCTACTGTTTCTTTTTCCCCTGTTTTTTGCTCATAGACCACACACTCATAGTTTTCAGCTCTAAAGAAAAGGGAGTTTCCAAGAAATTAGTCTTTTTGTGTGTGATGTAAAGGGGTTTGCATAATTAGCACATGAGACAAGAAATAACATTCCAGCCATGTTTAGAAGAAGGTAGCTATTGTTGTCACATATACCACTCATGTTCAGTGAAATGCTTTTCTTTGCATGGCCCATTTGTTAGGAAGCTGGGGTCATAGTGCAGGGTCAGTTTCCCTGGAGAAGTTTAAGGGGGGTTAAGGGCCCTGCTCAAGGGCCCAAGAGTGGCAGCTTGAATTTACGACCTCTAATCAGTAGTACAAAGTCTTAACCACTTAACCACCCTGAAATGTTTTATTTAGTTTCCGTTGGTTTAAAAAAAAGTTCCAAGTAGAACCTTTAACCATTCAAAAGAACCCTTGAGGAATTAAAGCTTTATTAAATATGCTGGCAAATGAAGCAAGACACAAGTGCATAAACTCAGCGTGGGTTTTGTTTGGGCAAATCCAACATGGGTCACATACAGACAGGCAAAGTGATCCTAGGAAAATCCACAGTTAAAAACAATAATATAGGCACAAGTCTGAAAAACAGAAAACTAATAGAACAAATGAGAAATGCATAAAACAGTGGACAAGACTTCGCAATGATACTAAGACCCAACAGGGTATAAATAGACAAGCTAATTAAGGACTTGACATAGAACAGATGAACACAATAGGGCAACTAGCCAATGACAGGATGGTGTGGAGTCAACACTAGAGCAAAAACATACGTGTATAACAGGAAATCGGACACACCAGGAAGTGCAAAGTGTGCTGAGAAAAGGAATTCATGACATTTCACATCTGTTAATGTTATACATGAAATGGTGTTCTGCATCTTGTTTAATCAGACACTTTGTTCCTCTCTCCTAACTGCAGTTACAAGGACATCCCTTGTAAAACACATTTTTCCATTTCTGTGTCCAAGAGCAAATGTCCCCAACCGCCCTCATTTGTGTTCCTAATGAAGAACACGAATGAACGTCTTCTTTGTGACAGTGAAGACATGAGGACAATTGGCAAATTAAATTCAGTTTCCAACGTGGGCTGGACCTGGATGAAGGTATCTTACAAAGATTGTCAAATGAGACATTCACTGGGTTTAATAAACTATAAAGACTAACTGATCATTCTGCATCGAGGAGCTTGCATTAACCAACATTCATTTACTTTGATTTGCTTTCTACTGAGTGAAGAATGTACTAATAACCTAGGCTTTCTGAGTAGAATTGATGGTAGCAGTAAAAAATGTAGAATAAATGTTGTTTAAACTACACAACACCTTATCCAGTTCATCTTTCATCCAATTCATTATTATCATTATTATTATTATTAGCAACATAAACACACAAAAATCTTTCCTTCTGTTCCTTCACAAAGATTTGTACAGGTGAGAGTGTAAATAAGAGATGGAGGAAATGTGGCAGCCACTGGAATTAATTCAATAATGAACTATGTTTAAAACATCTTATACTGTGTAGTAGTGATATTTTGGATCATATTATATCTGAAGAATCCAGTGAGTAATAAATTTTGAGATGCAAAAATTAAATGTAGCTACATATGTTGGCCTTTTGTAAGCATTGCTCTTACTATTTCCTTTTATCTGGTATACCTAATAAATGTGCCCAATATGTTCAGTTGGTGACACCTGTATCCTGTACTGATATCCGCAAATGATATCCAGTCAGCAGTAGACTTATGGACTGATAAATTATTCAGATACAGATGGTCAGTAATTATAAAGCTGTATGATAGATAAAAGGGCTAATGAGTGTAACTGAAAGGTTGGTGTAACTCATACACTGAGCTCTGAGTGTACTGCATGTCATTTCTCACATGATTTTATAGGAGTCTTTATAGGTTGTATTGTTTTAATTTTTCACTTAATAGGATTGCAGTCCTCTTAGCTGGGCTGAGAAAACTGCCAAGCTTCAATTCAGCAGTGTTTCAGAGGATGACAAAGGAGTGTACACCTGCTTAATGAACTTCACCTATAATGGAACTTCATACACTGTGGCTCAGAGCAAGAAAGTCTTAATTCATACTAGTAAATACACACACACATACACACACATACACACACACACACACACACACACACACACACACACACACACACACACACACTCGCACGTACACACACACGCTGTGGCTCAGTGTGGTGTAACATGTAAGGTAATTAAATAACAGTATTAGATTAAATGAAACAAGTGTGTCTGTTATGCACTTATGGCCCATGGTATAATGGCAGCCTTTAACCAAAAACCTGGTGATGTAAAACACTTTCCTGTCACTGTATCTAGCGGAAAATCAGGTTGCATTTAAAAGGAAAACACTTCACACTTGTTAAAATTCATTTGCATGCTATGACCTCTTTTACACCTCATAACCATCACTGTTGTGTGAACAGGTCGTGTTCCACAGAAGCCAAGAGTCATAAAACCACGACAGGAAACTCTTGCTGTGAAACTCGGTGAGTACTGTTGATGAAAAAAATCTCCTATTTGTACAGTCAGTGTCTGTGGCTCTTTTTTTATAGTGCATGACAAATTATACTGTTATTATAATTATACTATTTTATATTCTTGGCACATTTTAGCACTGCTATTGCAGTGGCCAGTCAGTTGAAGTGTTTGTGTGTTTGTTAATGCAGGTTCAAAGCAGGTGTTAAACTGCAAAGTGTTTGTTGGGCCTGGTTCCTGTGAAATGGATACTGGAGAAAATACCAGGCCTTATTGGCTGATGAATGGCATGTTTATTGAGGAATACTCACAACATTTTTTTACTCATAATGGGTAAGTATAAAAGTGTGTGGTGTATATCACAGAGAAATGAATACATGAAGTGATGTGTGTGTTATACTGATATTTTATTTTGCTTGCTCTTAGCTGTACAACAGAAAACAATGTGGAGTATCGCCACATTAATCTTACCATTCTTGAAGTTCAGCAAGAATTCTTGAACATCCCTTTTCAGTGTATCGTCCTCAACTCTGTAGGCCATGACAACGGCACAGTAATACTTATTCAATGTGAGTTACTACACACACTGGATAACTTCACATCATACATACACACATGCCTATTTGCCAATTGCACCAGCAAAATGTTGCCGTGTCCCACCAAAGACAGTGGAAAGTCACTCTAAATCCCAGCATCTGTCACAATCTGTAAATAATTCATAGGCAGTTTAAGTTATATTATTATTATTAAAGAAATAATTCAAATTAAGGGAAATATAACATAGTGTGTTAGTAAAGTGTCGTGCCTCATGAGTCACCAGAAAAGCAGTGTGTCTTGACACAGATTCTACAAGTGTCTGGAACTGTACTCGGGTGATGAACACTGTTCATCGAAAAGATATTCACTTAACTGGAAAATAGCTGTCTGACACATCGCTCCAAAATGTGGCTCCCATATGTGAGTGTGAAGGCCATAGCATAAGAGACCACTCCCATCAGGATAGAAATGTTTCGTTATAGGATAAAGGTGATCAGTTAGAATAACTTTCTCTTCAGCTTTTCTTCAGCTTCAAAGTGGAAAACTTAGAGCAGATCTTCAGCTTCCTATGAGGTTAATCGTTCTTTTGTCAGCTGGTCTGTTCTTATTCACTCTAACTCACCTCATAATTGGTTGGAATCACTGCAGGAATTTATATAATTTTCAACTTCAGCACATTCAAAAGACGAAGTGAAAAAATAAATGGACACCTGCATGTTTGACTTTTGTTAGCAACAGGCTAGCCGGATAACTGTGATGAGTGATGTATATTTTCCTCATCAAAACAGTTAGCTGTAGAGTCAGTGTTATACATTTAACCAGTAAATATGTCTGTATTTTGTTTGATCTAAAGTAAATACTTGTATATAGAGTAAAACGTCACTCAGTAAATTGGGAAGGAACTCTGAGTTGAAAAGACTTTCTCAAGTTGAAGGGTAAGAATTTCAAGTTGAGGGGACGTTTTTTTTGGCTTTTACTGATTGGCCGCAAGTCAACTGCTGCACAGGATCTTCAAAACTACCCAAATATATAACACATTAACCGGAAATGTGTTATATATCTATATATATCTATATATATATATATATATGTCTATTTATATCTGACCATAATCTAAACATAGGTTTTCTTCAAATTAGGTGACTAACATGTACCAACTCCTACTACTATTACTACTACTACTACTACTACTACTACTACTACTACTAATAATAATAATAATAATAATTTACTAACCCAGTTTCCATTAAAGTTGGGATTTTTTCTAAAATGCAGTAAAAACAAAAAATCTGTGATTTGACATCTCTTGAAACTTTAATTAACTGACAAAAGTACAAAGAAAAGATATTCAATGTTTTCACTGACCAACTTAATTGTATTTTACATTTACATTTACATTTATTCATTTAGCAGACGCTTTTATCCAAAGCGACTTACAAATGAGAAAATACAA
>JANDJT010000199.1:23800913-23811342 GCA_024331685.1 Stegophilus panzeri | reverse complement strand
ACCCACCCTCCCCTACTGCAGATCTCGTTCGGCCTGCCAAGTCAACAAAGAACGTCGCTCAGCCTCCCTATTCAACTGAGGACACGGCTCAGCATCCCTGTTCAGCTGAGGACGCTGCTCAGTCTCCCTGTTCAGCTAAGGATGTTGCTCCACCTCCTGTTGCAGCCAAAAGCTCCGCTTTGACTCTCTGCCCGCGTTGGACGCCACTACGCCAGGCTTCTCTTTGTCACTCCACTTTCCTGCTTGGCTGAGGATGTCGCACCGCCATGCTGCTCGGCTGAGGACATCATTGTGCCTCCATGTTCCACTAAAGACGTCACTCCGTTTCTCTGCTTCTCGCCGCACGTCTCTCCCCCTACTTGCTCCACGGAGGACATTGCTCCCCAATCATGCTTTGTGGGGAGCATTGCTCCTCCCTCTGGCCTCACTGAGAACTTCGCTCCCCCCTCTGACCTCACAGAGAGTGTCGCTTCCCCCTCTAGGTCTGTTAATGTCACTCCCCCCTCGGGCTCCGCCTTGAGCTTCTTTTCCCCCACTGGCTGCATGGTAGCCATTGCTCCATACCCAAGGCAGACTGGGGATAACATGTCATCTCTTTGTGGTATGGAAGAGGCCGCCCTGCATCTGTACCCCACAGAGCACATCAAGCATCCTCTTCCTGGCCCCGGGAGGGAAGACAATCAAGTGGACTTGAAAATTCTTAGGAACATCTGGTCTGGGTGTCCAGAACCACCTCCTAAACTTATTACGCTCTTCTGAGCCATGCTTTAAAGGGGGAGTTCTGTCATGGAAATACCAGAACATGGACTAGAGACTACATTTCCCATTAGCCACTGCACCTCACCTGACCACATCACATGACTGTCTGCACCTGTTCACAATTTCACATTCAGTACTGTGTACTGTGCCTCATTCTGTCACTGCATCCCTCCGAAGTAATTGCTCAGTTTCCTTTGTGTTCTGTCAGTACCAAGGGCCGCCTGTATTGCTATTTTTTTTTTACTTTGTTTGTTCCCTGATTTTTGTATTTTGGTTTCTCTATGATATCCTGTTTGCCAATCGCCTGACACTTTTGCCTGCCTTGACTCTGAATTTGCCTTAAGTATTGGAATTGTTTGCTGGACTTTTATATATTAAAACTCATTAAACTGCATTTGCATCCGTCTCCGCCTCTCTGTTGTGACAGAACGTGACACTAAGAGGAGACTCAGACAATGGCGACCAAGGATTGTTGAGCAGCTGAAGTCTGGTATCTAGCAAGAATGGGCAAAAATTCCACTTGCAAAACTGCAACGATTAGTATCCTCAGTTCCCAAATGATTAAAAAGTGTAATTAAAAGGATGGGTGATGTAACACAGTGGTAAACATGCCTCTGTCCCAACGTTTTTTTGAGTGTGTTGAAGGCATCAAATTCTAAATTTGTTTATATTTACAAAATACAAGTAAGTTGGTCAGTGAAAACTTTGAATATCTTTTCTTTTTTATGTTTCAAGAGACATCACAGATTTTTGTTTTTATCGCATTTTAGAAAAAAATCCCCACTTTTATGGAAATGGGGTTAATATTTTCAAGTACCTTTCATGGTACCCAAAGACAGATATAAGAAAAATACATAAAATTCTACAGTCATAGTAGTAAATGAAACATATTTAAACGTTAAAATACTGGCTAAATCTCCTCTACTCATCATTATTGATTAATTATTCGAAGATAATTCAAAGTTTATTCAAACAAAACTATTATGTGGGTTAATTTGTTGAAATCATATAAGAATAAAAAAACATGACAGGTATCATGAACGCTTCCGCACTTGGCACATTTCCAAAGATGGCGACTGTTGTAATGCTTAATCTTTGTACTGTTTCCCTGTATGTTTTGTCATGTGCTTATTTTGGTTTCTGTTCTAGTCCTCTCTCTGCCCCAGTCCTGTCATTTATTTGTCTGTTCCTGTCCTGTTCTTTCTGTTCCTCCTTGCAAACGATTTGTCTTGTGTCCAAGCCTTAGTTACCACTTCTTCTTTTTTCATGCAACTTCTTTGTTTTGACCCTCGCTTGTTTTCCTTGATTTTGGAAATTTTAGGCTGATGTTGTCTGGTTGTTCTCTGACCCCCTCTTGTACCTTTGACTATGATTTTCTGATAAAGAACACACTAGGTCTTCTCTATGAAAATTACAACAGGACTCCAACATCTTTTATAATGATAATGCAGATCTTTTATTTGTGTGTATAGTAGATATATAGAATCAACTAAAACACACATTATTTAGGTAGGTAGCTAGTGGATTCTTTCTTAAATGTATTTCTCACCACTTTGTTGAAATGATTTAGGTGAAACATCTTCAAGGTTACCACATGTCAAGTAACCTTGACATGCTAGTCAGTTTGATGATGTAGATGACATAAGACCTTCACACTCAAGTTTATTCAAGTCAGAGAAATGCAGAAAAATGTTGTACTTTAGTTAAAACTGCATAATGTATTATATGGAAAAGCAGGTGTCCCAATACTTATGGAAGTACACATTAAATATCCATTCTGGTTTTCATATTGATCATTCTTTTCATTCATCTCATCAGCTATTTATTGTGACCTTTTTTTCCTTAACAGCCAGTCAGAAATGGCTGTATTGGACTTTGGCGATATTCACTGCTTATGCAGTAGTAGCACTGGGGTTCCTGCTGTTTTATTGGTTTAAAGTGGACCTGGTACTCGCTTATAGGACTCTCAGCCCTTGTTTGAAACAACAAAATGGTGAGTAGTATTGCATGAAGTATGTGTGACAAACAATTCAATATGCTTAGCTTCAGTACGTTCAAGACTTCATTAAGAAGATTAATTTGCACATGCGAATCTCACCTGGTTGTCTAGAGCTGAGAAGGAAATGTGCATCATATGGCCAAAAATATGTGGACATCTGACCATAACACCCATATGTGGAACATCCCATTCCAAAACCATGGGCATTAATATGGAGTTGGTCTCCACACTCTTACAATAACAGACTACACACATATTGAAGGGTTTCCTCTGGATTTGGGGGCATGGCTTTAGGGATTTGTGTTCATTCAGCTTCAAGAGCATTAGTGAGGTCAGGCACTGATGTTGGGATGTTGAGGAGGTTCCAGTTCATCCCAAAGGTGTTCAGTGGAGCTGAGATCAGGGCTCTGTGCAGGACACTCGAGTTCTTCCACTCCAACCATATCTTCATGGAGCTCGCTTTGTGTACAGGGACATTGTCATGCTGGAACAGATTTGGGCTGCTTAGTTCCAGTGAAGGGAAATTGTAAAGCTACAGCCTACAAAGACATTATATATAAATGTGTGCTTCTAACTTTGCGGCAACAGTCTCGGGATGAACCACATCTGAGTGTGATAGTCATTCTGTAAAGTATGTTGGCAATTTAGCAAATCTGTAAACTAATTTAGAAAATCTGTAGGTTATTTAGCAGAATGTCTGTAGCGTAGTCCTTATCTAGCCTATTTTTAAATGAGGTCAATTTTTGTTCAGCTTCTTTCCTATTTGTGTTTATTGCTGCAGAAAAAGGCAGTGTTCACAATCTACATTCATGTTGGCAAAATCAGAACTCATCAATTTGCTGATATCTGCAAATACCTAAGTGTAATACTGTTATATAAAATTACAGTGTTTATGAACAGCATTTTAAAATTGCTCATTGCCCTTTTTAACCTGACAGATGGGAAACTGTATGATGCCTATGTCAGTTACCTCCATGGTCATGATCACAATATGTCTTCTGCAACAACCTTTGCCCTGCATGTCCTTCCGGAGGTTCTGGAGGATCGCCTTGGTTACAAATTGTTCATTAGTGGCCGGGATGCACTACCAGGCGCAGGTACACCTACTGTACAGTTTTTCATTTAGATTGTATTTACATTTGACTTTACTTGCCTTTATTGTGTTGACACTTTGAAAGTGATTTAGACAGTTCATGTAACTGTCTATTAAAGTAGCTGAGTATGATACTAGTGCTGCTGTTTGTCTCCATCAATTAAGAGACACATGAAAGAAAACAGAAAACTGAACAAGAGGATTGGAGTGAACCAATACTAGTTCTTAGGAGTACTTACACACACTAGTTACAAGGCAGTAGGAAAATCAGATAATAACGCATTATTGATGTAATGTGAGTAACCATGACTACAAAAAGAGAACACAACTGGACATACTAATACATTTGTTATATGGAAAGAATGTTCAAATGTTCTCATAACTGTCATTTTCAACTTTATTGTCATGCTTCTTATCACAGACACATGCACTGTTAGGAATGAAATAAAGTTCCCATATAATTCCCCCCAAATTACTATCCTACATTTAACATTAAAAGGTTACAGATAAGAGAATTAGTAACACAGCAGAGTAAAAAAATTTTGCTACACAGAAAACTCTGTATTCTCAAAGATGTAAACTGTTTCAAGGTCAAAAACAATGTTGGTCACTCCTCAAAAACATAACTAATAAATGTATTAAGAAAATTCCATTTTTTATTCCCACAGCGGTCCATGACGTCATCTCTGAAACAGTTGGGAAGAGTCGGCGGCTAATTATTGTTCTTCCATCCCAGGCTTTCATAAGGTCTTCAGATAACGAAGGGGGACTTTTAAATAAAATGCCACCTGAGCACTTAAATTTAAACAACAACATAACAGCGACTGATGCAGATCTCTCTGAATCATCTCGGTTGAACTGGGGCCCTTACGAGTGCTGGGTGGGTCTGTACGATGCCCTGGTGAAAGAGTGTTTGCAGGTCATCCTGGTCCAGGTGGGAGGAGAAGTGGATGATGCTCTGCTCCCTGAATCACTGCGCTATGTTAGGCACACTCAGGGGATACTCAAGTGGAAGCAGCACTACACAAGTGAGCCTAATGGAAGATTCTGGAAGCAGATTCGTTATCGAATGCCGCCAGTGCAAAAAACCAGAACAGCTGTTATGGTTTAAAGATGCATGGTGGTGGTGGTCATTGTGACTGACAGGGGATATAGAATATAACATCCCTCCCACCCAGACAGCACAGACTATTTTATTTCCTTGATCCAGGCCATGGACAATTGTGACATTGCCGGGATTCAAACTTGTGATCTCCCATACTTTTCTGTTACGTTACTTGGAAGCCCTACAAAGATAGACTATTAATGTGATATAGGCATGTTTTACTGGTGCCACTTCAGATTTCAGGATTCCAGCAGTTCCAGTGAACAGTATCATCATCATCATCATCATCATAATCAATGCACCATTTGACATGTTTGTTAAACTTAACATGGAGGAAGTGGGCAAGTCAGGGCTGTGTCATTCATGTGCATCTGTGGTATACAGCTCCTTTCAGAAATGTTGGCTCTGTATTTCTCTGTGTGTATTGTGGTGCATGCTGTGTGAGCTGATATGCAGGAGTTCCCATTTCCATGACATTCCATTTAGATACCATTGTGTACTCCACTGGCCAATTGAATAGGTTTTGGTTCTGTTTCAGATTGTTTAGTGGAAAAAGGCACAAAGTCCCAGGTGAAGCCAGTAATCTGGTGAAGATGAACTAGCAGAGTGGTTGAAGGTATGCAGATGTTAGAATTAGGTGTTAGTATATATTCCTGGGTCTGTCCACATGATGGCAACAAAAAGCAAGCAAAACACAACCTCTGAGCACAACAGATTGTTTATTAACATTATCAGAAGCTTTTTCTATACAACTGATTTATTGGTTTGTACATAAAATAATTTGATAATAAATATTTTATTTATTTACTCAGAAATTTGTTGGACATTTTGTAAGTTTACAAATGCTTATGATATGCATATGAGCACTAACAGCTTAGATATCCTAACAGACACTAACCCACAACTAGTTACCCACAAATATTCTTCTCGACCTAGCTGATCGAGAGGAGGGACTTTTGTGGGTTTTTGTGGATTTGTACTCATAACTGTGGCGTCTCTGGGAATTGAGAAGGATTTTCAGAATGGCTACAAAAATATTGTTTTCTATTTTTATTTATTTATTTATTTATTTAACTTTAGAAGAAATTCTAAATTCCATGTTACAATTTTGTATATATAAATCTTTACATACTCTTTAAAATAGGTTTACAAGAATACAAGACTGAGGTCTAAGTGTACAGTTTAAGTAGAGAGCATTCTGAGGAATAAAAAATAAAAATAATATTTCATATAATAATTCATATACAGGCTTGTATCAAAAAAATGCTTAAATGTCAGATAATTATTGTTACAACAATTCAAACGTGGTCTAACATGATAATGTACCTGTATTGTGAGTTATAAGGATTTCAGATAGATGCATCTATAGTATACTTAACAGTGCTTATTAGATTTAAAAGTCAACACCATGAGAGCTGGAGTCTGGAGGAACAGGCATCATGTAGCGCACTTGCTTCCAGAAACGGGAGGTGGGGCAAGTTGCTCGGCCACTCCCCTCATCCCACCTTAGGGGTGGAGTCTTCTGGAGGAGGTGCTGCAGCCCCAGGGGCAGATGGGAATACTCCTTCATATCTCCCAGTTGAATCAGAATCACTTTCAGCTCTTGTTCGACCAGCACTCGGTGCAGCCCCACATGCCAGTCATAACAGAGTGAGGTTTTGACCCCTTGATGTTGATTGACTCCTGGAGGCAGCACAGCTATGAGCCTGCGGCTCAGCTGCATTCTCGTTTCAATCAGCTCAGTGCAGTCTGGTGGTGGCAGGGAAACATTAGCTGATAAACAAATTTTGAATATATTCCTACCCTTGTCACTGAGTTCAATACTTAGCATTTGATGTCCTGGATTACTTTTGTTTATTTTATGTCAGTACAATTATAAAGCCAATATGAATGTTTTATTCTTGGTTCAGTTCATTTATTTATAACAGTTGCATTAGTCAGACACCAGGTGGTGATTTCTACTCGACAGAGGGTCCTATTCTGTCTTCTCATCATGCTCATGTACAAATATAGCATTCAAAATGAATAGATTCTAAACAGATACAAATACAGATTTTTTTTCTTTATTAGAAAGCTTTGCCAGAAGGTGTGCATCTGGACCAATGACTGTATATACCATGTGGACTTCATGGCATTTTAACCCCACCCATTCCAATGTTAGTGAATTGTGACTTACCCAACCTTACATTTTAAGTTACATCTCCACAATTTATTTTCAGGAATAGTGTTTTGTCATATTCAAATTCAGGTGACCTTCATATCTCCCCCAATAATTTCCTTACAATAAATGCATTTCATAGAAGTTATTAGATGATAAATAAAAGGCAATGGTTTACTTACATTAAAATGATGGATAATATCAGCTAGCTGTATATATGTGTGGACATTGTGACAGGGAGTAAACAGTGAAGTCAAAATGTCTCTGAGGCCCTCTATTAGCTGACTGGAGTACAATTTTTAAGCCTACCCATTCCTAGGTATAGTGGTGCTTGAAAGTTGTGAACCCTTTAGAATTTTCCATATCTCTGCATAAATATAACTTAAAACACCATCATATTTTCACATGTTCTAAAAGTAGATAAAAATTTGGCAAAAATATTATACTTGGTCATTTATTTATTGAGAAAATTATCCAATATTACATATCTGTGAGTGGCAAAAGTATGTGAACTTTTATTTTCAGGACAAGCCTATGAAATCCTGGGAGAGTGTAGTCTGGTCAGATGAGAGCAAAATTAGATTCGAGTCTCCCATCTTATATCATGCCCAGCCATCACTGCAATACTGGATAAGGAATCTGAGACATTTTGGCTTTTTAAGCTGTCAGTTGGCTCTGACTAATGATATACATACAAATGTCTGAAACCTAGAGTAGCAGACTCAATATATATACTCTACAAAATAACTTGTATATTGGCACATCCTCACTAATTATAACTATATCGCTTGGTATATACAATATATGAAGTCTCAATGCACAATGATATGGATGACTATATATATAATTGAGGTATGGATAATATTGTTATACTGCACCTTCACCAGGTAGGTCGTCTCTGCCATGAATGTAGAGATTAAAGCCACAGGCGTTCTCCAGTACAGCTGGCAAAACTTTGTTGACAAAATGAGCGACTTTCTTTCCTGTTTTTTCATCTATGTTATCCTTCTGGTAGATCACATATGCATCATATACTTTGCCATCTAAAGACAGAGAACATTTAAACCCTTCTATAAAACACAAGGGCTGGTAATTGTACACAAATCTGTTCTTGGCTGTGTATTGTTCTTCAGGGCCTTAATGTCACACATTAAGACTTACATCACTATGTCTCTACATCACTGGGACAGATAATTCTGCAGAGAGCTGCCTTTTTTAACTTCTCGTACTACAACTCAACCTATTTGAAATTCAGTAAAGTTTTCTAATCTCACACATTGCTCACTCATTATGGTTGGTCTAATTCAGCCCTTCACATGGGTTATTAAATTCAGTTCAGTTGTGCAAGGAGCTGAAACCAGCAGAAAACACAAAGGCCCAAAGTGTGTATCATGAAAATGTCATTTCTGTAAAATATAAAAAAAATTCCTTAATAAATCAATAATACATTCCTTTTGAGTTCATTACTATTATATTTTCCAAAGTTCTTTACCATCTCTTTTGCTTTGCATTATTCTGAAGCTTCTGAAAAACAAGACCAGATCCACAATGAACCACTTCACCATCCCAGCAGCCAGCAGAAGGAACAGAATTGTGCATGAAAACGTCACAACCACTGGGAGCAGTGATTCTGAAACATAAAGCAATGTGCTCTAGTAACAGCATATTTTAATTAGCCCCATACACAGCAAGCTGCAATGCACTGTGTGTTTGTACACCTTTCTATCATCGCTAGCATGATCACAGCAACAATAACCCCACAATATACTTATAAGAACTACTTGCTTATAAAGCTGCTAAATGTTTGACACAACATCAACAAAGTTTCCATCGATCTAATCACTCAGAAAAAAGCGCTCAGCACAACACTCAGGCCAGCAATGTTAGTGTGTCTTCTTGCTTTCTGTTAAATGGGAAGATATGGTATGTTCACAGAGAGGATCCATCCCACATAAATTAACCACAGTGCTGTATTTATTAATTATTAACTAATGGGAATTACAATGTAACTATGAGTGGAGAAAAAATATGTAAGATGACTGACATTGTTTATAACAATATGAACTTTTGCACTAAATCTAGCTAACAAAAATAGGACAATATATTGAACACTAATACAAACTGCAGCATATAAATGAGGAGATAAAATGCAGGTAAGAAAAGTGATGGAGTAGCAGTGTTATCTTCATGGTTCATAATCAGCAGCCAAATAATGTGTTGTGTGATTATGCTCAGTGCTTGAAACAGCTGCTTTATTTATGGCTCAGGGCCGAGGTGTGCAAATTCTTCCGCAATTGGGGGCATTAACAACCAAAAGGTCGTCACCATCCGATACACTCTCTGTCATGAATTGGGGCAGAGTATCCGATTCAGCCAAACTGTGCATGAGTCATGATTTGACTTTTCAAAATTTTAATAAAAACACTTATTAATATTATACTTACACATTTATTACCATTATAGTAACTGCTTGGTTTTTTTTTTTAAGTTCTTTTCATGTCTTGTTTTCAACCTCCATGTACTTTCTTCTTTACATTGTCATGTGGGTTTTGGTTTGATTTTGTGTATTGTCTCCGCCCCCGTCCCATCATTGGTGTAGGTTGCGGTTGTGTCCGGGTGCTCTGTGTTTAGTTTTTAATGAGCTTACTTATTTAAGCCCTAAGGTTTCATTGTTTCAGTGCAAAGTTTTGTTGTGCTTTCATGTTGTTAAACTCTGAGTCATGTTTCGTTGTTACTGTGTTGTCTCATTGTTCTGGTTCTTCCTGGTTTCGACCCTCGCCTGTTTAATGTCATGTGTAAATATGGAGTATCCTGCAAGTCCTGCCTCATCCTACTGAACATTACAATTTTGGGATGCTGTACCCTTTAATACTAGTGGGAACTTACCTCTGGTCGTGAGGGTGATGCATACAGAGTCCCAGTCATATGTGTTTATGGCTACACAACAATATTTATATTGGAGGTCCTTCTCTGAAACCTGACTAATCGTCAGAATTGACTGTATTTCCCCATTTTTCATCCTAAAAAAAACAATGTGAAATACATTCTCAATACAAATACATTCTCTTTCATCTAAATTTAAATACATTTTGCATGTGCAAATATACTACTGTCCTGCAACAATTCCTAACTCCTATTGCTCTGTTATTTGCATTCTCCAGTTTCCATGTGCACATAACAAGCAGTTAGTTACAAATGCTACAAATGTTGACCCCACCCTAACCTCGACTCTTTTAAATATGTTGATTATTCATACCTGTAAAATTTTCCTTTCGTTTTTTTTCTATATTAATAAACAAAACAAAAAAATTATAT
>JANDJT010000199.1:23774405-23785071 GCA_024331685.1 Stegophilus panzeri | reverse complement strand
TTGCAGGTCATTTACTACTTTAACTAACGCTGTCTCTGTGCTATGATGAGGTCTAAAACCTGACTGATACATTTCATAATGTTGTTCCTATGCAAGTATGAGCATAGCTGCTGTGCTACAACCTTTTCTAAGATCAAAGAGTTTACAAAGCATGTATGTGTTTTCAGGAGAGGGGTACAAAAGAATGAATTTTCAAAATATTAATGTTTAGAACACTACCATGGAACAACATGAGGGCCATCATCAACAAATGGAGGAAATGGGGCACCACAGTGACATTACCAAGAACAGGATGTCCCTCCAAAAATGACAAAAGTACAAGTCGAAAACTGTTCAGAAAAGCTGCCAAGAAACACCTTATCTCACAACACTTACACACAAAAAAACATCATCCAAGCCTGCCTAAGTTTTGCTGACGCCATGTGTTATAGTCTGATAATACCACATTTTTGGCACGAAAACAAGACAGATTATCACCAAAGGGCACCATACCCTACATGGTGATGCATGTTGGTGGCAGTATCATGCTATGAGGCAGCTTCTTTTCAGCTGGGACTGGGGCTCTAAAGCTCCAAATATATCTATTGTAGCACAAAACCTGCAGGCCTCTGTTAGACAGCAGAAGATGATGAAAAAAATTCACCTTCCAGCATGATAATGACCCAAAGCACAAATCCAAGTCAAAAAAGGAATGGCTTCAGAAGAAGATCAATGTTTTGGAATGTCCCAGTCAGAGCACAGATCTAAATCCTATCGAAAACCTGTGGAATGACTTGAAGAGGGCTGTGCACAGGAGATCTCCTTCACAATATGATAGATCTGGGGCATTTTAAGGAAGAATAGAATGAAATTGCCAAATCAAGATGTTGTTGGCAGACTCTTACCCAAAAATACTGCATTCTTTAATGCTTTAACAAAGTATTAGTCAAGGAGTGTGCACACAGCTTATTGTAAAGTTTTTTCTTTTTTTCAGGGCTGTGAGACTTTTCACTGAAGATCCACAAATAGGCAACAAATATGCCACGTTAATTCACTCATTCCCCACACTCCCTCTGAAGACTTCTGCTACACTATGCCACAATAACCTCCTCACCTGATCAACTCCCCCCACTTGGGCATTGGTGCCTCAGTGGTTAAGGTGATGGGTCGCTCATCAGAAGGTCAGTGGTTCCATCCCCAACACTAAAAGCTACCTTTGACAAGGAGGAGGGAGGGACAAGACTGTGAGGACACACGCCTTGCACCGAGTTGTCTAATCAGTGGGAGAGAGCAATAAAGGAGTGGCTGGAAGCACCAGAGGGATGTGCACTTTATGTTTGACTTATGTTTGTGTGTTTGTATTATGTTCTATTTATTATTAAATATTACATGTTACAGTGGTGCCAAAACCCTCTCTCTCTCTCTCCCTCTTGCTCTCTCTCCCACTTGACCCTTCTCCTCATCTCTCCTCTCGCTCACAGGATACAGGATGAAGAATGTGTGGCTGGAAGGCAGCACCTCTCCTCCCAAAAGGGGAGGAGGGGGTGTACGTCAGGCCAGGGGCCTGAATCTGGCAATGCTAACAGCCCTTGGTCAACTCCAGGGTCAAATAAACAGGAGCCGCACACAGCCGATGCAGGAGCTTATCAATATTAGGCATTGCATAGGCATCAAATTGCGAAACTGTGTTCAGCTTGCATAAGTCACCACAAAAACAGACTGCTCTGTCTGCCGTGCATTTTTCCTAATTGGTCCTGAACCACTTTTTTTGTGATCAGGTAAGCTATAAGGCTGGCTGTGTACAACCACGCCAGGAGTCTCTTTAACAACATTATCAAGAAACAATAACAATATTGAAAAATAACAACATTACCAAGAATCAAAGGATAATTACTTCCTCAACCTCCCACCAAGATGATAATTAATAGAGGATGAAAGTAATGTAGCACAGACCATTTATAAGGTCACAATCAAGATGTAATGACATTCCTACTGAAAATGAGCAAAGGAAACCAATCTCTAAAGGAAACCACCCTGACAGACCTCCACCCACTGAAAACAGTTACAGTTGGTCTCAGGTTTCTTAAAAACCACAGTATCTATTGACTCAAGTGTTGTGTCATCTTGACATCAATACTGAAGTCTGCAGGGGAAAAAAACCTGCGATTTCTCATGTGGTTTTATGTCAGTTATCACATGAAGAGCTCCCGCAGGTATCAGATAGCCCTATGAACACTTCACTTAAATAGAACACTATTATAAATGATATTATTAGTAGTCAAACTTGTCTCTTTACAATAGGAACATTCTTAGTTTGAATCCAGATGATGCCACATTTTACAAAGAAAATAATTAAGGATTGTTTATTTAAGCACAGAGAGGCAGAAGGATGACTTTCTACAAACATTCACATTTGTATTATTTACAGAAGAAAAAAAATGGTGGTGGGTACAAAGATAAACAACAGAAGGTGAAAAGATATGAAAATCCATTGTAGAAAGTACAAAGCAGGACAATCAATACACCATGAAGTAATAAATGGGACCCAGGTTTGTTTGAAACTCCACACAGACAGTAAACAAAGCTCAGGATCAATCCAGGGTCCCAACAATTTACACATAATAGTGAAATCTGTGGATATAATTAATGTCATTTTGATTGAGAGAAAAAAAAAAAAGACACAGAGTGAAAGAACAAGTTCACTCTGTGTCACTTTACTCCATGTCTTATTTGCACTCATAACTGATTACACATAACTGATTATCTGCAGGTAGTAATGTCCTGACAAGTGTTTTTTTGTCATTACTATTCCCCCAAAATATATATTTACAGTTGGTCATTTCAAATATTATTTTCTGTCTCAGCCCAAAGTCAATATGACCCATGAACAGTAAATCCATTGCCAAGTAGCAAACAGAGCACAAAGTAAAATAATACTAATAGGATGAAGGCGAAATGTATGCATGTTCAAAATAACAAAACATTTTAAGGCTTTCTTTCTAGCAAACAACTACACAAGAATATACTAATGTTTACATGAAGGCTGGACTGGTTATAAAATGTTATACCATTGAAGATGTTAGTGGCCATGACTCAGTCTACAACAAATCTCTTTTAAAGTATTCTGAGGTGAAGATCAAGAACAAACAGTACAATTCCTTTATTACCATTCTTTCAAAAGGTACGTTTTACCATGGTTGTTATTTATGAAATTCGAATAATCAGAACACACGCTGCTTATCTGTAAAAAGTTATGAACAAAGTGCTGTATAAGGTATTATTACAGACATGGTGATATGATTTTTATAATAGTAATTCGGTAATGCTACAGTGGTATGGCTAAGGAATTCACACAAAAAAGTAATGACCGGGTGCAGCATATCACCTTATATAATGCTTTGTGACACTGGGCCTCATTTATCAATCTTTTAGTAAAGGTGTGTGTAAATGTTCCATAAGCCAAACCAAACAAAAAATTTCCACCGGATTTACAAAAGTTTGGGAAACGCCGATTTACTTTGATCAACTGTAAAGTGCAAAGTGCATTCCCAGC
Source organism: Stegophilus panzeri (assembly GCA_024331685.1). Lineage (NCBI taxonomy): Eukaryota > Metazoa > Chordata > Actinopteri > Siluriformes > Trichomycteridae > Stegophilus > Stegophilus panzeri. Next base: position 23,781,539 of record JANDJT010000199.1, on the reverse strand, counting down.
ACAGCTCATTTGCAGGTAGTGACGCCCATAAATGCCATAAAAGGTCAAGTGCAGTAAGGGTAAAGTGGAAGGTAGTTTGAACATATTTGACACACCGACCCGTCCTCTGTTAATACGGCACCATTTCGTTCGTCATAATTGAATGATTTGTTTTATTTATTGCTCTTAATTTAGGGGTTGTGTTGGCTTGCTTTCTTTATATTCTTTAATTAATTCCAATACTATAAAACTACTGGTTTTCATGAAATGTTCTCGATGGTACTCTTAGTCCCCGACCTAATGAACTAGCATGAGGACGTGTTTTTGATAGAGACTCCAAAGCTCTTTTATAAGGGCGCCTGTTAAATTCTGTAAATGCAATAGAAATAAGTAGTTTACTCTTGACAGTATATTCCTAATATAAAAGTGCAGTAATCCATGCAAATGATATGATTTGAAGTCGATCGAGTCGAGCTTTACATTAGTTAGTCTTTTTATGCATCAATTTACACACACCCAGGAGCACGAATATGATACGAACGATTTTATTTCTAGGATTTTCATGATTACCAAATTTCTTGTGTAAATGCTCATACGCATGATTTATAAATAAATTTGTTCATATCCAGTTTAATAAATGAGGTTCATTGACCAATGGTAAAAGTGCCACAGCTGAGATGTACTTCGTATAGAACAAGTGTACTCGTGGAAGTTAGACATTGTAAGGTACAGTAGGATTACATTGTAAAACTACTGGAGACTAAGAGTGACTCTTGTAACAAGCCCGTTTAATAACGTTCAAGCGGTTTTCAAACCAAATTACTGAATTCTACATGGCTTTCACGTTGAAAATAGTGAGTTGTAAGCAGAAACTTTGACATGCAGAAAATCTATTATTAGTAGGTTCAATTATCATACCTTTTGTGTTAGTTACAGTTACTCACAGTCCTGTTCACAGAATAACATTTTCACATTGCAGCATGTTATGATCATCAGTCAAAAACAGTTCTTATTTAAGTTTAAAGTGTCAAAGTGCACCTTTTAATCACACACACACACACACACACACACACACAATTTTAAAATAAAGCTAAAAGTTACCAGTAAATAACAGTCACAACTGCGACAGGATTATTTCATTTCTCTAATTACTTTACCGAAATGTAGCCTAGAAATACTAATTAGTCCACGGGCATGAGGTTGGCTCCTTTGAACAACATGGTTGTTCTTCCTGAAGCATCCAATTTTCCAAACGCTGAACACTCATGTGTAACTGAAAAAATTGACACTTTTTTTAATGAATTTTAAAGCTAAACAGCTAACTTGAAGGTAAGCAAGAGGACAATCGTTTATCAAGTCAATGTATGAAAATATAAAGTACAAAAATACAGTCTTCAGATTCCTCACAAGTTCCTCAGGAGAAGACACTGAACACACTATGTGGAGCTCGCATTTTCCAAATCACGTCTGTCCTTGTCTTCTGCAACCTCCTCCACGAAACTTACAAAGTCATACGACTCCGTCACAGGATGAGGAGCTGGGTGCTGAGGGAAGTCACTGAAAAGAAACTGCAGAAAAAGAATCTGGCTTTTTAACATTGTTGATACACAGTGTGTATATAAGGGGGCACGTCAAGTGCAATATTAACATCATAAGCTGTGTGGAAACAGTGAGAACAATTGATTTTTGTTTAATGAACCATTTATGTTGCCATCTTAGAAAATCCCTTTTGTCAATTCTCACCAAATATCACTCAGAACTCAGACTTTTAAAGGATGGAAGTGGTTTAAAAAATAAAATAAAAATAAAAAAAATCTATGAATGAGCTTCCTTGTAAATTAAAATATCAGTAAAAATGGTTGCAAAATGTTGCATATATCTTTCCAATACATTTCATTTGACATATTTACATTTTATTGCTAGTGAGCAGTGGTGGCTCAGCCATTAAGGGTCTGGGTTACTGATCAGAAGGTCAGGGTTAAAGCCCCAGCACCACCAAGCTACCACTATTGGGCCCTTGAGCACTATTGGCTGACCCTGCACTCTGACTCCAACTTCCTAACAAGCTAGGATATGTGAAGAAAATAAATTCACTGTGCTGTAATGTATATGTGACAAATAAAGGCTTCTTCTTCAGTAGGTCAGTGGGCTTTTCTTTTCAAAAACAAGTTTTCACCTTATCATCAACCACTATTACAAGGTAAAAATAATTAACTAATCCATTATTGAGGTCAACTTTCTTTTAATCGAGATCATTTTCTTTGTAATATTTAAATCTATTAGCCAACATTATACAAATTTTTTGATTAATTAATTTATTTATTACTGGGACTGTTAGTTTCTGTAGCAAGCCTGCTATCTTACTCTACACTTTTTTGACATTTAGCAAAGTGAGAAACAGCCTTGTGCAATGAAATTTCAGTTTAACAGCAATGGTGTCATATCACAAACAGCATCAGTCACTTTAAAGGACAACGACAGATAACAGCAGCTCTCGCCGAATGTATGCAACACCTCTCAGACACTCTGATCGAGCACACAGTAAGAGGATTTCTGCACAAGGCCTAGGGGGATGGTCATTTATGTATCTTTACACTTTTTAGGGACATTAGATCATTAGGTTATATGGATAACACGTTGGGAAAATCCTGCTGTATGTTGCCGAGAGCTGAATTCTGAAAAACGGTCAAGAAAGACAGAAGCAAAACAATCAAAACTGATCTTTATGGCCCATTAAAAGTTTTAATCCGGCCCACTTAAAGTAAAATTTTTTGTGGAACTTCAATGAATAATTAAAAAAAAAAAAAAAAAATTCAGGAAAGAAAAGAACGAGTGTCTGTGCCTGGAGCAAAATATAACCATAATCTCAGTGGCATAAACTCAGCTACTAACAAAAATGTTTTCAGTAAGTAATTCTTCATTATCAAGCTAACCATTTGACATAATTCCAGTAAAGTCCAAAGATCATGTGTAAAAAAGTATCCAGTTTAACAAACGCAGCAGTAAACACAGTCTGCCTAAAAGATGTCTAAGACCTTGTAGCTAAGTGTGATTTTCACACTTTGATCAGGTAACAAGCGCAAACAGTGAGCAGTTTTAAATGCCACGTGTGACATTTACCTCAGGAGACTGAGGTTGTTGATGCTGATAATGAAAGAAATGATACATTTATCATTAAAAAATATATAACTCTTGTTGTAATGTTATAATTTATATAGATTTATCGTATATTAAAGTACATGCAACTGAAATCAATAAATAGCAGTTGCTTGCAGACATGTTGGTGTGTCTCAGTGAAACTGGAATGGAACATATTTCAGTTGTACATAGTTTCACAAGTTCACACAGGTTCTGTATGACATGTGCTAGAAGCAATATTTTTCATTACTCATTACAGACTTTGGTTTGGGTTTTTTTTTCTTGTGGTGACTGATGTTTTGGTGCAATAAAAGTATTTGATAAATAGACCTGTCTTGTGAAACAAGAAACACATCAGACTGGTGTTGGGTGGACACAGTTCGGGGTCAGAATGATTATATACACTTATTTGAAAATACTACTTACGAACCTCCCAGTACAAACAAATTTTGATATGTTAAAATTAAGGTTAGTGTACCTCTTCAAAGTGATGAGGGATGTCCAGAGGGGGCTGAAGCAGTGCTTTAATCCTTTTGTGATGTGTGTAAACAAAATACAGGAAACTTCCCATGATGGCCAATCCCATTAAAGTTAGCACACCGAACATGATAACACGCCAGTTTCGCTGTTTGGCTGATGGAGGGGGAAAAAAGAGAAAAAACAAAATAGAGGAAACAAGAGTGTTAGAATTTCCAGTGTGAGCAGGATCCACCCCCTATGTGCAGAAAAAGAGGAAGCCTTTATTTGTCACATATACAGTCTCATCCAAAAGTATTGGAACAGCAAGGCCAATTCTTTTGTTTCTGCTATAATGTGAAGACATTTGGGTTTGAGATCAAAAGATGAAAGACACTAGATCAGAACTTCGGCTTTCATTTACTGATATTTACATCTAGATGTGCTAAACAACTTGGAACGCAGCACCTGTAGTGGCAGACTACCCAATTTTTAGGTGATCAAAAGTATTGGAACAGACAGTCTTAAAAAAGATAGTAAGAGATTAAAGATATGAAAACATAGCTGCAAGTAGCTACTCAGGCGTGAAAGCACTAGATCGCACCACCTTGGGGTCAACGGTGCCAATGATTTGTCTGACCTCAGGATACGTTCCTCAACATAGCTTTTAAATTTTGTATCGATACAATGAAGCACTGCATATGACCTCACATTTTGGCAATTTCACCTTTGGCTATTTCACAATCAAAATCTGCCCTCTCTCATTGCAGATTTCAAAAGCAATACATGACATTTAAGTGGCGGTCTCCAAGGAATCACATCACAAAGACATCATGATTTTAGGTCAAACAGTTGGAGTTATAAGCACTTATTTTTGATAATTTTACAGACTGAAATCTTTGTAGTGCTTGTGAATGCTGAGATTATTAATTAATATAGGAGTTTTATTGTTACCTTAACTGTTAAATGTTGGTATGGCGGGACGTCTGTGTACTTTTTTTTTTTTTTTTTTAAGTGCAGTTCAAGCAACCTTTAGTGTGTCTACATATTTTCTTATACTTACAAAGGTTTCAACACACTTTGTGAGTAAAAATACACTAATGATGAAAAACAATATACAGACATTCATAAAAATAATAAAAATGCACAATTTCTTCTACACAACAAATGAGGCGAAACATCTGTTAAAATATCAGGTTTCAGAGCTCAGTACACTTTGTTTTTTAACATTCTAGTAGGAAAGGTTTTGTAAGCTGTACATACATACATGGTAGACCTTAACATTCCTTTTTTTTTTTGCTTCCCGCAGGTCTGTTAGCGTGTATGATTCTGAATTCAGTTTGATGAGTCTATGTCACTTTTACACGATTTTGTGAATTCATACAGACATCTGTTTGCGTGCTATAGGTGAACGGTTTTGAATATCAAAAGTCCATCTGATAACATTCGTGCAGTTCGGTCTGAAGATGATCTGAGCCAAAAGTGGTAAGGATTGAACAAAAATTGAAGGCTGTGAAGTTTTAAAAGTTATTCAGGAAATTCCAAATTGTTCACAAAATACAAAGGCAGCCATATATATATATATATATATATTTAAATTAGCAGACATTAGACCTTCTAATGAATCACGGGAAACAAGAATTATGATGCTAAACCAAACGCTTCAAAAGTAATGGGGAAAACATCATTCCTTATTATAGTGCCACCTAATGTTAATCTCAATACATGATTCTTTAGGTGTCTGTAAAGTTTGTTGTGAAAATTTCAAAGCGTTGCTGAGATATAGCCAAACACCCTGTTTTGTGTAATAGCAGAAACAACAAAAGGAGCCATGTTCTAAGTTGTTTAACACATCTAGATGTACATATCAGGAAATGAATGCTGAAATTCTGATCTATCATCTCATTCATCTTCTCCTATTCGTCTCATATATAGCAAAAACAAAAGAATTGACCTTGCCACTCCAATACTTTCGGAGGGGACTGAACATTACAATACAGTGAACTCACTAGAAAGTTGGGTTCAGAGCGTAGGGTCAGACATGAGATAGTGCCCCTAAAGCAGATAGGATTAAGGGCCGCTCAAGGGCCAAACAGTAGCAGCTTAGTGGTGCTGAGGCTTGAACCCTGCCGAGCTTCTGATCAGTAAACCAGAGCCTTTAACCATTGAGCCACCACTGTATAATCTCTGATGCATTTGATTAAATTAATGCACACACTGAAGTTTTCTAATATCAAGTGTTGGTCTAAAATGACACAAAATTGATGCAGTTGTAACAGTTACCTTAAGAACTGCACAAAATCCTGGGACAACTCACATGTTTCAGGGATCACTGTACACATTTCACGGCTGGGCTTTCCATGGGGCTTTTCGTAAAGCAGATACTCGACCTGGAAGCAGTATTCCTCTCCCGATTCAAGGTCTTTAAAGACGAGGTGGTCGGAATTGAAAACCTGGAAGCGTGGAAAAAAAAATCAAAAAATCTTATTACATACTTGCTGAGTTTTGTAATGAAAGATGTTCACAGTTTTCCCTACCATAGAAGGGAAATTAGACGCAGTGCCTAAATGTTTTTGTGGAGCGCCTTAAGCCAAATGAAAGTAAAAAGGCAATTAGGCGATTTATCAGAATGAATAGAAAAACAATGGTGAGAGTTCTATGCGCTGACAAAAAAAAAATAGAGAGGTGGCTTGATCTCAAAAAGAAAGGTAAACTGGCAACAGAAATGCACGATCAGTGTTTGGACATGCGTTTGTGTGACTGGAGTGTGACAGATGGTCATCTCTAAGCTAATTAACCAGCTGATGGGATATTTCTCTGTACCGTCACCTTGGGATGGTAGTTACAACCATCGACTCGGATAAGCAAGGTGCAAACCACCGATAAGGTAAGCCTCAACAAAAAATAAATTAAGTATAAACTTTTTTGTTAGGGAGAAATTCTTGTGGATGCAATAGCAGAGATGGCATAGCAAAAGATATAACTAATGTTATAATACAACTAAAGAAATCACTGACCTAGCTAACTTACATACAGTCATGTGAAAAAAATAAGTACACCCAATGGAAATTGTTGCCTTTTTTTTGTTTTTTGTTTTTAAACATATTTGGACAAGCAAACATTTGATCCTCTTTGAAACAGTACCTGTTAATGAAGATGATATACTTGAACAAAACCACAAGGATAAATAGCTTTTACAATCATTTATTCAACAGAAATATCAATAGATATTCTTCTGTGGAAAAAGTAAGAACACCCTTGGACTCAAAAGCTAGTATTGCCCCCTTTAGCAGAAATAACTTCTTGTAGGCGTTTGGTATAATTTTCCACCAGCCTCTGACATTGGCTTGCTGGAATTTCTGACCACTCTACCATGTAATATTCTTTCATTTGCAAGATGCTTGAGGGTTTTCTTGCATGTACTGCCCGTTTCAAATCCCCCCACAACATTTCAATGCGATTCAAACCAGGGCTTTGACTAGGCCATTCCATAACCCTGTTGAAAGGTCCACTTTCAGTTAAGCCTCAACTTTAGTTAATGTTACATTTATTTATATACAC
>JANDJT010000199.1:23748166-23766464 GCA_024331685.1 Stegophilus panzeri | reverse complement strand
AACTGTCCCAGCCTAATATAACTACACATTAACCTTAAAATATAATCATTAAAATACTCATTTAAAAAAAGGAGTTTCCATTGTAGGAAAATGCAAAATGCAAGGCAATAAATAAATAAATACAATAGAAATAAAAAAAAAGAAAGAGAGATCCAAAAGTTTGTGGACATGTTATCATCACACCCATATGTGGTTCTTCCCCAAACTCTTTCCACACAGTTGGAAGCACACAATTGTATAGAATGTCTCTGTATGCTGTAGCAGTATAATTTCCCTTCACTGGAACTAAGAGGCCCAAACCTGCTCCAGCATGATGATGCCCCTGTGCACAAAGCGAGCTCCATGAAGGCATAGTTTGCCTATATATGGACACAGATGGAAAGCCCATGCTGAAGCTGACCTGCCAATTATCAGGCTGCAGCCCAAAGAGATCATCCGTAGAGTCCAGACAGGAGAGACAGGTCTTTGGTGGGGAGAAATTCCACTGGTCTGGTCCATGGCCAGCAGGAAAGAGAGAGAGAAACTGGTGGTGTCTGAGCTGACGAGAATGGAGGTTGAGCGCTATAAGATCAAGGCAGTAGCACAGGAACGACAGGGTGGCTGGACAACGTGGGAAGGCGTTGTTGGCAGACACATCAGCATGGCGGACCTGTGACGTTCCCACAGGCAAGGCTTAATTTTCTTATACAACACACTCCCCTGCCCACTGAACCTGCACCAGTGGTTTGGCCACGAAGAACACTGCTCCCTCTGCAGCAGCCCAAAGCAAGCCTTCAGCATATCTTGTCAGGCTGCAAGATTGCCCTCTCCCAAGAGCACCGACACGACCAAGTCCTGAGCAGATTGTCCGGGGTGCTGGAGTGGCCTAGACAGGTCATGAGCAGAGGTCATCCCCAACTAGTGTGCCATCGTATTCAATTCATCAGTGAAGGTGGGAGCAATACAAGTGTCATGCAAGAGTTCCACCAAGGACAATCCCTTTCACCCAGGTCTGGGGATTGAGAATCAATCTTGGCAGGAAGCTCCAGTTCCCTAGTGAAATCACCAACACAAGTCTCTGCTCTGACAGATGCATCCCTGCCACTGCTCCACCACCAGGAGACATCCCGGGGTTAATTGAGTGAAACGTTGTTGAGCAGTGGTAACCGGATGAACCTGCAGCTGACCTATAGGCACCAAAGGAGGTGCAACAGGCAGTAATGCCATAGCAGGTCAACATCTACCTGTGTAATTAATGTCCAAGAATTGCTGTCTACCCTGTCATCTTGGGATAACTGCCTATTTAAGAAAATGACCTTTGACATAAGGGACATATATTGTTTTATCTTCAATGGACTGAATACACCTGCTGCATATTCAGTATGTTAATTTCACTTTCAATTTCATACTTCTCACATTGTGTCCATACTTAGTTGAGGTAAAGTTTAACATATCCACCCTGTTGATGTAAAATATCAAGTTAATTAAAATAATTTTAAAATATCAAAATGTATCTTTGAAACAAAACAAAGTCACCTTCAACAGTTCTATGTGTACAGTGGTGCTTGAAAGTTTGTGAAACCTTTAAAATTTTCTTTATTTCTGCATAAATATGACCAAAAACATCAAACACACGTCCTAAAAGTAGACAGTAAAATCCCAATTAAACAACCAAGGCAAAAAATATTATACTTGGCCAGTTATTTATTAAGAAAAATGATCCAATATTACATATCTGTGAGTGGCAAAATATGTGAACCGCTAGGATTAGCAGTTAATTTGAAGTTGAAATTACAGGTGTTTTCAATCAATGGGCTGACAATCAGGTGTGAGTGATCTCCCTGTTTTATTTAAAGTACAAGGATCTATCAAAGCCCGATCTTGAAGTCTATCATGGCATGAGCAAAGGAGACTTCTGAGAACCCTAGATAAAGAGTATTGGTGCTCATCAGGCTGGAAGGGGGTTACAAAACCATTTCTAAAGAGTTTGGACTCCACCAATCCACAGTCAGACATATTTTGTACAAATGGAGGAAATTTAAGACTATTGTTACGCTCTCCAGAAGTGGGGACCAACAAAGATCATGCCAAGAGCAAGACGTGTAATAGTCTGTGAGGTCTCAAAGGAACCCAGGGTAACTTCTAAGGGTACTTTTGCTTTTCAGTGGCTTTATTTTATAAACACATACGTGCACACACACGGCTCTGTGCTGGTTGTGCCACAGCTCACTGCAACACAGAACATTCATTAGTCTAATTCCCCGCAGGTGTGCAATCCTTACCACTCACCTTCTCCGGCTCTCTTCTCGTATTCATCTTTTGAGCTCAAATCCAAATCTACAGCAAAAACAAATTAATTAGCCTTGACGTTGCAATAGTTTCGGTAGGAGAATGTATCACCTCATATTTATCTTTTGATCTCAAACCCACGTTTTCGGTGTATGTACTATATATCAGTATATATTATAAAATACTTCTTTAAATCTAGCATGATATTGCATGACCACCTACTCACCTTCTTTTAATTCTTTTAGTGCTGTGTTTATACTGTAAAAGAAAAGATGTATGTATAACTGAATGAAGTAAAGGCAACATATTTATCTGGACAGGGCCCATGAACACCATGAAGCTATTAAACTCCACAATAAAAACAAAGGATTGTAGTGATTTACAGAACACTTAAGACAACATTTTGCAAAATTATTTACAAATAAACCATAAAAGTTTTTTTGTATTGCATAAGTATTCAAGCGGCCAAGGCTAATTCTCAACATTATGTTACCGCCTGTATGCTTCACTGTTTTCTCAGGGTGAAGAATATTGTTGGGTTTCTGCCAGTCATAGCTCTTTGTGTCAAAGCAAAAAACTTCTCATTGGACCCGGGGGTATTTTGTCTCATCGGACCAGGGGGGTATTCCAGAAAGCAGGGTTAACTTACCGTCACATAAACCTTGAACTCTCGGTTGATTAACCCAAACCTTGCTTACTCGGAGTATGTGGATTCCATAACTCCGGTTAGGAGTTAGTTTAATCAACCTCCAATTCGTAAGTCAGAGTTAATGCGCACGCACGGCGTGTACATAAAGACATCATCAGTGGATTGCCAATTTCAGGAGTCACCATGGAAACCCAGGCCGAAAAAAAGCGAGCCGCATACTTCAGCGAAGCAGAGTTAGAGGTTTTTATGCATGTTTATGAGGAATATAAGCCATTTATACAAAAAAAGGAACTGCTGCTTCTGTCAGAGAGTTTGTTTTGAAAAAAGTAACGGATTTAGTAAATGCGTGAATTTATACCATAAGTTCATAAATATCTGAAAAGTTTCCTTTCATTATGATGTTAAATTAAACATTGATCCTATCTTAACATTTAATAGATATGCCTTTACTTTTAGCCTTCCATCAGTTTCTTGACATTGTACATGGTACGAATAGGCTTTATATTTTATCAGGTGTAATCCTTCTGGACCCAGAAGAACTTGGAGCCAACTCAAACTGAAACACAAAAAAGATAATATTTCATAAACTTCCTAAATTGTAACCTAACTAATTGGCCCAACCTCTTATAATACCATTTCTCTAGGTTCTATATAGCCACAGGAAGAAGGCAGAGGCCTGTAAAATGGGTGGGGGATCACCAGCACCTTCACTTACTCTGGCTGAGGAGCCCACACTGTCCCTTATCAAGGGGGCAGTTCATAAGTCAACTACCTCCCATGATATAAGTGGCTTGGTAAAATGTATGTGTAGCATATTAGTGCTTAGGACTTTTTTTTTTTTTTTTTTTTTAAGTTTCCAGTGCTTTAAGTATTTTATCCTTAAACAGTCAAGATGACAATAAACGCTGCCACGGTCTAAAAAAGGAATTTTAAAAGAACTCTTTATTGGCAATGTTTCACTGGTGTATTATGCATGTTTATTTTATTTTACTGCATATGGTGTGTACTGTAATCTTAATTGTAGTGCCCCTACTAGATGTTCCTTATGTCTTTGTATATTAGTTGTATTTGTTTGAGTGTACATGATTTCATTTTCTTACAGTTGCTGATGGACACATTGTATTAATTGGCTTTTGTATTAAAAGCATTTAATATAAAAAGCATTTGTATTAAATGCTTTCTGGGATAGGCTCCTGGTTCCCCATGACCCTGTAGGATAAGCGGTATAGAAAATGGATGGATGGAATATAGTATTATTCCTCATTAAACCTAATTCAATGTTTGGTCTACTTGTTGCACTTGCTGTATGTACAACCTGCCTTTTGTACCAAAGCCAGTTTATTACTAGATTGTTTCTCTTGCATCTTTATTTGGTTAATAATTCTACAAAAATGAAATTCATAAAACACTACCTCTTCTCCTAGAAAAAAAAAAAAAGAAATTAAATGAAAAGGTTTTGAAATTGAGGTTGTATTTGCTGTAGCAGTGTGGCACAGGTACATTAGAAACATATTTAGGAGGTAAATGTTATGTTGAACTTTTCAACGGATGAAAATTTAACTTTGTACAGTATTAGAGAATAAGGCAACCTGGTACCAGTTTGTGAATAGATTTACAGAGTGGTCTGTATGTCCAGTAAAAGAGTAGACATTAAACTGATTTTCAAACCAATTTTCAGCTTTGCCCAACGTCAAGTCGTCTAATAGTTAGACGGAAAGGCCTAGAAGACACAGTGTCTTGCACCCACTATGAACATTTAGTAAAGGATGGGTGATGATCTGGGGGTGCTTCAGCAAGGCTGGAATCTGGCAGATTTGTCTTTGTGAAGGACGCATGTATCAAGCCACGTACAAGGTTGTCCTGGAAGAAAACTTGCTTCCTTCTGCTCTGACAATATTCCCCAACTCTGAGGATTGGTTTTTCCAGCAGGACAATGCTCCATACCACACAGCCAGGTCAATCAAGGTGTGGATGGAGGACCACCAGATCAAGACCCTGTCATGACCAGCCCAATCTCCAGACCTGAACCCCATTGAAAACCTCTGGAATATGATCAAGAGGAAGATGGATGGTCCCAAGCCTTCAAATAAAGCTGAGCTGCTTGAATTTTTGCACCAGGAGTAGCATAAAGTCACCCAACATCAATGTGAAAGACTGGTGCCAAGACACATGAAACCTGTGATTGAAAATCAAGTTTATTCCAACAAATATTGATTTCTGAACTCTTCCTAAATTAAAACATTAGTATTGTGTTGTTTAAAAATTAATATGAACTTATTTTCTTTGCATTATTCGAGGTCTGACAACACTGCATCTTTTTTGTTATTTTGACCAGTTGTCATTTTCTGCAAATAAATACTCTAAATAACAATATTTTTATTTGGAATTTGGGAGAATGGTTGTCAGTAGTTTATAGAATAAAACAAACATGTTCATTTTACCCAAATGCATACCTATAAATAGTAAAATCAGATAAACTGATAATTTTGCAGTGATCTCTTAATGTTTTCCAGAGCTGTATATATACACAATCATTGTCCACAGTAATAGGAACAGCTGCACATTCATGGAGTTATTTAATCAGGCAATCATGTGGCAGCAGCACAATGCATAAAATCATGGTACAGGTCAAGGGCTTCAGTTTATGTTCACGTCAAACATCAGAATGTGGAGAAAGTGTGATCTCTGTGACTTATGGCATGGATGTTGTTACCAGATGGTCTGGTTTGAGTATTTTAGAAACTGGTGATCTCCTGTGATTTTCACAAACAACAGTCTCTAGAGATGTGGTCACCAACCCTGTTCCTGGAGCTCTACCTTCCTGAAGACTTTAGCGCCAACCATATTCGTGGCCACCTGACTATATAAGACAATGATTAGATGGTCAGGTGGACACGATTATGGTTGGAGCTAAATTATTCAGGAAGGTAGATCTCTAGGAACAGGGTTGGTGACCACTGCTCTAGAGTTTACATAGAAAGGTGCAAAAAACATTGTGAGAGCGACAGTTCTATGGGTGGAAATGCCTTGTTGATAAAAGAGGTCAGAGGAGAATGGCCAGATTGGTTTGAGCTACCAGGAAGGCTATAGTAACTCATATAATCACTCTTTACAACTGTGGCGAGCAGAAAAGCATTTCAGCATACACAACAAATCGAACCTTGAGGTGGATGTAAATTTATGGCATTTATTCTTATCCATAGAAAGGGTTAAGGCCTTGCTCAAGGGCCTACCAGTGGTAGCGCTGGGATTTGAACTCATGACGTTTTGGGCAGTAATCCAACATCTTACCCACTGAGCTACCACTTCCCTGGTGGATGGGCTACAACAGCAGAAGAACAAGAATCTGAGGCTAACATGGGCACAGATTCACTGAAACTGGACAGTTTGAAGATCACCTTGTCTTTCACCAGTCTTCAGCTGTCCAGTTTGGGTGAGTCTGTGCCCACTGCAGCTTCAGCTTTCTGTTCTTGGATGACAGGAGTGGAACCCGACATGGTCTTCTGCTGTTGTAGCTCATCCGCCTCAAAGTTCCACGTGTTGTGCATTCTGAGATGCTTTTCTGCTCACCACAATTGTACAGAATTGTTATCTGAGTTACTGTAGCCTGGCCATTCTCCGCTGACCTCTCTCATTAACAAGTCATTACTTTCTGCAGAATTGCGGCTCACTGGACATTTTTTATTGCACCATTCAGTGTGAACATTACCTGAAGCTGCTTGCCCGCATCTGCATGATGTTATGCATTGTGCTGCTGCCACACGATTAGCTGATTAGATAATTGCATGGTACATTTGTTTTTTGTTATCCAATCACTGTGCTATTATTTGAAGAGTCTGTGGTATATCACAGCAATTACTGCAATGGCACTGTGCCATATTTTCTGAACCCTGATGATACCACAGACCTCTATGGTCAGGAATTTATGAGAGAACTATCTGTGCTCTCTGGATGAAAAGGATGGCGTGACTCTCTCCCCTGTCAATCACAGCGAGAAGCGACAATCCTCTGCAGGCTCATGCATATGGATGAGTGAATTTTGTATGTACTTTAAATACATTAATCAGCATTATATAATATTAGCATATGTAAGCCTGCACTCTTCCCATATATCCATTAACGTATAGTGTCTGTCTTTGCTTTTATGATAGGAGGGCACTGACAAGACAAAGCACAAACTGTCCAGGATGGGGGCCTCGTGCACTGCCCTGTCAGAGGGCTTCTGTTTTTATCTACCCATTTCAACATTTCAGCAGATTTTAAGACATTCACTAGAGCTCCTTACACTGTAACTGCTCAGCTCTCTAGTCCAGAGCTGAAGCCTGAGTCCTGCACAGAACCATCATTCCACTGGCATATGGACTGTGAAGCCTGGAGTTCTGGTGTGTGTTCCTGTTCTTTCAGTGTGTGTGTAGGCAGTATGGCAGGATCGATCACATGTGCTACTGTGCAACACTCTTCCTCCACTTCTAGGAGCAAGGGAGCAGGTGAAAAAGCCTGGCAGAAGACAAACGATATTTTTTATATTGTAACATGAAAAAGAAAATGCAATATGAAGAATTTATAGTCGCGTGCAAATGTAGTTAGTAGGTAGTTTGTAGTTAAAATATTTAGAGTGAAAATATCATAGGGACATCATGTTGAATGCATACACACACACACACACACACACACACACACATGCACACACACAATTCTAAGTTTTGTCTATATTTCATCACTGATTTAAAAGGTTGTTTTTTTTTTACTTCTTACTAAAAAATACATTATTTAAAATGGTAAGAAATTATTTTTTACTTGTCTGTGAAATCTTCAGTGAAATCTAAATTTAAATGTGTGTTATTTTATCTACCAGAATAAAGAATATATTTTGGGGGGGAAAAGCTGATGAAATTAAAACTTGTTAGTGTTTTTCTTGTTAGTGTTAGTTCTTGTTAGTGGACACAGACATCTAGGAACTAAAGAGGAAAGAAATCCTTACTAGTATGCTCTCAGGTGTTATATATACCAAGGATTTTCTTCTGAATTTGTGACACATGTATAAAAAAGCTCCTAAAAGAGAGATGCCACACAGCATCGCAAGAATTGTCTGCCACACCAAGGGGCGACCTAGAAGCGACAAGAAAGATACTTGTAACCTCAATGTAACTAAAAAAATGAATTATTATTTAAAAAAAAAAAAAAAAAAAGAAAAGAAAAAAAAAGAAGCACAAACAGGCTGTGATAATCACACACCAGTGTGATTGATTAATGCCATGCAACAGTCACATCCAAAAAGAAACCTTTAGTGAAGGAAGAGAACAGAGTTCTTTTACCTTTAGTGTACACACACTGCGGAGATGTGTAATTGCTGCTCTTGTTATATATCTGACTGAAGAAGCTAACTTGCACACAGTATTCAGTCCTGGATGTCAGTGAGCTCAGTGGAGCATGTGGACTGTCATAAACTTCCATGTGTTTCTTTTGAACAGCAGAAAGAAAGGACAATTACAAATAAAGGTCTAAAGTGGCATCAGAGCCATTAATTGTAATATATGAATGATGAGAGGCATGCTATAGAAGTATGGCAATAAAGAAATAGAAAGATGTACAGTACTGTGCAAATGTTTTAGGCACACTATTTTTTTAGTACAAACTTTGTTATAGATTTTTATATGTTATGACTTCTACATTATCAAGTCGGTACAAAAACATTTTAGATTTCCAAACATTAGTTTTCTAGCACAAAATTAACTGTACAGAAAAATGTTTGTATGTCAGTAAAGAAAGCAGTATATTACATAATAGACACTTTTCAGACAAAGAACATAATGAAGGCTGTTGGGTTTTGCTGCAAAAATAAGAAGCAAGTGTGACAGTCAAAGTCTTCAGAAGAACCGTGTTTGGTTCTGCAAGGTGCTCAATAAAACTTACAGCTCATTTCCTTATAAAACTTTAAAAAGTATACCTGAGACTACTCTTTTTTTAAGCAAAGGATCGTCAAAATAAATAGTGACTTTGTTTCATTTATTACTCTTTATTACTGCACTTTATAGTATTTTTTAAAGGTAGAAACATTTAATTTCTTTATTGTTGAAGGCATCTTTGCTGTATAGTATTTATTTGCATGCACCTAAGACTTTTGCACAGTACTGTATGTTGTTCTTAGTATGATATACAGGCATGTATCATGTTTTTTAGTACAACCCTTGAAATATCCTACATGATTTAAAATGGAACTCTGTACTATTAAAAAAGTTACAAATCATACAAATCTGTATTTATGGAGATACAGTATAGTGTACTTTTTAAAAGTACAAATAAAAAAGTGCAATTTAAAAAAAAAAGAAAAGAAAACCTATATATTCTCTGTGTGTATATAGGTTTTCTTTTTTTTTTAAAAACAAAACAACAACATTTTAAATATATGTATATACAGTAAGCACTTGGTAATTATTATTTATAAACATGCTGTATGTACACAAGTATGATGAAAATTAGCATTACTGAAACATATTTTTAGAGGCGCAGTGTTTTGGTATAAATGACATTTAAAAAAAAAAAAAAAAAAAAAAAAAAATATTCTAAAAGCATTGAAAATTGGCTGCTCATTTGATTTATAAATGAAGATGTGCCTTACTGCTAGTGTACAATATCAGCTCCTGTTAAACATGCTCCCAATGTTTAGAATCCTGGGGCATGTATACAAGTTTGTAGTTGTGTTATTGTAGGTAGTTTCTCTATTTGTAGAAGCTGTTATTTTGTGTGCTCTTCAGGATCATCACTGGATAGCTTAGGAGTTTGTAGATACTACAATATTTATTGTTTTTTCTTATTGGCAAAATGTAATCCCCTGTACTATGTCTTGGACTGGCCATGATGTGAACTTCTACAAGTCTTTGAATTAAAATGTGTGTGTGTGTGTGTGTGTGTGTGTGTGTGTGTGTGTGTGTGTATTACCTGTTCAGGTTTAAGCCTCTCCCAGTATTGCAGCCTGTATTGCAGCTTCATCAGGTCACTCATGACTGACTTGGATATCGTAAGAGTTATCACGTCTATGTCTGCCATCACATTCACTATGCTGGGTGACGTAAGCAGCACTGCAACATTTGATCAACACAGCACCTTATTTAGTAACACACTCGATTAAAAAAAATAAAATCAAGTGTGGTAGTTCATCATGATACTGTAGCACACATCAGCCACCACCTCTGATAGTTAGGTGGGATAAAATAGAATGCTCTTTATATGCTTTTTATCACAGATTTTTGTGGTGCTTTCCCTGCTCTAAGACACCAGACAGCAGATCACATTTCAGTGGAAAGAGAGGGGAAAATCCAGGGAGAAACACATCCAGGGCCATCACTAACAACTAGTGATGCTACATGCTATACGTATAATAGAATAATTTGCCAGCCTTAATGTTTTATTTTTAATATTTTAATATTTTGCATTTTGCATCCATTATACAGTCCCCTCCAAAACTATTGGAACAGCAAGGCCAATTAATTTGTTTTTGCTATACATGAAAGATATTTGGGTTTGAGATGAAAAGATGGATATGAGATGAAAGTTTAGGATTTCAGCTTTTATTTCCTTGATTTACCTCTATATGTGTTAAACAACACAAAATACCATTTTCTATCAGACCCAATTTATAGGTGAACAAATATATAGGAACAGATAAGCCTTGATGTAAATTAAAGTAAATAACACTTAATATTTGCTTGCAATAACCGCATCAAGACTGTGACTCCTTAACATCACCAAATTGTTGGTTCCTTCTTTTGTGATGCTTTTCCAGGCTTTTACTGTTTGTTTCGGGGGATTTCTCCCTTCAGTCTCCTCTTCAGGAGATGAAATGCTGCTAAACTGGGTTAAGGCCAGGTGATTTACTTGGCCAGTCTAAAACCTGCCAATTTTCCCCCCTGATGAAGTCCTTTGCTGTATTAGCAGTGTGTTTTGGATCATTGTCTTGCTGCATGATAAAGCTCCTCCTGATTAATTTGGATGCATGTCTCTGTAAACTGGCAGACAAAATGTTCATATTGTTCAAATTCATTCTGCTGCTACAATCATGAGTTCCATCATCAATAAATATTAGTGAGTCTGTTCCAGAAGCAGGCATGCAAGTCCAAGCCATGACACTACCTCCACCATGTTTCACAGATGAGCTTGTATGTTTTGGATCATGAGCAGATCCTTTCTTTCTCCGCACTTTGCCCATTCCATCACTTTGGTAGAGATTAATCTTGGTTCCAGAACTTTTGTGATTCATTTCTGTATTTCTTTGTGAATTCCAATCTGGCTTTCCGATTCTTGCTGATGAGTGGTTTGTATCTTGTGGTATGGCCTCTATATTTTTGCACTTGAAGTCTTCTTTGAATGGTGGATTGTGATATCTTCAAACTGCCCTGTGGAAGTTGTTGGTGATGTCACTGACTGTTGTTTTCCTTCACAGCTCTCAAAATGTTTCTGTCATCAGCTGTTGTTGTTTTCCTTGGCCGTCCCATTCGATGTCTGTTGCTCATTACACCAGCGGTTTATTTCTTTTTCAGGACATTCCAAATTGTTGTATTGGCTATACCCATGTTTCTGCAATGCCTCTGATTGATTTTCCATCTTTTCTCAGTTTCAAAATTACTTGCTTTTCTCCCACATAAAGCTCTTTGATCTTCATGTTGGCTTATCCTTTTTAACAACAAATGCTGTCTTCACAGGTGAAACTGAAGGCTAAAACCAAGAGTAGACATTCAGAGCTATTTATTGTTTAAACAATCAATATAACAAGACACGCCTAAGTAACAACAAACAACTGTCAGTCATGTGTTCCAATATTTTTGCTTGCCTACAAATTAGGTGGTCTAATAAAAAATGTGCTATAATCTATGTCGTTTAACACAGGAAATAAAAGTTGAAATTTTAAACTCTCTTCTCATATTCATCTTTTGATCTCAAATGAATTGGCCTTGCCGTTTCAATAATCTCAGAGGGAACTGTACCTTTAGTAGTGCATTGAAATTTTCTTTAGAATAGAAAACAGACAACATTTAGAGACAGACATTTCTCATATGTGTTTTTTTCATACACTGTTGGCTTTCTATCTTGGTCCAAGAGATTGTTCTGCTTTTTGTTCATGCCTATGACTGGCACACACTCACCATCCTCATCAGGTGTGAAATTAGTATTCGTCCAGTTGGAGTGCTGGGACCCAAGTTCGGCTCTGACTCTAACCCAATACATTCCTGAAAAAGACAGCCTATAGCGTGTGAAATTACACGAACACTCCCTGGAACCTTCACATGCCCGCTTATATGGTTCGTGTTTGTCTTCGCCATATTGTCTGTGAAAAACAGAGGAAAATAGTAATATAGCATATCTTATTTCCAAAGAATACACACAAATAAGACATAGCTAAAAGCCACAGTAAACAAACAGGTTTTAAATATGGACTTAGTAATTTAAATTATTTTGCACCGGCTTCAGGTGATGCCTTATAACACATTAAAAATGGAGGAGGACATTCAAAACTATCTTAATGACTGAAAACCTACTTAAAGTTAACTTACAAGGCATACTCAGCGGTGAAGTTGACTGGGTTTTCCAGATGTGTGTAATTCCAATCCCAATGCAGCATGTAGTCCATGTCCACTGCAATCATTTTCACATTCTGTGGGCATGGCAATAAAGCCGAGACTGGGAGACAGGGAGAAAATATGATATCACAACAAATTCACATTAAATTATAATTACTGTAAATTTTGTCTCATAATCTTACTGTAGATTTGTACCTAAGAGCTGCTGTTGTAATCACAAAGACTGTGCACTACTACTTCCAGGACTCTTATTCACAGTATGCTCATACTGAACATCCATCTATATCTGTACACTGTAATAATAAATAATCCCACTATCTACACTATTTTGAGTCTAGTTCTACTGGTGCCTCTCATCATCTTCATGTCAAGGCTTCAGGGCCTCTGGCTTGTGATCTAAATCTGGATTTCTCCTGCTTTGTGACAATGTCTATTGACTAAACTGCTATACAAATAAAACTAAATATAATATGAATTAAATTGCAGGTTAGGATAAAAGTGCTTCTTAAGTGTTAGGCATAACTTAAGTTATTTTCAGACAATTCTAGGAGATATATGTTTGAATTTCTGAACAGAAAAGTCATTTTAGACAAATATTAAATGTATTGTTGACCAAAAATGGCCAAGCTGTAAGCAGACATATTGAAGTTTTTCAACGAGTTTAAAATCTGAGCCATTATGTAATATTATAATAATATCTAAATCTTGGATTTGAATTTTTGCCTAAGCTAGACTCAGACCCCCTGTCAGTGGTATGTGTGTCAGATATAAGACTAACACTGGGTCCAGATACACCTGAATATCTACTATTATTACTACAATTTTTAAAAATATATATTTTAATAAAAAGCAGAGAAACAGCCTGTCATCACCAGAAATTATACAAACACACACAAAATATGTTTGTTTTTCAATAGAAAAAAGCTAATGAGATTTTGAATAAATAATGGTTGACAAAAAAAAAGATGTTCATGGAAAAAAAACAGTAGCCAGTTTAGTTATCCTGTTCTGTGTCACAATCTGTGTCACTATGTCACAAATGGCAAATATTATAACAATGTTTGTCTTATTAAAACCACATCTTGTATATTGATAATATATGCCAACTCTAGTGGATATTTATATCTGTATATCACTCCACAAAAAACAAAGAACAAACTATGGTCAAATCTATTGCAAAATATAATGGTAATGTTTCACAAACGCATGTTAATGGTATTATAATAAAGAAACAATTTAGGGACCATCTATAAAGTGTACGAACTTTGTGTATGAAACGTTTCCGAAAGGGTATAGAATACCGTCTCAATTCTGATGGAATATATAATATTAACATGTCTGTTTATTTTTTCTCTCTTCAGGCCATTGTATAGTAGGTACATTTCTTGTCCAAAATGGAATTTCGTCATCGTTTGTTTTGTTTTAGCCAAATCTGAAGGAAATGATACTTGGTCGTGTACGTTATGTACTTTTTAGACGGCCCCTTAATGCTTTCTTTATTATTTGACCCGATCTATAATTATTAATAAACTCATTGAGGTTTAGGAGAGTAGGTCTAGCCTATATATATGTTTAAAACTACATTTGGTTATAGTTTGTTCTTTGTCATCTCTGTAGTGGGAAAATGTATGCTTAATCATATTTAACATTACAAAAAAGAGACGGACCCCAAAAGAGAAAGTAAAACTTTTTCATTTCAATGCCAAACATGTTCACCTTCAAACATTCCGTTTAGTACAGTTTAGTGTTTTCTGAGTGAAACAACCAAATCACACTGGAGATATGGCTACATAACGTAACACACTGCACCGATGAAGTTCAAAATACACCTTACACATGAAAACAGTCAGTGGCGGGGTGTGTGTGTGTGTGGGTGTGTGTGTGTGTGTGTCATAGAAACACAAGAAAAACACAATAACTCACAATACACTACACTGCTTCTCGCCTATCACAACTTTGCTTTGGTATTAAACTCAGCTGAACAAGAAGGAAGAACAACAGCTCTCTATCCAGCTCAGCTTTCTCTTTCACATCCATTCATTCATTCATTTTCCACTTTTGTCTTACCAGTCATTATGAGAAGCAGAGTGAGCTTCAGGTCGAGGTGCCGTGACATTCCTGCTCAGATACAGACGGACATCTCACACATACATCATGCAGTCTACAAGAAACAGAGTTTGCAGGAAGTGCAGCTGATGGTTGAAGTGCCCAAAACCGTACTGACAGTCGCCCACTTCCGCGTGTTGTGTTACTCCACCTTCTCTGCCTGCTTACTATATAACACAACGTGTAAATATCAAACACTAAAACACTGCATTAAATTAAATAAAAACAAGAATGTAGATGATTATTGTTTTCATCATAGTGAAACTGAAAGCACTTTTTTTCTTCTATGCACCAAGCTACTAACCATGTTGATTTCGATGCCTGATCTCTGTACATTCAGTTCAGCTTTAAATACTTTACATGAAGGACTTTTATTTATTTATTCAGAATATATCACTTTCTTTGTAGCGCAGTGAACTTCTGGTGTGTCAGTCACTTATACCAAAATGATTGCACTAAAGGACCCTTATATCAGTAAAATAAATAATGTTTTAGCTGTACATGTATAGCTATTGGTGTCATAAGTTTTTTTTATTTATTTATTATTTCTAAACTTTCCACAGAAAGAACACGGTCCAAGTTCACATGATTTTTTATGACTGCTTGTTTTTGAGTTATTGAGGTCAGTTATTCAGCTCACTTGTCCAGTCATACAGACTAATAACAAGAAGAACTAAACAATAAATAAATATAATGACTTCGATAATTCTAGGATTTGATTTCCCCCAATGAAGATTAGAAAGGGGGGGACACACACACCATTTTTTGCCAGTCTTCAGCTGTCCAGTTTCAGTGAGTCTGTGCCTATAATAGCCTCAGATTCTTCTTGTTGGCTGACAGGAGTGGAACCTGATGTGGTCTTCTGCTGTTGTAGCTCATCCACCTCAAGGTTTGATGTGTTGCGCACACTGGGATGCTTTTCTGCTCACCACAGTTACTATAGACTTCCTGTCAGCTCAGATCAGTATCATCATTCTCCTCTGATCTCTCTCATCTACAAGGTGTTTCAGGCTGCAAACCATACACACACAGGGTGTTTTTTGTGTTTCGCACCATTCTGTATAAACTCTGTATAAACTATTGTGTGAGAAAATGCCAAAAGATCATCAGTTTCTGAAATTTTCAAACCAACCCATCTGGTACCTACATCCATGCTAGAGATAAAGTCAAAGAGATCACACTTTTTCTTCATTCTGAATATTAACTGAAGCTCTTGACCTGTATCTGCATGTTTTAGTGAGTGTCGTACTGTATATTTTCTTCACAGATCCCTGTGGTCCCCAGACCCCATTTTGTGAACCACTGACTTATACCACAAGCTTCTCAATTCTGACTGGTCAGATGGTGTTGATTAATATTCTATAACAGCAGCTCTGACATTAGTGTTGGCTGCAAGACCAATCACAGGTTCATATTAATGCGCTCGTTCTAATACATTATGGCTTCTATACAGTAGTAACAATTAACATAGTGGAGGTGTTATGTTTAACATAATCTAAAAGTACTAATTAACAACATTTAAAAGTGTGAAAAATGACAGGTAGTTGAATGATTGTTTATAATTCTTAAAATGTTAGTGTTAACAGAAACTATCTTGTTTTGTACATTAAATGTAGCTACAAATGGATTAAATGTATGATGTGTAATTCATTAGTAATTAAAATTTGTAATTATTGGCAAATTGATTTGGTATACGACTAAAACACTTCAGGGCATACTGCTATGACAAAATATCACACCACACCATTGTTTATTAATTTCCTATAAAAGCACACCCTGCTGCATTTTATTTTTTTTTACATAGTAGTTATAAGGTACATAGCTTGCCAGGTGAGGTTCACTTGGAAAAAAAGAAAGGTCAGCAAGTCTGAAGAATACTCAGATGGTGGTAGTGTCTCTAGTGTCTGATACAGCACTTGACATCCTGGTCCGAGTCACTGGTGGCTATACCAGGAAATGTTATGAATCTGGACAAACGTACACTAAACAAAATGCACACTTACCCATAAAACTCTGCTTTCATCTAAAGATGGCTATACTACATAAAAGCTGATGTCACCTAATGGTACACAAGACAAAATTATTTTATGACCGTAAGTCATTTATGAACAAACCAGCATCATTTTATAAAATATTTATGCAATTATTAATAATTTTATGAAGATTTCCTTTCAAATAAAATGTTAGCTGGAAAGTTATGATGATGATTGCTGTTATTTTTATTACGTATACTTTTAGATGACAAATGCTAGGCATTTCTTGAACTTGGAGTACAGAATAAACTCATACACCAGGGGTTGCTAATAAGTGGAATGTGATCTGGATGCAAACCCAGCAAAGTATTTCAGCAGACCAAACCAAGCATTCAAAAACTACTGTTGCAGAACCGACACATGTTTGGGGAGGAGGGAAAATGTATTGATTATATTGTCTTGCTGTGTAGGAGAAAATATGGAAACTTCAACAGTCAGACTGACAGCTTTCAATAATCCATACAATAAAACATGTTTAAAAAGGCATACATGAGTACAAGTTGTCTTCTATTTGGAGAGAAAAACAAATGGAGCTTTTATAATCACGAAACAGAAGAACCTTCGAAACAGAAAAGAAAAGCAAATGAATAAAGTAATCTATGACATAATATCAGATTCTATAAGAATCATATTAAAATGAGCCTTAACTATTGTCAAAACACAATGACTAAACATGGCTACAAATACACAAAAACCTAAGATACATACCATTATCACATAGTTCATGTAAAAGTGAGATTTTGTTTTTAAAAGAGCCTATATATGTTTTTAAACAGTAAGAGAACAGTTTCAAAACAGTTTTTGACATCATGTCTTCAAAAGATTTAACTGTTTCTAAGCAGCATAGAGATCCGTCCTTTACATTACACAATTCCCCCTTGGGATTTTTAAATGCCATTTTTCTTCAACTCTATTTAGTTCATCCATTTTTTTTCTTTAGTAACGTGTTATAGAGTAATAACAGTAAATGCTTGAAGTAAATGTGATGTGTTAAGTGTAAATCTTTTAAACTGGTATGAAAAGTCAGGATGGGCAGCGCAAGTATCGTTTCTTACAACTTCATAAAAGACTTGCTGAGAGATCAGCTCATTCTAACCTTCCCTTCTAACATGGAGTTTGTTTAGGAGTCTTTTTATGTCTCCGCAGGACGCATGGGGGAAGAGCACAAACCGACCATGAAAGCCAGTTCAAGGCCGTTCTCATTTCAGCCAGATTAGACGCACACGTCTTGCACTCCTTCATCCAGCTCCTCAATTTGCATCTTCCTTCCCAGTTTTTCCATCGTCACCTCTCCAAGCTCGCTCTGCCTCGGGCCCGAGCCCTCTGTGGAATAAACGCCGGAATCGCAGCTGCTGTGTCGGCTGTGTGTTCTGTCCCTTTGCTGCGAAGTCTCAGGTGGGAAGTGGACCTCCAAGATGACCTCGGTGACAGGGGTCAGAAGATCCAGCCTGTCACAGCAGATCTCCAGCTCCGGCTCAGCACTCAACAAGCGTGGCGTGTCTGAGCTGCCGAAGTCGAGGTACTGATGACACAAAAATAAATAGACGACAAATAAATCCACTGAAGCAGCAGTAAGCATTTGCTTGAGGCATTGAACAATTTAAAAAAAAAAGAAAAGAAAAGAAAAAAAAAAAAAAAAAAAAAAAAAAAAAAAAAAAAAAAAACAC
>JANDJT010000199.1:23712701-23722875 GCA_024331685.1 Stegophilus panzeri | reverse complement strand
TTGTCACATGAAAAGATATAATCAAATATTTACAAAAATGTGAGGGGTGTACTCACTTTTGTGAGATACTGTAAATGGATATTTACAGGTCATGTAAATACTGAATAAGAGAAGTATTGATTTTCGCCAACCTTAAAAACACTGGCCAATTGAATTTTTTTTAAGGATGCATAAAACTTTGTAAACAGCTTTGTTTTGATCCTCTGCATGGTAACAATGGATATGAAAAGTTTTCAATTTGAAAAAGTTCTTCTGAATATAAAAGTGAATATACCTTAAGAAAAATTATTGCAGAAGAAGCTCCTTCACTGCATCTGCTGACTGTCTCTCATCCTGAAGTGAATTTTCACAATACAATCTTTCATGTTTGCCTTCTTGTTCAGAGTGAACATTCTGCATATGTGCATTAAGCTGAGTTAGTTTTGAGCTTTCTTTCTGCTTGGATTCAGGAGGAACTTCCTGAGCAGTGATGATGCTGAACTCATGGTAAAGCTCCTTGGGCTGAGCGCTGTTCTGCATGGCCAGCAGTATGGCAGAACTGGGACGCTCGGTCAGGTACTGAACAAGAAAAAGAAGATTTTATCAATAAGACATTTCCTAAATAAACAGTACAGACAAGTGAGAATTTAATGGGAAAACCAACATGAAGTATATTAGTAAGGTGCTGGACCACCATAAGCCTGCAGATGCAATGCGCCATGGCAATGACAAGTCTCTGGAACTGGACTGGAGCAATAATAAATACCATTCCTCCAAAGGTTGGTGTTTTAATGATAGTGGTAAAGAGTGCTGTCTAACCAGGTCTCACACAGGTCCTTGATGTTCTTAAAACGTACATGTTTAGCTCAAAAGTGCTTGAAATGAAGAGTGACTATGAATTCTCATTTTATGTGCTATGTGTGCAATTCACTAAATATTAGAGATGCACTGATGTATCAGCCGAGAATCGGTTTCGGCCATCGGCCGATAGTTTAAAAACATCCGATGATCAGGGCTGATTACATCCTGTCAATCAAAAGAGGGTGGGAAAACACATCAATCTCACGCTGTGTGTAAAGATGATGTCTCTTGTGTGGAATGTTGACAAAACTGCAGTTTGTAAGCTCTGTACGTTCTGCACTGCTAAAATTTTACACCGGAAGTGAGCAGCAGTGAAGCGGGAGTTTCGGCGTTGAGTCAAATATATATTTTATATATATATTTATCAAATATATATCAAATATATATTTTTTGTTGTGCTGCTTGAGCTGTTCGCGCTGAATTAAAGGGCCAGTACACAGTTGAAAGATTTAAATGAAGATGAGTTGACAAAAAAGTATATATTTTTTTGTATATATTACCAGTATATATTACCAGTATATATTACCAGTTTGATGTTAATCATGAAGTAGAAATACTTTTGTTTGTGGTGAGTGAATGTGAGACTAACAAGAGTTTTTTTTTTTATTGTTTTTTTTTTTAGAAATGTTCATATGAATTAATAACATTCAATAATTTAAGAAATCTTATTTTAATCTTCAGAATTTAGTTCATGTGTTAATGTTAATTAGAGTAATGTGTGTTCTGTTTATGAGACCAGTTACTGTCAAACAACTTTTTGAAATGGAGAGAATAAAGTTTTTATTTGCATTTCCTTCATAATTGTGGAATTAATTATTATTAATTTAAAAGAAGGCATAAAAGTCAGAACTATCTGTATCGGTATTGGCCGATATCACTCTGAATAATCGGTTATCGGTATCGGCTGAGAAATTTAGTATCAGTGCATCTCTACTAAATACTCAACAAACTTTAATGACAGCATCTATTCTGATGACTATGTTTAAGTCAGTTAAAATCTGAACTAGCTACATAGCAACTCAAACAATAGCCTAGCAATGGTCCTGGTCAGACTGACAAAAATACTCAGCTCCCATGGATATCAAAACAATTGCAAACAAAACAGGTTTATCCAGAAAATATATATCTTTGTTAAATATATGCGTGCCATAATTATTAGCACTCATATAGATTCATATGAGAAAAATATATTTGAAGTATATTCCCATTGATATTTTACATTTTGTTAGTGCACATGGGTGACTAGGAACAGGAAACTGTTCAACCATGACTTCCTGTTTCACAGGGGTATAAATATGAGGGAATACATAGGCAAAATTCCCTTAGTCATTCATAACAATGGGTAAGACCAAGGAATACAGCTGTGATGTGCAGCAAAAGGTTGTTGAGCTTCACAAAATGGGTAGTGGCTATAAGAAAATAGCACAAGCATTGAAAATGCCCATTTCCACCATCAGGGCAAACGTTCCAGTCAACTGGAAATGTTATGAATCAAACTGGAATTGGAAGTGTGTCTATATTGTCTCAACGCACTGTGAAGAGGATGGCCAAAAAATCTCCAAGGATCACAGCTGGAGAATTGCAGAAGTTAGTTGCTTTTTGGGGTCAGAAATTCTCCAAAACGACAGTCTGAAGACACCTACATCACCACAAGTTGTTTGGAAGGGTTTACAAAAAAAAAACCTCTACTCTACTCTCTCAGGCATCTTCAGTTTGCCAGACACTACTGGAACTTCTAATGGGATCGGGTTCTATGGTCAGATGAAACCAAAATAGAGCTTTTTGACAATAAACAACAGATGAGGTTTTGGTACACACAGAGAGGTAGCCATATGGTACCTCATGCCCACGGTTAAATATGGTGATGGCTCTTTAATGTTTTGGGGCCGTTTTTCTGCCAGAGGACCTGGACATCTTCTTAGGATACATGGCATCATGGACTCAAACATCAATAGATATGAAATGAAAACCTGACTGCCTCTGCCAGAAAGCTTAAAATGGGCCATGGTTGGATCTTCCAGTAGGACAATGATCCAAAACATACATCAAAATCAACACAAAAATGGTTTACTGACCACAAAATCAAGGTCCTGCCATGGCCATCCCAGTCCCTGACTTGAAACTTAAGGAACAAACATGAGGAGTAGACACGCTAGGAACCAGGATAAGAACTGTATAAACTAGAAAGTAAACACTAAGAAAAGCACAGTGCAAATAACACAAGCATAAGCAACATAAGAACATAAGAAAACCAGACACTCAAACATAACATAACATGAGTTAATGCTCCAGCAACTAAAGCCGGGTTCACACTGTATGATTTGGCCACGATTTGGTCGTCTGAAACAAACTTTGAGAATCCTAAAAGACAACTGAGATCCTACAGTGTGACATGACTTACAGCAGGGATCAAGTTCTGACAAGCAACAGTCGGAAATGATTATTAAAAATCGCACAGTGTGCACCCGGCTTAAGGAAGAAACAAAGGGATCTTAAATAGAGCACTAACCAACCAGGGAAATAACGCACAAGTTAGGTTACACAGAAAATGTAGGAAGACAATAGAGGAAGAAGTTCTACACAGGACACAGGGGTGCCCTCTAGTGGTCCAAGGTGGAATTGCCACTGGGGGCCATGACCGAAACCCACAGAATATCTGTAGCGTGAAGTGAAGAGGAAAGTCCACTGAAGTGGACCTTTGAAATTTGAAAGATCTGGAGAGATTCTGTATGGAGGAATGGTCTCAGATCCCTTTTCACATATTCTCTAACTGCATCAGGCAAAGGGTGGAAATAATTGTTGCACACCTATATTTAACAAAGATTTTTTTTGATAAACCTGTGTTGTGTTTGCAATTGTTTGATATTCATGAGAGTATTTTTCAGATTTTTTTAACAAAATATCAAAATGGTAAACAATAAAGACAGTTTTTCACAGCCTTCTTTGCTCATATTTACCAAGGGTGCAAATATTAATGGAGGGCACTGTATATATACTGTATGCCTTAATATCTAGCACCATCAGCAGTCATCACAAAACAGCAGCGACCAGCAATGAAGTACTGAAAAGGTATCATCCGATTTTACACTACAATATTCACATTAGCTCAATCTCATGCTGAAAAAAAATCTATCTTTCTATTTAGCTTACTTCTCTGTTACTTTATCTCTCTCTCTCTCTGCTACCTCCTTCCCCCTTTCCAACACACCTATATACAAAGACACTCACCTGTATAAAGTGCTTAGGTAATTTGGCCTGCGGGTGCAGAAATCTGATTCCTCTGTAGCCAAACCATACAACCAGGGAAATCAGGAGGACTGTTATCATAGTGACCAGGAAACTGACCAACAGCACCACTGCGATCAGCCATGACTCCACCTCATCTACAGAGAAAGTGAGATCACAGAAAAGAGACTTTTTCTTTAACTTTAGCCAACAAGCTAAAGCCATATCTAAATCCTATTAAATGAGTTGCTGTGTAGAATTAACTGACGTTTCATTTTTGATGTCTCTGAATAATGTATTTACTTTTTTAATACTCATGCTGGCTTTACTGGTATTACTACTTCCTCATTGGATCGAATAACAACAGACTTCAAATGCAAATACACACCTGCTGAACTACAAAGCCCACACACACACACACACACACACACACACACACACACACACAATAGACTATCACTCATTCCTAAATGAGGCACTTGCAGTCCTTTATATGTGTCTCCCAATTCTCTATTTGGGATTCAAAATGGTTGCTCAAGAGGTGCTCTGTGCTCTCTTAATGTGATCACAAAGGATGAGTTTGTTAAGAACTGAAGCAACAGCATCAACAACAATTATGGAGAAAACAATACAGAAATAATGTGAAGGTCTTCGAAGTGTCATTAATGAATTTTCTCATTGAGCAACATAAGGAATACAATTCTGTATATGGAACTCTTGTAAAAAATTATTGGTTTTCACTATGATCTGATGAAATGACTCTAAACCTCTTTGAACTCTGAATGGAGAATGGCAAAACCAATCATTTTTACCAAACCATCGCAGTTAGTAATGACAGTGTGGCTTTGTGAGTCTCTACCGGTATTGCTGAAAGGTGAGCCAAAGTGAAAGCACCTCTCTGAACACCAAGGGCAACATGTCATGAAATTATGA
Organism: Stegophilus panzeri; assembly: GCA_024331685.1. Taxonomy (NCBI): domain Eukaryota; kingdom Metazoa; phylum Chordata; class Actinopteri; order Siluriformes; family Trichomycteridae; genus Stegophilus; species Stegophilus panzeri. The sequence goes on along the minus strand of JANDJT010000199.1, from coordinate 23,717,877 downwards.
TTATGACTATAAATACTCCTGTTACACCCCAATGCCTTTGAGCTCCCATTACACCCCAATTCCACAATTAGATGAGCTCAGGGTTTAGGGTGATTTTTGAGACAGAACCTGTCCAACACTGCATGCACCATTCCATTTACATTACTGAGAATTTTTATAAACCTCAGTACTAACAATTTAAGGTGCTATCTAGACACCTGGTGCAGTAAAACCTTGTGTAGCATTCTTCTAAATATAAGTGCATATGAGTGTATACAGTATATATGTGTGAATATTATATTAAAAAACATTAATAGATCTAAATGGACACTCACCACTGGCAGTGTTCATTTCACAGGTTATGTTACTCGGGAGGCTGTTTTTTGTATGATCCAAAACGATCTCCACTTCCATGCAGTAGCGTGTTTCTGGTAAAAGGTTCATAAGCATCTTCCTCCTATGGTCCACCAACTCCTCCTGCAGATTTCACCAACAATTTCATTTCCTAATAATTTGTTTTGTAGATAAATTGTAAAATAGACATTTTCCCCTTCAGAAACAGTGGAGGATCTAAACTATGCTTTTCTTTGTCTGCTACGATCTTCAACATCAAGAGATCATCATTATAATGAACACCTATCACAATGATTTATAGATACAGAAGTAACAAAAAAAGAAAGAAGATAAATTCAAACCATTGCCATTTTCATATTTCCTTCGGTCCAATAACGAATGCGATATGAAATTTTGTTATAAACATCCTTAAGGCTGCTTTTCCTTAGGGCAGGTTCAGTGATTTCAACCTCCATTTTCCCTCTTCTGCTCTGCAGCCTCACATCTGGAGCACCAATAACAGCTACAGAAAAAGAGATGCTCATTCATTTCACTGATGATGGATATTTTGATAAATAATTCTAGAACAAATCAGATTTTTAAGAAAAGGGACAAATTTATCTCCAACATTAATTCAAAAATCCACTCACTGATTTTCTCCAAAGGTTTGCATTCAGTTTCGATCCAAACAGAGCTTTTTCCATTCAGTTCTGTCCTTATACGAAGAGTGTATTCTCCAAAAGGGGTGACAACATTGGTGAAATCGCAGCTCAGTGATGACACGTTCACACAAACAACATTAAACAAACTCCATGATCTAAGAACAGAAATAGTTGCACTGCATTTATAATCAAAGCAAAAAGCATCTCTCACAGCTCAAAACAACATTCAGTTGGTTTTTATAGACCATTTCAAGGACGTAAACAATAACAAACGAGTTTCAGCGCTACTGTGCATGTCTGGTCCTGAAGCATTTCCGGTGGTGCCATTTTTAAAACCCAGACCCATCAAAACAAAATCACTAGCACATCCTTATATTTTTATCTATATTTACAAAAACTGAAAATAAATGACAAAGAGGTATTACCGGACCCTTTAAATAAGACTGAGGCAACAACACAGAACACAGAACATTAAATGTTTACATGAAGTAACTAAAGCCGGGTTCACACTGTACGATTCTGGCCATGATTTGGTCGTCTGAGACAAAGTCTGAGAATCTTAAAAGATTCCTATAATAGGCCAAAATCTGTAGTCTTTGATCGCTAGTTTGATATGTTCCCCGACGGCCGTTGCGATAAAATTTTTCCTCCGATTAAATTCTGGCAGTGTCAGAAGATTTGAGGCACAGTCCTGTAGTCTAGCTTCTCCTACTCTATACGAGTCTTCTTACGTGTGTCCGTTTTTTCGCGTCTTGACTGTGGTACAGTCTGACATTAATGACAACTGAGATCCTACAGTGTGACATGGCTTACAGTGGGGATCATGATCGTACAGTCTGACAAGCAACTGTCGCAAAGGACTATTAAAAATAGCACAGTGTGCACCCGGCTTTAGGGTGCACAGTGGTTTAATGGTTAACATGTTCACCTCACATATCACACCTCCAGGGTTGGGGGTTTGATTCCTGCCACAGCCCTGTGAGCGCGGTGTTTGCATGTTCTCTCTGTGCTGCGGGGATTTCCTCCGGTTTCCTCCCAAAGACATACATGTCCAGAGTGTCCATACTGTATGGATGGGTGTGTGAATGTGTATGTGATTGTGCCCTGCGAGGGATTGGCACCCCGTCCAGGTTGTACCCCGCCTTGTGCCCGATCCTCCCTAGGCTCAGTAGGACGGTATAGAAAATGGATGGATGGATGAAGTAACTTATCCAGACATGTACCATTAACTGGTTGATACCGAGTGCGTCTACAAAAGAGATGCGGTAAAAGCCTATTACAGTTATTTCCTTAGTGGAAAAGTTGGGAACGTTTGTTCATACAATGTCTTGTGTTTGGTGAAGTTGGAGCAAGTCAAACATTGATAAAAAGTACTCTACATGATTTGGCGCTAAGAGGTTTTAGTGGACATTGTATCTGGTTAATTAACAGTGTTAGCAAATACTACTGTTATTGTTTAAAATACATTAGCGCATGTTGGAATTAACATTAACCAAGCTTAATAAGTGATGGAAAACTGTTGTTTACCGTTATCTTTTGTAAACTAATGCAGTTTGCTAATGTTACACAATACAAAATTATGAGTGTTACTCATCACATCTGTCAGCTGAATATCAATATTGTGATAATCAATAACAATAACCTCACCACCACCACCACCACCACCCTCAGCCAATCAACGCCCTATCGCCCAGGCCTAGTGCAAACATCAAACATCAAACATCAGAATGTGGAAACATGTGTTGGTTGGTTGGGAAAAATTTCATGGTTGTTGGTGTCAGACAGGCTGGTTTCAGAAACTGCTAATCTTCTTGTAGCTGACGGTAAGGCTAACTCAAACAACCACTCTTTACAGCCACATTGAACAGAAAGGCATCTCAAAACAAACAACACATCAAACCTGGAGGCGAATCAACAATCGACTAGGCCAGTGCATATTTTTAACAAATCTATTATTTAAATTAAATTTAATAAAGCTGCAGCAGTGCAAATGCACAATTATTTGGTAAGGGAAGACACTTTTTTTTAAAGGACCTGATGATCAAAGCAATGTAGATTTTTTTTATGTGATAAAAATCTTGTAGTGTATTTCAAGGTCAGGGGAAAACTGTTTTTTGGTACCCATACAGATTGATGTTAACGGTATCACACCTTCAAATTTCTAGGTCCTTGTATACTGTCATAACATTACTCTCATAATTACTGCAGTATTTTTTTTCTCCTCAAGCTCTCTCAGGTACAAGTCATTTCAGCTTACCTGTACTCAGCTGTATATCTAAAGTCTTTCCCGGAGGTTGTCTGTGGTGGATCCCATTCCAAAACAAGACCAAGATTCTCTGATTTTATTCTTGGATTCTGAGGGGGAGGGACTTCATCTGAAGGTGAGAAAACACACACACACACACACACACACACACACACACACACACACACAAAATAGGACTTTAATTTATTATTCATATGGCAATGATGCAAAATCATATGTGAAATAAGGTGTGAGCCAAGGAAAGAAACCTTTGATAAAATAACAGAAATCTGTATAACTGGATCAAAAAAATACTTTTGACTAAATTTTGTCATACCAATCTATACCAGTGTGCTTTGCAATGCTCGATTCTAATTTGTCAGAATGCGTTGCTGTTTTTTTTTTTCTTTTATTAAGATGTAATTTTCTATAACAGCAGCTCTAACAGAAGCATTGTAATACAAATCACAGGTTTATAATAATGCACTTGTAGGAACACATTATCTATAGTTCTATCATTCACTGGGACTTGTATGGTAGATGCTCTATATAATCTTGTCTTACAAGACAAGATGCACGTCTTATTAATTTCAAGAGAAAGTGCTAAAATGTCTCCGGTGTCAGTGCTTTGTAAAGGTTAGAGCAAAAGCTGAAAATTCAGACATGGGAATGTGTCATGGTGAATGGCTTTGTGGTTTTTAAGTAACATGACAAGCTGCTTTTTGTCTTATTAACTTTGAAGACCTGGTGAGGGAATAACTATTTATGGATGCTGTAAAGTAAGTGATAACTGGAACTAACTTGTCTTTGCAGACAGTCCACAAGCTTAAGTACGCACTACATGGCCAAAAGTATGTGGACACCCCTTCTAATGCTTGAGTTCAGGTGCTTCAGCCACACCCACTGCTAACAGGTGCATAAAATTAACCACATAGCCATGCAATCTCCATAGACAAACCCGGGCAGTAGAATGGGTCATAGTGAAGAGCTCAGTGAGTTTACACATGGCACAGGATACCACCTGCTATGACGTGCTACAGTAAACTGTAAGTGCTATTATTATGAAATGGAAGTGTCTCGGAGCAACAACAGCTCAGCAACGAAGCAGCAGACCACGCAAACTCACAGAGCGGGGTCACTGATCAGGAGTGTTGCTAGACCCTTTTTTGCTGTGCCCTAATTTTGCTGTGCCCTAGTAAAATTTTCCTGATAAATCATTGTCTGATGAAGTAGATTACAGTAGCTACATATGAAAATAGGCTTTTTCTATTCATTGGACGTTATCATTTCCATAATTTGTATGATTTAAAACATGAAGGCTGATTGCAACGTGAGCTGAAGCAAAAACATCCTGTGCATCCTCTTCAATCCTAAGCCCCGCCCCCACTCACTGTGCTCTGCCTCCCTTCACATTTCCCCATGGAAACCTCGACTTGCAGTCAGACCATAATTTATAATATGGCATAGATAAGGGCTTGCTGCGATAGTCAGTTCCCGGTGTTATACGGTGTTTGGCCGCACACCGATTACATCACTTGCCCGCCGCGGCACAGTCCCCACTGTCGTGTTGCTATTTTATAGTAATAAAAATCATTTAGTTCAGTTAGGCTGCATTTACACTGCAGGTCCTGATGCCCAATTCCAATTTGTTGTCTATATCTAATTTTTTTTACATCTTCTTTTTAAAGTGACCCATATCTGATATCTGTATTTACACTACCCAAGGTAGATGTCACCGGAAAAGCTTAGTAAAGTTGCAGCTTAATAAAGACAGCAGCTTAATAAAGGTGAGGATTGTTTAAAGGACATTAGACATTGGATGATAACTAACTTCCTTTTACTTAATTTTGATATGACAGAAGTACTTGTATTAGGACCATGTGTAGCTAGAAGTAAGCTTTCTGATCACATAGTTACTCTGGATGGTCTTTCTGTTTCATCATGTGTAGCAGTAAAC
>JANDJT010000199.1:23678891-23701809 GCA_024331685.1 Stegophilus panzeri | reverse complement strand
ATATATATATGTGAGCACTGGTTTTCACCTTTCACCAAATGGTTTTTATAACCTTAGGGTTATTCTTTTGATTGTGGCATAGTGTGCTGCTTGTTGAGACATTTTAGCCTGCATAACATTGCTGGAAAGGTTATATTTAAGTGATGTTTAGATTCAGTAGGCCTGGCAGGAATCAAGCATGATCTAATCTAACAGAACCCAGTTATCAATTAAATTTGGCTAAGTATTTGGCCAAGTAACTAAGGGGGCAATTACTTTTTTGGTGTTGGATAACTTTCTTCTTCCAATAAATGGCATGTTCATTTATAAACTAAATTTTGCTTTTACTCAGGTGGCCTTGGTCTTATATTAAAAGCTGTTTGAAGATCTGAAGCAATTAAGTGTGACAAATATGCAAAAATAGAACAAAATAGGAAGGAGCAAATACTTTTCCCACAACTTTTTACCTAGATGTGGAAGGCATGACAAATTATAAGTAAAATATAAAGTACTGCAACAATAAACAGGCAATGAAATTCATGTTTGCTGACATGTTCTATTTGTTTACATTTGTTAACTGTTTACATTTATAGGATAGAACAGTGAAGATTGTGGAATTACATAGGTAATCTTAATCAGCTCTAATAATCACAAATTAATTGATGTATTAATAAACATGTAAAAAAATATTAAACTTGTACTTGAGTTAAAGATCAGTGCTCCAACTTTATTGCTATCTAGAGAAATGATCTGGTGTAACAGGAGCTTCAACTTACTTCTGATTATAGCTCTGCACTCTGAAGTGTGTGACAGCTGCTGTGCCAGGACCTGGTGTCCATGTGAGCTTGTGTTCCAGATTAAAGGAGATGATGGATACGTTTTGGGGAGAGGTGAGTGAACAGTGCACTGGGAAATATTAAAAAAAAAAAAAAAAAAAAAAAGGAGATAAACTAATCAAAATGGAGTACACACACACACACACACAAACACACACACAAACACACACAAAGGAAACAGCCAGAATGTGGCCTTACCAATATCTATGGAAAGAGAGACTTCAAATAAGGTTTTAAATAAGCCAAAGCAAACTAAAATGTTTCACCAGATTTACAAAAGTTTTGGAAATGCTGACTTTCTTGGTACTCGTATGCATATGTTGATCACCTGTAAAGTGCAAAACCCATTCCCTACACAAAGCAAAGCTCAACTGCATTTACTGTCGCTGTGCATTAAATACTAAATTAAAATATAAATATAATAAGAAATAATAAGAAAAATAATAAGAAATAAAATAAGAAATATGAAGTATATGTACAGTAAGTTGTGCAAAAAGAGATGTACAACATAAGCAGAGAATGTGCAAAAAATGGATGTACAAAATATGCAGTATGTTACATATAGTAACAATACAAAGTTCAAAGTGCAGTGTGTGTAGTGTTGGTGGAATGCAGAGTGACTGTAGAGTCAGTAAGGAATCCTAAGTGATCTGTATGGTGGACATGTCTGTGTTGAGGAGGCTGATGGCCTGAGGGATGAAGCTCCTCCTGAGCCTCTTAGTTTTAACCATCAGACTATGGCAGCGCTTGCCTGATTGCAGCAGGCAAAACAGACAGTTATTGATTTTAGCAGCTCTTATACTGCACCGCCTGGTGTAGATGTCATGCAGAGAGCGGAGAGCAGACCCAGAGACAGGGGCAGCATTTGCATATGGCAGAGTATGGCAGTTGCCATACCTTGGAATTCAGACAAAACAACGGAAATAAACAGCTCATGATGATGCTCGTTAAAGATAATCCAAATATTTTTAGAAGAATAGTTCTGAACATTGGTAGGTTCCTAATGGGGACAATTCATGGTAGCAGGAGGTCTTTCATGATGAGTGTGAAATATTTTTCCTTATTTTCTATTATTATGAGTCAATCATTTAAGATCAGTTCAATGTGATTTATGCTTACTCATGTTCTCATGAAGTTTTTGGATTTCTATCCTTGAGTATGTTTTTGTCAAGGTGTTTTATCTTTTGTCTTGTGTTTTTCTCACATGTCTTCCTTAACTGGCCTTGGGTATGTTTCTTGCACGTACATCTGAGAACAAAAGCCAACTGTATCCAACTTATATTTGGACTAAGATTGAGACTACAAAACTCTGTAGAGCCCAGGGTGTCTCTGCGCATAATAAACCATCTCTTTTACTATCCCCTCGCTCTTGGTCTCCTGATTCTCCAAACATCTTACTTCTGGTGAGGCTGAAGCATTTTAATCATCCAGAAAATATTTACATCATGAGTGCTGCTGTTATGATCGAAAATATTTACATCATGAGTGCTGCTGTTAACGGCGACTTCTCTGATTAGATCCCGCTTCATGATTGCGGGTAGTGTAGATCTTTACGGGTATTTTTGGCAAATAAAATAAAAATTTTTTTAAACAATGTAGAAATCACAATGGCAGATTTTACATATGAGCATATAAAATCATATATCAATCTAACAGACCCTCAATCCTCATGCCAGATGTATAACATTACTGCAAAAGTAATACTTTTAATAATTTTCTCTTTGGATAAATCAAGATTTTACTTCCAGTTCCAGAACACTGTTGTTGCGTAGTTGCAGTTACTTGCATTAATTAATCACTTGTCTTTTTGGATTAGCTGTCAACATACTAAATTAAAAATGAAAAGAAGCAGGCCTAAACAATCCTCTCTAGAATAGTAAGCAGGAGAATGGGGGAAGCAGCAATGAAAAGAATGAGGACCGAGGAATAATAAGAAGAGACTAAGTCACTTAATGCTCATGTCTGTGGAGAAAGAGTTGGTGAAATGTTTTGATTTGTATAAGCTTGTCACCAACTTTGCACTGCTCCGACCTTGCTGCCACCCACTTATGGAATAAAACCTGCACTGCAACAAAAGGTAAGACGTGTTTTTATATTTAATGCAGTTTTCTGTGAGAAACAGGTACACGGCCTGAAATGCCCTCAGGGCCGGCCGCTTTCCTGATGTTCACATGCTTCAGAGCCCTCCGAACCTCATCCTCCGAGATGGAGTTCATGCGATCATCGCTAACAGAGATGTTTTCTTCTGTAGCACTAGTTGGCAGGCTAGTGCTAGCGCAATCAGCTTCAAAGCACACATGGAAAGTATTCAGCTCATCAGCCATATAAGAGTCAGCTCTCACCGTGGCACCACACTTGACACCATGGCTCTCATAGCTCTCACCACAGCATGAGGATGTGTTTTTGTTAGAGATGCCAAAGCACTTCTATAAGTTGCTCTGGATAAGGGCGTCTGCTAAATGCTGTAAATGTAATAAAAAATAAGTGATTCATGTAAACACACACAACATGACTATGCCTATAAAGCCCCTGGCAACACAATTTCAAATGTAAAAAAACCCCCAAAAACCTGTGAAAATAGAAATCTGGCATTCAGTAAGCATTTGCCAATGGTAAACTCAAGAAATACAGTCCCCCCTGATACTATTGGAACAGCAAGGTCAATTAATTTGTTTTTTTCTGTAGACTGAAGACATTTGGGTTTGAGATCAAAAGAGGGATATGAGAGTTCATCTTTTATTTCCTATATTTACATCTAGATGTGTTAAACAACATGAAACATATACATTTTGTATCAGCCCACCCAATTTTTAGGTGAGCATAAGTATAGTAATAGATAGTCAACATAATGTACACCATCATGGGGTATGTCAAGGAGGAGCCTTCCAACCAGGCTGGAACCATTTCCCACCTTCCCTCCCCCACTTTGGATCTCGTTCATCCTGCCGTGTCGATGGAGAATGTTGTTCAGCCTCCCTGCTTGTCTGAGGACGCCGCTCAGCATCCCTGTTCAGCTGAGGATGCCGCTCAGTCTCCAGGTTCAGCTGAAAACGTTGCTCCACCTCCCGGTGCGGCCAAGAGCTCTGCTTTTCTTCCCTGCTCTGCCTCGGTTCGTCACTACGCCAGGCTCAACTTCGACCATTGCTCCGACTTCCTGCTCGGCTAAGGACATCGCTCCACCTTCCTGCTCAGCTGAAGACGTCACTCTGCCTTCCTGCTCAGCTGAAGATGTCACTCCTTTTCTTTGCTTCACGCTGTATGTCGCTCCCCCTTCCTGCTCCTTGGAGGACATCGCTCCCACCTCATGCTTCACATAGAGCTTCGCTGCCCCGTCATGCTTCACGGAGAGCATTGCTCCCCCTCTAGGGCCTCGCGGAGAGTGTCGCTTCCCCCTCTAGCTTAGTGATTAATGTCTCAGACCTTAATCCAGTTGAGCACCATTTCCGCCCTGAAGAGGAAACTGAAGGGAGAAACCCCCAAAAACAACAACAACAATTGAAAGAGGCTGTGGTAAAAGCCTGGAAAAGCAACACAAAAGAAGGAACCAACAATGATGTTATCGAGTCACAGGCTTGATGCAGTTATTGCAAATAAGGTATATGCAGCCAAATATTAAGTGCTATTTACTTTAATTTGCTTCAAGACTATCTATTACTATACTTGTGATCACCTAAAAATTGGGTGGTCTGATACAAAATGTATATGTTTCATGTTCTTTAACACATCTAGATGTAAATATAGGAAATAAAAGATGAAATCTCATATCCCTCTTTTGATCTCAAACCCAAATGTCTTCAGTCTACAGCAAAAACAAATTAATTGGCCGTGCTGTTCCAATAGTATCGGGGGGACTGTATTTCTTGAGTTTACCACTGGCAAATGCTTATAGAATGTCAGATTTCTATTTTCAGAGGTTTTTTTTTTTTTTTTAACATTTGAAATTGCGTATTCAGGGGCTTTATAGGCATAGTCATGTTGTGTTTGTTCACATGAATACTTATTCAGGAGCTAATTATGTAAGTTTAAATCTCATGTAGCATGTACTCAGATTGTAAAAAAATCCAGGTGTGTCATGCAACTTCAGGGTCACATAAAACACAAAAGACTAAATCTTATCTTCTGAGCACAATGAAAATGTTTATACAATAAATTTACTATAAGAAAAGAATTACTGCACTGCTATGTCAGTACTAAATGGTGTTTAATGTTTTCTCTTATAAATAATTGCAAACATAGATGCAGAAAACCAAAATAGTTGTCAATCTGTAAAACTCCCATTTAAAACAATCAGAGATAAACATAAAAGTTTTCCATACCTTCCTGTATTAAAAAGAAAAAAAAATTCCACATTATCAGTATCCCATGCTGTTGTGTGCAATTCATCCTGGCTGACCGCATTGTGTGTGTTTGTTATTATTTAACATGTGTGGATGTGTTTCTGCATGAGTGAGGTGTGTGAAGTAGTGTGTGTTAAACATCAGAGGATGAGTTTGTTTTGGTGCTGGGGAGAACTAAGTTTCCATTTCCCCACAAGTCCCTCCCTGCACAGAGAGATCATAAGCACCACACACACACACACACACACACACACACACACACATATACACATATTTCACAAATGTGTCTCTTTTCTACTTTTCCTATTTCATTAACATGTCATTCCTTAACTTTTGCTAATCCAAAAGTGTTTTTTAAAATACTGTACTGATCAAAGATAAAAGACAACGTTCTAAGTCATTCCATTATTGCGAATGTGAAAAACATTATGGCATTATATACAATTGCAATCAAAATTATTCAACGCCCATTGCAAACCAGGTTTATTGTCTAAATTTAGCTTTTTGACTTTCAGCTGTTTACAATAAACAAATCAAACAAAAGCAATTGAAATAGTTCAACACAACGAATGCTTCAAGTGGTTTCCCCAAATTCAGCTGAAAATGAAACTTATAATGATTTCTTCAGTCTCAAAATTATTCAACCCCCTGAATAGAATCCCTCACAACAGCACAAATATGCAAAACATGTGTTGTCTCAAGCACACCTGATGCAACTAATCAAAGACTTCATTAGTTGCACCAGGTGTGCTTGAATTTTGGTAGGTACTGCATACTGGGAACACCCCACAAGACCTATCATTTTGGAGCTTCTCTGGCCCAGTCCTCTAGCCATCCAATTTGGCCCTTGTCAAAGTGGCTCAGATCCTTACACGTTCCCATTTTTCCTGCTTCCAACACGTCAACTTTGAAAACCTGATTTCGGGTTGTCTTTAGGATTTCTGCAGCATGAAATTGTTTCTACTGATTTCACTCCTGTGAGCCCTTTAACCATGTAGTTCCCTACTACTGTAATATACCTTCTCTTCTTGAACCCATAGTTTTTTTTTAGCATCATTTGCAACTCGAATAAAAATCTAATTTTCAAAAATGCCAGTTAACCAACAGGACTTGTACTTGTACTACCCAAACCAAATACAGCTGTACATATATATAGTTTATTCCCAAGATATTCCAAAGACAGAGAGAAAAAAAACTATATATATGATTATATCACTTACAGAGATACTAATACAAACATGCTTTTAAAAAGCATGTGAAAAAATAAACCCACGAGCATGTTGACAAACAGACCTTTTTGAACATCAGAGTTACAATGGTAGCACTCCTGTATGTGAAATAACCTTTGCTTTGACTTAGAAAACAGTCAAGAGGTGACAACAGATCCTGATACAGCTTACAGGAGCTAGTAATGGTGAGGTCATGCTTCTAAGGAAGTGTAAACCATAACATGAAATGAAACCAACAGCCTTTCTGTTTAACATTGAGTTACAATCAACATTATAGCCAATACTGAACATGATTTAGGCAGCACAATCAGTGGAAAAAAATAGCACTGCAAATGAAGACAACATAAATATTATTTGCTATACATGTAGATAACAAGACCTGGCAAATATTGCAGGACTGGCATAAAAATAAAGAAAAGTATATTGCGATTACACTGTGAAAAGTAATATTTCATGCGGTAAACATGAAATACTGTTGAACAGTTCATGCAACATTGATGATTTGTGTTCTTTTGATATATGTGACTGATGAAGTGAAATGTTTTAATACACTACACCCTGTTGAACAGTTCATGTAACATTGATGATGACCGATGAAGTGAAATAATACATTAATTTAATACATTAAACCCTACCAGAGACTGAAGTGTCTATAAAAACATTTATGCTGCATTCGACATAATTGAGAAGTGGGAAGGTGAACTTGGAATTTTATTATTTTCGAGCTACAAAATGGGGAAAATTCACAGATGCTTTCATGTTCATCTTTTGTTGGCTAGCCAGCTAACTGTGTTCGGTGATGTATATTTTCCAGTGAACTGTATAACAAGCCAGTGTGTCTTCTGTTGTCTCTTAATTTTGATGCTGTGAGCGGCCATGTTCATTTGATGTTTATTACTACGGGACCATTAAACAGACTGTGTGGTCCGTTTGCTGGTTTCAGAGCTGGTGTGCTGAGAAAGATCTGGCTACTGAGTTTAAAACAATCACCAAAATAGACCGAAACCAGGCTCTCTGTCAGTTTTATGCTACTGTGAAAAGGTGAACACTAGGATTTCAGCAGTTATGTTGGCCTACATCAATGATCCACCAATTATGGAATATTTTAATCAATCAATTAATCTGTCTTAATCAATCAAAGTATATATCATAATTATAATCAATCATTATCAAGTGATAAGTTCCTGTTATTAAAGCAGCTATTGTCACGTCACAGCAAACCAGCGACTCCGTTTCCCAGAATGCACCTCAGACTACAAACATGGCTGATGCAGACTACAACTTCCAAACTAACACACAGACACTTCACCTTCTCCTGAATACTAATCAAACACACCTGTTTCCAATCACGCACACACACACCCTTTAAAAGAGACTGCTCAGTCACCCAACCTTTGCATCCAGTTACTATTGTCTTTGTCTATACCAAGCTGGTCTCTGTTGTTGATATTCTGGTTTTGTTTCTCTTTTGCCTTCGATTCTGATTATCTGCCTTACCTACTCTAGTCTGTTTGCTTGATTGCCTGACCTTTGCCTGTCTTTGTTTTTGGTCTTTGCCCTGCACTTTGGGTTGTTATTCTCATTAAAGCTGCCATACCTGCATTTGCTTCCATCTCAGGTTCCATTATGTGACCGCTACAGTATAAACAGCTTTGTTTCTCTATTCTGAATTAAATTAGACAAAAAACATGTTTTTTGTTGAGCATGAGCTCAAAGGGAAAAATTTTTAATTTGGGAGAAATATTATCAGACTCACAGCAACTACCCAAGTTATTCATCCATCAAAGATTTTATTAAGGGTGTGTTAATTCTGCAAAATTAATACTATTATGGCCTTTGATAGTAATATCTTATTATGATGACAACATTATTTCCTAGCAAGGTAACAAGATTGGACAGTTTAGGACATTAAATCATGAGCAAAAACCACAGAACAATTTCCCTTTGAATATAGACAAGACTTTATTATACTATTCTAAACTGCCACATAGAAACTAATCAAACATGTACACACATGCATACACACATACACATGTAGAGGAATGGCACAGAAGAAATTATTTTTGCAGTGTAAAAATGATAGAATGTTAGACTTTATGGTAATTTATGGAATTCAGTGAGACCATGACCTGAGCAAACCATCAGTACATTAATTTCAACTCGTGCATTATCTTGAATTAGGTATAAAGTTCTTAACCTTTACTGCACCAGCATAAAGAGAGTTGGGAGGTATCATACTTACATTGCCTTAGTTTGGTGGGAGGAGAGTGTTTACGTGTGTTCACTGGTCAGGAAGTCTAGTGGAATCTGGAGATCTGACGAAGTCGATCACAGCCGAAGTCTATAAGATTTCAGTGTAGAATTAACCGAAAATACTTTGTGGAATACTTTGTGGAAAACAAAACCAACTTGAATGGATAAAGACATACTTTGGTATGACCTTGCCATGTATGATGGCATGAATACAAAATAAAAAGCATAATGGTTACATTTTGATTATAAGCATGGGTTATATAGGTTACAGATCATAATGACATAATTTTCAGGTTTATCACTAGGTTAGGCATTATGTAGAGATTTGATACATTTGGCTACATAGAAGTAGACTCTATGCAATGAAGAGAGTGTTTGTCCTGTGTCCATGTGGGGGTTCTAAGGGTTCATTCGACAGGGGGTCTGTCTTGGCTCACTGTCATAGAGCTCCCCTTCTGCTTTAACACCATGGTGATGATGTGCCAATCTTATAAAAACAAAGAAACAAGCAAGGAAAAGTGTTCATCAAGTATGGGATTCTGCAAAATACAGGGTTTTGCATCCCTGGGTTGTGCATCCCAGTGGAGGAGGGTCCTGGTGATTTATAAATCACACATTGCCTGGTGGACTGTCTCTTTGCACATGGGTCTCTTTGCAGAATGTTGACATTTTATATTTTTGGTACAGGGGAGTCTTGGTCCTAGGGGATGAATTATGACTTTGGAGTTGTCTCCCAAGCCTAGTTTTCCCAGTGATGAGACCAATCACTGACTGGTTCGATTTGCGGTCCTGCATGGTAAACCAAGAAAGCTTGTCACTCACTGTTACAGAATGATACTGGAGACTGCTTCCATAATTGCTAAATAAACATGTCTTTACAGAAACCCTCACCATATCAATGATTATACATTTAATATTATATTTTAAACAGTATTAACTACATTATATACAGTACAGGTGCATCTCAAAAAATTAGATCATGGAAAAGTTTGTTTTTTTTCCGTAATTTACTTCAAAAAGTGGAACTTTCATATAGTCTAGATTCATTACACATAAAGTGAAATTTTTCAAGCCTTTTTACATTTTAATCTTGAAGATTATGGCTTACAGCTCCTGGAAATAAAAAAATCCAGTATGTCAAAATATTAGAATAAAGAATTTATAATACAGAAATACTGACCTTCTGAAAATATGTTAATTTATGCCCTCAATGCTTGGTTGGGGCTCCTTTTGCATTAATTACTGCATCAGTGTGGCATGGCATGGAGGCAATAAGCTTTATCCTATGTGCCTGGAGCTCATCCGGGGAAAACCGTCTGGAGCTCGCACATTTTACCCGAAAATCAGGCACTTCTCCGGGAAAACACAGTGCCTGGAGCTCATCCAGGGAAAACCGCATGGAGCTCGCCGGGGAGTCCAGTTCTATCATCCGAGGTCCCCGGGGGGAGCCAAGCCAACGTCTGCAGTCTTTTCCTAATTGACTCCACCGACCGGCCAGGTATTACTTTCCCTATTAGGGATGTCAAGTCCTTAGCATACCTCCCTTAGTACACAGTTGAGTGTTTATATAGATGTTCCAAGTAGTTCAGCAATGGCGATGGAATGCCTGCAGCCTTGGCAGCCTCGAGAATGGCCTCCTGTGAGACCGTGTCAAAGGCTTTTGCAAGATCTAGAAAGGCCATAGCCACTGGCTGTGTACTGTCGTGCGCCTTCCTCAGGACAGCGTGTAGCAGGGAGCTCGCCTCCAAGGAGCCATCCTTCTGCAAGAAGGCGTATTGCAATGGAGAGAGACTGATGTTGTTGCTTATCCTGTGGGCTAATATCCTGTGGAAGGCTCATGTGATTGCAGAGGAGATGGAGATTGGTCTGGGTCACAGACAACCACTGGGTTGTCTGTCTTTGGTAAGAATACCACCGTGAGGACCAGGTTTAGGTACCCCGCCAGTGTGAGCTGGTGCCATCGAAGCAGGTCTTTTAATTCAATTTTATCCAGCCCAGCCACCGTTGCACCCATCCCCCGGAGCGCATCTGTCACCTCGCCTTCCGAGATTGTTGTCAAAATCCCCCACTCCTGCTCCTCCTGCTCCACAGCTCCATGCCTGGGCTCACTTGGCATCGCCATAGACTCCTTGCTAAACACCTCCTTCCAATATTCTTCTAGACCATCACAATACTGGTCTTTGTTCTTATGAGCCTCTCTCCAGCGGCCATCCAACACAGTGGCTTCCACGTCCTTCCTCCTAAGCTTGTACAGCCACTGGATGTTGGCATAGTCGCCCCTCCTAATCAACCTGTCTTCTATTTTCCAGAGACTCCGGTCTCGAGTTCTTCAGCCGGGGTGTTCTCACCTTCCTCCGATGGCCTCGACGGTTGCCACTCCAACATCCTTAATCTCTTCTTTATAGACTCAACTGTGCGGCCATATATAACTCCCCCCAAGAGGGAAGCCAGCTCTTTCTTTAACATTCCCGGTTTCCACAGGAGGTTGGCCTGGCGCTGGAGCTCTTCATCCTCCTCCCTCCACCATAATCGCCTTCCAGCTGGTACTTTCCGCGATGACACACGTTCGGGAGGAGTCGGCTCGAGTTGTCGCCTCTTCGTCACTGTATCGCCCGCCATTTCCCTCTCCTTTGCCGGGCTCCAGCCAAGGAGCTTCAGGCGCTTTTTCAGCGCCTCTGCAGACCTTGCGGGGAAATGCTACCACAGTTGCACCAGATGTATCTTCTTCATCATCCCCTCCCGCCAGGGGTTATTAGCGTGCCTAATCAGGGAGCTGTCTTCGTCTGCCGACCAAACCAGCTTTCTCATCGGCATCGTGGCTAGCCTCCCAGCATTAAGCTCTTCAGGGTGTCGATGGTGCCTCTGCATCGCCACACTTATGCCACACTCCGGAAATTCATGGGTTATCAGATGAGTTCCATAACTCTTCGTTTGCAGAACTTCCGCCCCTTCGTCTGCAATTCCTCTGCCTTCTACCTGGGCTCCAGAGGGCCCAGGTTTTCTTCTCGTTATGTTTTCAGTAACCAGCAGATTTAACCCCCAGTCAGAAGGTTAGCCTGACCAGGGGTTGGCCTGGATCTTAGTTCAGGTGGTTCAATGTGAACCACCTTATCCAGCGAGGAGGTGCCCAGGCCGTGTGGATATGACTCATGCCATACCCACTCCCGCCATGACTAAGAGAGTCATAGTTACTCCTGCCATTTACCCGTGCTTCATTGAATTTCTTCACTTTGACATTCAGAGCACTGGGCAGAAATCACATCACGTCATCACCTGCCAAGAGCCTTCGCGATGCTTTGTTTTAATTAAACAGTAGGATTCCCTTTGTCCGCACCTGTTCTAAGCTGGCTGCTAGGTGCCGGGGAGGCCCCCACCCAGACCTGGGACAGGGAGGAACGAGGGTCCCGGCACGGACCATAGCCTGTGAGATCCGTGAGAGTCACCGCCACTGCACTGCTCGCCCGCTGCTAGCCCAGCCAGCGGTCAGACACCACGCGTTGAGGCAGCCCTGGCCACTCTGGGTTCGGGGATCTGAATCCGACTCCCTTTCGATCACCCTTCTGAAAGACGTACGTCCATCCCTTAGGACCAACTGACCCATGTTCAACTGCTGTTCACATGGAACCCTTCTCCACTTTGGCCTTCAAAGCTCTCGTTTGAATATTTGCTACTACCACCAAGATCTGCACCTGCAGCGGCTCCACACGCCTCCGCACTGCTGAGGTGTTATTTGATAGCTGCCTTCAGCTCGTCTGTATTGTTGGGTCTGGTGTCTCTCATAGATTCTCTATGGGGTTTAGCAAACACAATCCCACCTGCACAGAGCCGATAATACGAATAAGAAGAATATAAATACCTCATGAAGCACAACCAAAGGCAGTACAGTGTATTCAAGCAAAACTAGGTCTTGTGTTTGGTACCATTTAAAAATGGTAAATAATCAACATCTAATAAGGTTACATTTGTATGTAAAAAAAAAACAACACAAAAAGAACAAGGAAATAAATGACTAAATGTCACAAAAAAGTTAGAACATTTGTTTTATGGATAAAGAAATGAGGCTCTACTTTTGTGCCAGTGTAAGCATAAGTCACTAGGTAACACTGATATATTACTTTTTTTTTCTCACTCTGCTGCTATTTTCTTGATCATAAATTAATCCTCTGTGCTGACATGGAGCAACAATCAAAATTACCCCTATTATTGCGAACACAGGGATAAGTGCTTGAAGAGAGGCTTACACCCCATTCCGTTCCTTACAAACCAGTTTGGTGGATTTTCACTTTTAAGTTACAGCATGAAATTGTGTTGTGCTGTTTGTGCTGGTGTTAAATAATTCGATTAGACATACAGTTCCTTCCAAAACTATGGGAACATCAAGGCCAATTCTATCACTATAGATTAAAGACACTTGAGATCAAAGATGAATATGAGACGATAGATCAGAATTTCATCTTGCATTTCCTTATATTTACATCTAGATGTGTTAAACAACTTAGAAAATGACACCCTTTGTGTTAACCCATTCATTTTTTCAAGCGATCAAAAATATTGGAAATAGCCTAACCCCTAACCCTAACCCTAGGTGTTTCTTGCTGCCCAGGTGTGTCCTGTTAAACTGATTGTTTAAAGAATTAATAGCTCTGAATGTCTATTCTTGGTTTGAGAAGTGGGGTTCACCTGTGAAGACGACATTTGTTGTTAAAAAAGGATAAACCAACTTGAATACCAGAGAGCTGTCTATGGACATGCTGAAGCTGAGAAAAGATGGAAACTCTATCAGAGCCAACGCACAAACATTGGGCATAACCAATACAAAAATTTGGAATGTCCTGAAAAAGAAAGAAACTACTGGTGTACTGAGCAACAGACAGCAAATTCAACTAGTTACATATTTAAATCTATATTTCAAAATGATTTTCTAGCATCAGGGACATCACTTCAAAATCTAATTACTATTAAGGGTTATTTAGTATTTATTTTTACAACAATTTTATTTTTTTCTGATATATTAATGTAACAATTCTGGAAAACATGATAAAAGGTACTTAAAAAAACATGCACTGTTTTCACATGTTTAAGATGTTAAAATGTGCTAGTGTCATATCACAGCAAACCAATGACTGCATTTCCCATCCTGTACTGTGGCCTACAAACATGGCATCCATGGACCGCAATTCCCAGAACACTCACCTTCATTCTAATCATGCACACCTGCATCCAATTCACAACACATTCAGTACCACAGTTTAAAAGGACCTTCTATGCCTTCACTCTTTGTGAAGTACACGCCAAGTTACATTTTGTTTCTGCCCTTACCAAGTCTTGATACCTTGTTTGTTGATTCTGGTTTTGACTTTGTTCTTGTTTTTGACCTCGTCTTTTTACTTTGCCTTGTTTGAACTTGTACTTCTTGGATTAAACTACCTAACCTGCACTTGCTTCTGTCTCAGCCTCCATTACGTGAAAGAGTACCTCGCCGATAACATGGAAGCAGCAGGAAAGCGAAGGAAACATCATTCCAAGGTAAAAAGGAACACCCCTACCGAGACTCAACTGTATCAAGCTTATGCCCCCAGAGCATTATGATGGATTTTTCGGCTACCCTGAGTATTTTCCATTTGACTGCCAATGACTTTTTTTGAGCCTGACGCACCCCAAGCCTGACCAGAGGCAGTGGCTGGGGTTCATACTCTCCGGGCTCGTTGGCCAAGCCCGCCAGTGGGCAGAGTCTCTGGCACATAGAGAATCCAAGGGTCTTCACAAGGTAACTCGGTTTGTGGGACTATTGATACAGGAGTTTGGGAGTCCAGAGTATACCCCCAACCTGGTTGAGGTCTTGGGGAGGGCCAGTCTCATGAATGAACCTGCGAGGCCATTCAATACCTACTACAAGACGACCTCCTCCCCAGAGCTCCAGTTGGAGGTCAACATGATGACCTCATGACCCACAATGTGATCTCACCTGCAGAGCTCCAGACAGAGGTCAATGTGGCGACCTCATCTCCAGAGCTACAGTATGAGACCCACGAGGTGGTCTCACACACAGAGCTCCAGCTGGAGGTCAACATGGTGACCTCATCTCTAGCGGGCTCTGCTCACGACTGAGAAGTGACCACACAGACCACCGGGCACTGCTCGTGCCCGAGAAGTGACCACATGGACCACTGGGCACTGTTCGCGCCCGAGAAGTGACCACAAAGACCACTGGTCTCTGCTTGTGCCTGAGATGTGACCACACAGACCAGCAGGCTCTGCTGGCACACAAGACGTGACCACACGGATCACCCAGTTTGCTTGCACCTGAGAAGTGACCACACAGAACACCGGGCTCTGCTGGCACCCGAGACGTGACCACACAGACCACTGGGCTCTGCTCGTGCCCCACACATGACGACACAGACCACTGGGCTCTGCTCCCTTTTGAGACATGACCACATGGACGAGTGGGCTCTGCTTGCGCCCAACACATGACCACATGGACCACTGGGCTCTACTTGCGCCCGAGACATGACCACATGGACCAGCACCTCTGCTAGCGCCCGAGACGTGACCACACGGACAACCAGGCTCTGTTGGCACCCAATACGTGACACATGGACCACTGGGCTCAGCTCGCGCCTGGGATGTGACGACGTGGACCAGCGGGCTATGCCCGCAGCCGAGACGTGACCACACAGAAGACCAGGCCCTGATCGCTCTCGAGATGTGACCACATGCACCAGTGGGCTCTGCTTGCGCCCAACACATGACCACACAGACCACTGGGCTCTGCTTGCACTTGAGACGTGACCACACGGACCACCAGGCTCTGCTCGCTCTTGAGACATGACCACATGGACCACCGGGCTCTGCTCATGCCAGAGACGTGACCACATGGACCACCGGGCTCTGCTCCTGCACGAGACGTGACACACGGACAACAAAGCTCTGATGGCGCACCGAGAAGTCACCACACGGACAACCAGGCTCTGTTGGCGCCCGATACGTGACAAATGGACCACTGGGCTCAGCTCATGCCTGGGACGTGACGACATGGACCAGCGGGCTACGACCACAGCCGAGACGTGACCACACGGAAGACCAGGCCCTGATCGCTCTCGAGATGTGACCACACAGACCACTGGGCTCTGCTCGCGCTTGAGACATGACCACATGGACCACCAGGCTCTGCTCGCCCTCGAGACATGACCACACGGACCACCGGGCTCTGCTCGTGCCTGAGACGTGACCACACGGACTACCGGGCTCTGCTCACACCGGAGACGTGACCACATGGACCGGCGGGCTCTGCTCATGCCAAAGACATGACAACATGGACCAGGGGGCTATGCTTGCACTTGAGACTTGACCACATGGACCACCGGGCTCTGTTTGCTCTCGAGATGTGACCACATTCACCAGGGGACTCCGATCGTACCCGAGACATTACCACTCGGATCTGCAGGCTATGCTCGCACCCGAGACGTGACCACACAGACCAACGGGCTCTGCTCGCGTCAAAGATTTGACCACACGGACCAGCGGGCTATGCTCGCAACCGAGATGTGACCACAAGGAAGACCAGGCTCTGCTCGATCTCGAGACGTGATCACATGGACCAGTGGGCTCTGCTCGCACCTGAGACATGACCAGACGGAAGACCAGGCTCTGCTCGCTCTCAAGATGTGACCAAACATACCAGTAGGCTCTACTCGCGCCCGACACATGACCACACAGACCACCGGGCTCTGCTTACACTCGAGATGTGACCACATGGACCAGCGGGCTCTGCTCACACCAAAGACATGACCACATGGACCAGCGGGCTATGCTTGCACCCGAGACATGACCACATGGACCAGCGGGCTATGCTCGCACCCGAGACATGACCACACGGAAGACCAGGCTCTGCTCGATCTTCAGACATGACCACACGGAACAGTGGGCTCTGCTCGCGCCCAACACATGATCACATGGGCCACAAGGCTCTGCTCAGTCTCGAGATGTGACCACACAGACCACTGGGCTCTGCTCGGTCTCGAGCCATGACCATACAGACCAGTAGGCTCTGCTCACTCCCAAGACATGACCACATGGACCACCGGCCTCTGCTTGCTCTTGAGACATAACCACATGAACCAGTGGGCTCTGCTCGCACCCAAGACGTTACCACTCGGACAACCAAGATCGGCTGGTGCCCGAGACGTGACGATACGGACAACCGGGTTCTGCTGGCACGCGAGACGTGACCCGTCGGACCACCGGTCTCTGCTCGCCCCCGAGACATGACCACAGAGACCACAGCACTCTAATCACACCAAAGACATTACCACACAGAAAACCAGCCTCTGCTCGCTCTCGAGACGTGACCACATGGACCATCGGGATCTGCACGCGGCCGAGACATGACCATGTAACCACACAGACAACCAGTCTCTGTTGGCACCCGAAACGTGACCACACGGAGCATGGGGCTCTGCTCACTCTCGAAACGTGACCACATGGACCAGCAGGTTCTGATCACGCCTGAGACATGACTACCTGGACAACAAAGCTCTGCTCACGCCAGAGACATGACCGCACGGACCACCGGGCTCTGCTCACGCCCGAGACGTGACCACACGGATCACCGGGCTCTGCTTGCACACGAGACATGACCACGCAGACAACAAAGCTCTACTGGCACCTGGGACGTGACCACACGGACAACCAGTCTCTGTTGGCACCCGAAATGTGACCACATGGACCACCGGGCTCTGCTCACGCCTGAGACATGACCACATGGACCACAAGGCTCTGCTCCCACCCGAGACATGACCACACGGTCCACCGGGCTCTGCTCGCGCCAAAGACTTGACCTCACGGAACAGCGGACTATGATCATGCCAAAGACATGACAACATGGACCAGGGGGCTCTGCTCGCGCCCGAGACATGACCACACGGACCACCAGGCTCTGCTCGCTCTCGAGACATGACCACACATACCAGTGGGCTCTGCTCGCACCCGAGACATTACCACTTGGACAACTAAGATCGGCTGGCGCCCGAGACATGACAACACAGACAACCCGATTCTGCTCACCACCCGAGACATGACCACATGGAAGACCAGGCTCTGCTCGTGCTCGAGACATGACCACACGGACCAGTGGGCTCTGCACGCACGCAAGACGAGACCACACGTACCAGCGGGATCTGCATGCGCCAGAGACGTGACCACGTAACCATACGGACCAGTTGGCTCTGCTCCTGCCAGAGACATGACCACACGGTGCACGGGGTTCTGCTCGCGCACGAGACGTGACCACATGGACCTCTGCTCACTCTCAAGACGTGACCACACAGACCAGCGGGCTCTGATCGCGCCCGAGACATGAACACAAGGACCAGCAGGCTCTGCTCACGCATGAGACGTGACCACATGGACAACAAAGCTCTGCTCGCGATAGAGACGTGACCACACGGACTACTTTATTCTTTATTTTGATATAATCCAAGTAAGACATATTAGATCAGTATACCTTGACCAAAAATAACATTATTTCTATAGATATTACACCCATTGTTACTCTAAAATATACATGACTAGAAAGATGTATGCCCAGACCCTCCTAAAAGAGGTTTTTAGAAACCCCATACCTAAACAGATAGTGTTTGCACAAGGGGGACCTACACAATATTAGGCAGGTGGTTTTAATATTATAGCTGATCAGTATATATCAATGATTTGCCCTATTTTTGCATATGTCACACTAAATGTCCTACAAACAAAATGTAATATAAGACAAGCCGAACACGAGGAAACACAAAACACGTGTTAAATTATCATTTCATTTATTTAAGGAATATTGGCCCAATCATCTCTGTAGAATTGCTTTAATTTAACAATTGATATTAACTGCCCATTTAAGGTCCTGCCACTGCATGTTTTGAGCCATTCAGAGATGGATTTGCTGTTTTACTGTGGATCTTTGCCTTGCTGAATAATTGAGTTGAGGTTCAGTTCATGGACTGATGACCGGATATTCTCCTTCAGAATTTTCAGTTAAGAGAGCAGAATTCCTGGCAAGTTGCCCAGACCCTGAAACCCCCAACCCACCCACCTACCACTAGTGCCATGTTTGAATGTTGGTATGATATTTTTATTGTGGAATGCTGTGTTAGCCTTACGCCAGATGTAATAGGATGTAATGTTTTCCAAAAAAAGATCCACTTTTGACTCATCAGTCCAAAGAACTGTGAGTTGAACAACTGCATACATTTATAGGAAAACAGTGAAGATTGTGGAATTAAATAGATAATCATGAGCAGCTCTGGGGTAACAGGAGCTCCAACTTACTTCTGACTATAGCTCTGCACTCTGAAGTGTGTGGCAGCTGTGCTAGGACCTGGTGTCCAGATTAAAGGAGATGATGGATACATTTTGGGGAGACGAGAGTGAAGAATGCACTGGTGGGAATATAAAAAATGGGGATAGCACACACACCAAGAAGCGTGAACTTGAACCTGACAGAGCAAAAGATTTTTTGTTGTTTTCTGTTACGTATTGAAAGTGCAATGAAAAGTGCGGTCTAAATAAATGTGAGCACAGAGTTCATTTAAGATTTCACCTGTCTCACGAGTCTTCCTCCACACCCTCATACACCAGGGTTCTACACTAATTTTCATAATTAGCTACTACTAGCCTGTCTATAGTGTCTGTGCTGAATTTACCACTGAAAAGAAGGAACGTTCATTTATCAATCTTTTAGTAAAGATTGATATCCAGCAAGATAAATGAGGCCCAATATTGGGTTTTTTGTTTATAGTGATCTCTAAAATTTCTTCTTCCTGCCATTTTCTTCTGACATATTAGAGTTAGGCAATATCATGTTTGGTTAATGTGATGTCAGTTCTACTAAAGTATCAATCAGAATTCTCCATCTGATTACAGTTCCCCTTTTATTCTGATCACAGACACTAAAGAGACTCCTTTACTGCTCACTTGCCTCTTTGTGCCTGAGCAAAGCAGTATCTATTTATAATTTTTACTATCTAGTTAGTATTTTATATTCACCATTATACTGTAGTAGTTTACCTGTTGTAATGTTAAGTAACTCCACGGTGAGTGGGCACTGAAAATTATTTTAATTGGTTTTAATAAACTGGATGTGATAAGCACATTGCTTCTAAATGTTGCCGTGTCATACTCTTCTGATCAGTGTAGTATTTTAAAAAATAGCTTTGCCTTTCCATGAGCATCGTTCCACTAGAAATATGTACAAAACACACCATCACATCATGCAACATTCATAACATGACTTGCACATAAAAACAAATGTGCTGTTTTTATCACTGTAGATATACATATATATTTCTTGAGTTTACAACTGGCAAATGCTCATTGAATGTGAGATTTTTATTTTCACGCTGTATTTTTTAACATTTAAAATGGTGTTGCCAGGGGCTTTAAAGGTCATGTTGTGTGTGTTCACATGAATATTTTTCCATGAATACTATTCATGAGCTGATTATGTAAGTTAAAATCTAATGTAGCATGTATGTAGGCTTTAGTCGAACCATAAAACATATAAAGAAGTGATCTGTAGGTTTCTGTAAATTCTTTGGGGTTATATTCTAAGCAAACACTGTATTGTGAAAAATAAATAAATAAATAAAATCAGGATATTGTCACACAAAATTCTGACAGTTATGCTATATGAACCATTTTCAGTTGTGTTATGCGCCTTCAGGGTCACATAAAAGCACAAGACTACATTTTGTTCTCTGAGCACAATAAAAATGTTTATATGATAAATTTACTGCAATAATAATTATTGCACTGCTGTGTCAGTGCTAAATGGTGTTTAATGTTTTCTCTTTAAAAAAAAATGCAAACCTAGATGCAGGAAACCAAAATAGTTGTCAATTAATCTGTAGAACTCCCATTTAAAACAATCAGAGATAATAAACAAAACAGTCCCAAACCTTCCTGTATTAAAAATAAAAAAAATTGTCCACACACTCAGTATCCCCTGCTGTCGTGAGCAATTCACCTTGGCTGACCGCATTGAGTGTGTTTATGCAGAAGTGAGGTGTGTGAACTAGTGTGTGTTAAACATAAAATATTGGGGGTTTTTTGGTGCTTTAGTCATGTAGTTCCCTACTACTTTAATATACCTTCTCTTCTTGAACCCATAGTTCCTTTAGCATCATTTGCAACTCGAATAACAATCTAATGAGTTTCAAAAATACCAGTTAACCAACAGGACTTATACCTGTACTACCCACTGTATAAGTTTATTGTTTAAGCATGCAGTTATTCCCAATATATCACTTGCAAAGATACTAATACAAACATGTTTTTAAAAAGCATATAAAAAAATTGAAATGCATCAAAGTTACAATGCTAGCACTGTTAACTCCTGTACATGAAATAACCTGAAGTGCTTTGACTTGGTGACAACAGATCCTGATACAGCTTACAGGAGCTAGTAATGGTGAAGTGTAACCCATAGCATGAAATGAAACCAACAGCTTTTCTGTTTAACACTGAGTTACAATCAACATTATAGTCAATACTGAACATGATCCAGGCAGCACAATCAGTGGAAAAAAAATAACACTACAAGAGTGTTCTGACATCATATTAAAAAAATAAATAAATCACGATTTCCTATGTATGTGTTGTTTTTAAATGTCCTATATAAATAAATGTGTTGTTGTATGTATCATGACCTGGAACGTATTGTAGGACTGGCAGAAAAACAAAGAAAAGTATATTGCAATTAAAAAAGTGAAGAAAAAAAGTGAAAAAATAATATTCAAGTAAATATGAAATACTGTTGAACAGTTCATGCATAATTGATGAGCTGTGTTATTTTGATGTGACTGACAAAGCGAAAGGTTTTAATACATTAAACCCTCCCAGAGACTGAAGTGTCTATGAAAACATTTATGCTGCTTTTGATTTGGAAGTGGGAAGGTGGAACTTGGAATTTCGTCATTTTTTAACTATAAAATGGAGGAAAAACACGGAAGCCTTCATGTTCATCATTTGATGGCTAGTCTGCTAACTGTGAGGAGTGATGTATATTTTCCAGTGAACTGTACTGTCAATGTTTAACAAGCCAATGTGTCTTCTGTTGTCTCTTCTGATGCTGTGAGTAGCCATGTTCATTTAATGTCTATTACTGAACTTGGGTTTGAGGAGACTGTACCTAGTTTTCAAGTAGGAATTCTGAATCAAGGCACATTTTTTTTGGTCTTTCCTAGTTGAAGCTTGGAAATTCTGAGTCATGAGTTTTAATCAAATGCAGCATGAGTACTGGGTTAGAGAGCCTATGTGCATATCACAGCCATCTGCAACATTGATCTAACCATATATATGAAAAAGTATTGAGTACAGCTACTATGATAATCGACTATGTTGATATTGAAAATTCACTGTCGTGTGTTTTACAGTAAATAACCAGACTGCATAGGCCAAAATATTTCTGAGTTGAATATAACACATGGCTTAAGGTACTGGCAGCACTGCCATTATTTACATGCTGATTTCTTTTACATCATATAGCCTGCTAGCATGGATTATAACAAGCCAGAGGCAACCAGACTGAACGTAGGAAAACAAAGATAATTGAATTCACATAGGTGAATTTGTGCAGAGCTGTGATCGCAAAACGTACCTAAAAGGAACTAATGCTATAACTAAATATCTGAGCACCCATGTGATAGTAAATACACTGCATGGATCTCATGATCTAGCACCACTAAAGAAATTAATGATCTCACAGATGGAACTTTCAATGATACACACAACTTGAGAGCAAAGAAGGCAAGAACTAAAATACTAAAACAGAAGTATAAATGTAAGGCAATATAAAAGTATAAACGTAAAATCAATAATGCACAGAAATGAAAATAAAATGAAAGCACCTGAAAGCTCCTGCTTGGTCAGTGAACGCTCCTGGTGACATTTAATATTTTATGGCATGGTCAAAGTCAAATACAGTGGGTTCTGAAAGTATTCCAAACCCATCAGTTATTGCACACTTTATTGTGTCATAGATTTAATTTAAATTGGATTAAATTGAGGTTTTTAGACATCCATCGATGCAAAAATTTATGATGACATTTATTAAGACTGAAATCCATCTTAGAGAAGTATTCAGACCCTTCGGGTGCATCCTGTTTGCTTTGATTATCTTGGCATGTCTTTGGAAACATGGAAACATTTGGAAAAGTACTCACTTTTGTTGCCAGCGGTTTAGACATTAATGGCTGTGTGTTGAGTTATTTTGAGGGGACAGCAAATTTAC
>JANDJT010000199.1:23660326-23678791 GCA_024331685.1 Stegophilus panzeri | reverse complement strand
GTGATTGGCTGCAAATTTAGGAAGCGCTTGATTTGATCTGTAGTGGAGTTTTCTATGAGCGGAGGACGAACTTTAAACGGCAATATTGCAGTCGATCATGTTTATTTAATTGTGCAGCCCTATAATAAGCACCACTCTAATACACTCCATCACAGTCTAACGCACTCTAATACACTCCATCACAGTCTAACACCCTCTCTAATACACTCTAACACAGTCTAACACACTCTAATACACTCCATCACAGTCTAACACCTTCTCTAATACACTCTAACACAGTCTAACACCCTCTCTAATACACTCTAACACAGTCTAACACACTCTAATACACTCCATCACAGACTAACACCTTCTCTAATACACTCTAACACAGTCTAACACACTCTAATACACTCTATCACAGTCTAACTCCATCTCTAATACACTCTAACACAGTCTAACACCCTCTCTAATACACTCCAACACAGTCTAACACACTCTCTAACACAGTCTACCACATTCTCTAATACACTCTAACACAGTCTAACACACTCTAATACACTCCATCACAGTCTAACACCTTCTCTAATACACTCTAACAGTCTAACACACTCTAATACACTCCATCACAGTCTAACTCCCTCTCTAATACACTCTAACACAGTCTAACACCCTCTCTAATACACTCCAACACAGTCTAACACACTCTCTAACACAGTCTACCACATTCTCTAATACACTCCATCATAGTCTAACACACTCTAATACACTCCATCACAGTCTAACACCCTCTCTAATACATTCTAACACAGTCTTACACACTCTCTAATACACTATTACACAGTCTAACATACTCTCTAATACACTCCAATAGTCTAACACACTCTCTAACACACTCCAACACAGTCTACCACACTCTCTGACACACTCCAGCACAGTCTAACACACACTATAATATACTCCATCACAGTCTAACACATTGTCTGATACACTTCCACACAGCCTAACACACTCTCTGATACACTCCAACAGTCTAACACACTCTCTGATACACTCCAACAGTCTAACACACTATGTGATACACTCCAACACAATCTAGTACACTCTAATATGCTGTTAATACACTCCTAATGTAGGTGTGTTCAGAATAAATACTTTGCTATGCAGTGTAGAATCATCTGGAAAACACTCATCCAACTCAACCTAACACACTCACCTAACACACTCTCTAATACACTCTAACACAATCTAACACATTCTCTAATACACTCCAGCACAGTCTAACACACTCTCTGATACACTCCAACAGTCTAACACACTATCTGATACACTCCAACATAATCTAGTACACTCTAACATGCTGTTAATACACTCCTAATTTAGGTGTGTTCAGAATAAATACTTTGCTATGCAGTGTAGGATCATCTGGAAAACATTCATCCAACACACCCTAACACACTCACCTAACACATTCTCTAATACACTCCATCATAGTCTAACACATTCTCTAATACACCCCATCACAGTCTAACACACACTCTAATACACTCTAACACAGTCTAACACACTCTCTAATACACTCCAACACAGTCTGGCACACACTCTAATACACTCCATCACAGTCTACACTGTCTGATACACTTCAACACAGTCTAACACACTGTCTGATACACTCCAACACAGTCTAACACACTGTCTGATACACTCCAACACAGTCTAACACACTCTCTAATAGGGATGTCACGATACCAAAATTTAGTAGTCGGTACCAATACCACCAAAAGTACACGATACTCGATACCAAAGTCGATATAGTGTGGTATAAAAAACTAAAAATATATATATTTTTTTATTAAAAATAAATTTTAAAATCCCTGGAGGACATCCTCCTCTGGCTGATACTGGCAAAATGAGAGAGAGAGAGAGAGGGGGATATTTTAGTTATCAAACACTGTCGGACAATGACTAATAAAACAGTTCTAAGTGCTAATAACAAGTGCTAAGGTGCACTCCTAAACGCACACACACACACATACACACACACACACCCCTTATACTCTGAATGCAAGCATTAGTTTAAATTCACTGATATGGTTGCGGGCTAAAAAGATTTATTAAAAGCATGAATATTTGAATAATTATTAGTGACATTAGGCTACATTTAGCGGACAGGACACGGGCTGAATGGCGATGCATGGTGGCCCATTAGGAGGTAGTTTATAACATTGCAATGCATTAGCGTCGTTAACAAATAACTGCCGATCGCAAACATTACATGGAGCATAACGTTAGCTGGTTTCACGGCTACAAGGCCAGCTGCCTCACACAAACATAATATATAGGGCCCGTTTTTCAGGTGCTTTGAAAAATTCCAGGTGTTTCCTCACTTTGTTTGAAATGAACGATAGCATCGGTTGCACACCGGCAACCGATGCCACCTTTCCTCTCTTTTCCTCTCAACGAGTTGGGGCGGAGCTAAACTTGTCACCGTCTTCAGTAGTTTTTCCTGTGTGCTTGTAGGCGTCTTTCTTCTTCTTCTTTACCTCTTGTGAACCAACTAAAACACTTGGGCATATTTGCTGCCCCCATCAGTTCCAGAAGAATTGCAACCTCGGTATCTTCATTACCAACGATACCTACTCTACTGCAGAAAAACAAGTACCGTCAAGTTTTAAGAATGTTGGTACTGAAGTATCGGTTCTTGAGACATCCCTACTCTCTAATACACTCCAACACAGTCTAACACACACTCTAATACACTCCATCACCGTCCAATACACACTCTAATAAACTCCAACACAGTCTAACATACTCTCTAATAAATTCCAACACAGTCTAACATACTCTCTAATACACTCCATCACAGTCTAACACATTGTCTGATACACTTCCACACAGTCTAACACACTCTCTGATACACTCCAACAGTCTAACACACTATGTGTTACACTCCAACACAATCTAGTACACTCTAATATGCTGTTAATACACTCCTAATTTAGGTGTGTTCAGAATAAATACTTTGCTATACAGTGTAGGATAATCTGGAAAACACTCAGTCAACACACCCTAACACCCTCACCAGTTGCTGTATCATTATTTGTCTTTATAAAGGGTGTGTCAATGAGCTGATGAACTGATGTGATGGGTATTAAATCAAGAAAAATTCCATGTTGGAGTGAAGAGTAAATTAAGTAGAATCAATAAGTAAGTTACAAAGCAGAGAAATCAGATGCAAACATACCCTAAACCTTAAAACATTACTGAGTATTGGTACTGGACCAAAGAAGCCGAAAAGCCTAGAACAGTATTGGGTCAAGGTTGACAAATTTTCTGATCCAGTACACTGACACATACATGGGTGCCACAGAGCAGCAATTCACTACACCAATTTAGAAATAAGTCACCCCAAATTTTACCAAACACATATCGTGGAGGTATTTTACTCCTAGGCACTGAAAAATATCAAGCTCTACTTGATTTCATTGTAGTGCTTCCTTTAACGTTATGAACTACAGAGGTGGTATGTAGCCGATATAGTAACGTTGCTGTACTTTTACTCTAATGGACAAATCAGATACTCTATAAAAACATTGTCATTTACGGTATATTAACTAGGCATTGTAATGCCTTAGTGTGCTCTCGCCATCCCATGTCTTAAAACCTGGACAAGCCACTGGTGTGATGTCAACTGACAACCCGGCCAAACAGGATGCCAATTACTGTGAATGCACACCTTTAATGTTTTGCATTAACCTAGCATCATTTAACCAACACGCAGAGTGGGGGATGTCAATATGAGATTAGTATCGGGTATCAACCAATACTCTTGAGTTCATACCGTACTGTAGAAAAAATGTGAACTCAACAAGTCACTAACTCTAACACAAAATCTTAAAAATAATCCAACTTACTTACACGTTAGTCTTTAATGTTAAATTATTGCGGCAAAAATATTCTATTCAGACAGACAGAACACAATGAACGGGACTAAAATTTGATTTTTAATCCTGTAAATCCTAACAAAACTGAAACCAAATGTGTAATCTGTGAGATGAGGGGATTTCCAGATGCTATCATATGATACCAGAATAA
Source organism: Stegophilus panzeri (assembly GCA_024331685.1). Taxonomy (NCBI): domain Eukaryota; kingdom Metazoa; phylum Chordata; class Actinopteri; order Siluriformes; family Trichomycteridae; genus Stegophilus; species Stegophilus panzeri. The sequence continues at coordinate 23,674,717 of JANDJT010000199.1, read as the reverse complement.
TATCCCAGTCCTGCTCCTTCACTTACAACGAATCTACTTTAAACTCATTTAATGTCATGGCCTCAGTATTGTAAGGATCTATCTGGTATTTTGGTTGAACATAAACTTCACCTCCGGTGGACACTTTATTTGCTTTAGTGTTGTTTTTTGTTTGGTTTAAAGTTTTTGATGTAGTTAAAACAAGTACGAGTTCAATTTCAAAACTCACGGGTAAACCTGGTGTTACGAGGTTCTACCTGTCATAGATGGACAATAACATATTGTACATCATGATGTATTTTAGAATTGTTCAGGATTTTAAAGGGAAATATTGCATATCTTAGAGAATACATTCAGAAAAATAAAACTTGTTGAAAAGCATGCATATATGATCATAATGTGGTCTCAATAACATTGACGCGTCGAGTGGCTTATGACCATTTGTTACTTATTTAATCTGTTCGTCACTGTTATAAAGATTTGTCGCTGTCTCAGAATTTCCATCAAGTCATTCTGAAGTAATCTTGTTGAGCTGTAAACGGCAATACTACCATATCCCAGTCAGAACATTATAATACGAGTATGATGAGTGTTAATGAGCTTATAGTAATGCTTTAACACTGTTGAATTCACTTAATACTGCTGGAAGATCTCTGCGTACTGTAACACCTGCAACTCGTCGTAACACGTTTATAACAGTGTTGCGTTATCTCGTGCCATGTTGCACTAACACGTAGAAGTGTTTACAGGAATCCAGCAGGATAAAATTAAACACTGGAACAGTTAATGCACTAACTCAGCACTGAGGCAGTTTATTAAACAGCTCGTTCCAGTGCAGCTACACTGCGCTCTGTTTTGTTGATGTTTTAACTCAGCAATAGCACACACAAAACAACGAGCTCGCGCATAAAAAGCCAAAATTGGGCTAGAAGAGGAACCGGTTCCGAAAAGCTCACCCCCCCAACCCAGGCCCCCACAACCTGCCCAATAATGGTCAGCTTTGTTGTGATTACCTGCGTGCACCGTGTCGCTGAGGTCGTAGTGCGCGGCCGCTGTCGGGAATTCTTTCAGCTTCCTCGCGCTGAGGTTGAGCGAGCCCGAGCCCGCCGCCTCTTCCAGCGCGCGCTCCACGCCGCGGCTCGCGCCCACCACTCTGGGCGCTTCCGCGCCGGACAACGCCTCCATGATCGCCGCCGCCGGCGGAAATCAACAAGAACGACGAGGCTCCGAAAAATGTCCCTGAAGAATAGCGCGCGGCAGCCAGTCCTCCGCCGATCCTGCTGCACGCGATTGCGCAGTGTTTTCTATGACCAACGGTGCTCGCGCTGAGGCAAGCGAGGTGAGGATTTGATCGCGTGCGCCCTCGTCTGGTCAGATCTTGTGACTACACGAGCGCTTTACTGTAAACTATCGACTAATGCTGCGCCGGTTTTCGAGGATTGACTAATAAACTGCACCCTCTGCTGTGCGCAAGATTCCCAAGAGGTTCAGATAATTTCAGGTTTACTAGAACGTTCTCTGAAACATTGTGGGTTACCATAAAGTCACCGAGAGGTTTAAGTTATTTGAAGGCTATGAGAACGTTGGGTGAACTTTCCAAAACCATCAAGATATACTGCAATGTTCCTGAGAGGTTCAGATTATTTAAAAGTTACCAGAACATTAAGGGGAACGTTCCTCAAGGTTTACCTAAAGGTTCCAGAACAGTTCAAATGATTTAAGTAAGTTATGGAAACATTAGTGGAACATTCGCAGAACCATTGTGGTTTACTCCAAGGTTCAGATTGTTTAAAAGTTATGGAAACATCATGGGAACATTTTCTAAACCCTTGAGGTTCCTGAGAGACTGAAATAATTTAAAGGTTACTAGAATGTTAAGGGAACATTCTCTGAAACTTTGTGGGTTATGCAAGGTTCCAGAGAGATTTAAATTGTTTACAGTTTACCAGAACTTTCAGGGTTTACCACAAGTTCCTGAGAGGTTTCACATTATTCAAAAGTTTTGAGAATGTTGGGGGAACTTTCTGAGAACCATCAAGGTTTGCGACAAGGTTCCAGAGACATTCTGATTATTTAAGCCCTGCTAAAAAAAAAAAAATAAAAAAAATAAAAACACAATAGAAACCCTCATTGAATTTGTAATGGTTTTAATGGTTAAAATGGGAAATGTATTGGTTTTAATGGAAACTGTAATGGTCCCTGTGGGACTGTACATGCCTTCTTTTGGTGACATGTTATGTCTAGTGGATACCATTAAAGATCATTATTTAAAATTGTAATGATAATGGTTTTAATGGTTAGGTGATGGTTTGTAATGCTGTTTGTAGTGGAAACCATTAGAATTTCTGTAATGGTTTCATTTTTTTTCAGCAGGGAGGTTACTTGAACATTATGGAAACATTCTCTACGGTATACTTTATGGTTCCAGAGAGATTTTAATTATTTCAAATGTATGGGGACATCAAGAGAATCTTCCAAGAACCATTGTGTCTTACCACAATGTTCCTAAAAGGTTCCTAAATAACGTTAGGGAAATGTCCCCCAAAGCATTGTGGGTTACCTCAAGGTTCCAGAGAGGTTTAAAATTTTTAAAGGTTACACTCTTAAAAATATACAGTATCTCACAAAAGTGAGTACACCCCTCACATTTTTGTAAATATTTGATTATATCTTTTAATGTGACAACACTGTCACTTACAACAAAAGTGTCACTTACTGTGCCTATTGTCCTGTTTTAGTAGTTACTGTACTGTCCTGTGTTGTTAGCACACATCTGCATGTGCACTTTATGTAGAATGTTTGTAGATCTTATTTAGTTCTGTGTCGTCTCATGTGGTTAGTGTGGTGTTTTATGTAGCACCATGGTCCTAGAGGAACATTGTTTCATTTCACTGTGTACTGTACCAGCTGTATATGGTTGAAATGACAATAAAACCACTTGAACTAGAACTTGAAAACAAATAAAACTCAAGTGAAATGAACTTAACTGACTTATGGTCATTTCATGACCTTTTTGAACAAAAGAAGATAGAGCCACATCACTCTTGTCTTTTCCACACCGAATTGGCTCCCAGTAAAATTTCGCATGAGATTATAAAATACTATTATTGACCTGTAAACCACTAAATGGTCCCACGCCACAGTACCCGAGTGAACCTTTGGTCTTTTATAATCAGCCACACCTACTTCGGTCAAAAGGTGCGGGCTAAACCCCCGTACATTGGAAATGTCCTTCACTACATTTCCAAAAGCAAGTGTGTGTCCTTTATTATCTGGAGCCATTAAGTTTAATTACACAAATAAGTATTTAGGCTCTCCATATTTCAAAAACATTAAAAGAAGCCTGAGACAAAAATAATATTCTGAGTAACAGTGTATATGTTCTTGTATTATCTGTTAGGAGACACGTGCAACTGCTGGAATGTTTCTGTTTCTCTTTCTTTCTCTCTCTCTCACTCTCTCTCTCTCTCTCTCTCTCTCACACACACACACACACACACACACACAGTCATGCTTGTTGAACATTATGTACTCAACGTGAAAAACCTGATAAAAGCTTATCTGATAAAAAGCGAACTGATTTTGCTTCTGAATTATTTTGAGTGGTGTATTTTTGTTCTTAATTTTATCTTACATTATTAGCACAAACAAATCAAGGGAGTAACTGCAGTCCAGTCTAATTCAATATTCAATGTAAGAATAGATACACCTGTGTGGTTTCTCAACAAAGAAACCACACAAACACATGCATACTGGATGGTGATGAAATGTTGCCTAATAGTTAGAATGGCCTGTTTCTAATTAAGACATTTTTAAGAAACTGAAATATCCATTTCAAATTGAAGAACTCCAGTGTCCTGCACAGAGGCCTGACATTAACCCCACAGAACACCTTTGGGATGAACTGGAACACTGATTGCACCCTAGAACTCCTCACTAACACTCTTGTAGCTGAATAAACACAAATCCCCACAGCCACACTCTAAAATCTAGTAGAAAGCCTTCTCAGAAGAGTGGAGCTTAAATAAGCAGTAAGAATAATAAATCTGGAATGGGGTGTTTAACAAGGACATGTGGGTCTGATGACCAGGTGTCCACATATAGCTGTCAGGTCAACCCAGACAACAAACTCCAGTTCCCAACATGTACCATGGCCTACAAACATGGCTGGCCCGCACTCATCTCCACTTCTCAGAACGAACACGAACACACACACACACACACACACACACACACACCTCGTTCTCAGTCACGAGACATTTGCTTAAGCACAAGCACACACACACACACACACATACCTCGTTCTCAGTCATGAGACATTTGCTTATGCACACACACACACATAGTGACCCTTTATATGAGACTTTCACTCACACCTCGCATAAGTATGTGTTAATAAGTATAAGTATATGCTCAGCTTACCTGTTTCTGACATTACTAAACCTGTTTATCTCTGCCACTGATATCCTGGCCTGACCTTTGTTCTCTGATTTTTGTGTTTTGCCTAGCCTCGATTAACTTGTTTGCAAGTTACCAAGGTAAAATATGGTGTGAATCCCAGAGATACTGCAGTAATAATTACATTACACCATCTCCCAATGTAAAACTAAACCAAAATGAATAGGGCTTTAGAAAATTATCATATTACTTTTGAAGGCATTTTCACAAGTACCACTAAACAGAGTGAAATCGCAGACTCCCCTCCTGCAATCTTAAACTTTCCGCATTTTGCTCGTCAGTATATTCTTTATCTTGTTTGTTGACTTTCTTGTGCTCTGTTCTGTAATTAGTAAATCTCCACTGGATCGACTAACTACTGGTCAATAAAAGCTATATCTATCTATCACATGATTACATAAAATGGGTGGGAAGAGACAAAGAAAAGTTTTATCACCTTAATTACTGTACATTTTACTGCAATATCCTGCATGCTAACCAAGCAGATGACAGCAAAGGGGGTGGGGGAAGATGAGTGTAAATGATTATTAATAATGGATTTCAGTCTCCCTCTTTGCATATTTCAGTTCTGATTCTTTATTTCCAACAAGTAACCCATAAGCATATGTGAAACATTCACCCACGCTGTTCATCGACAACGTTGTTCCTTTAATAAGCACATGGCTGATGGGAAAAGAGCTTTGTTTTTAACAAGAAAAGGATCACATCTGTACAGCAATGTTAGTAATACATGGAGGGTGGGAGCAGCTGTAAGTGATCACATGAGTCTCCATATACAGTAATGCTAAATATAATTGTACACACACTCCGCACTGCAGTGACAGAACACAAAGAGAACATTGTCAGATAATATAGCAGGTGGTTTAGAACATGTGTGTACTGGGAGGAATGTGTCTGGGGACAAGCTAGAGCAATGATAACTGAGGTGATAACTGATAACTAATAACCTGAGCTCTTTTTTTACCACATTAAGGAGATCACTTTCTTACATTTACTTTTCCAGCCTTTCGTTGCCCCGTCCCAACTTTTTTTGAGATGTATTGCGGCCATCAAATTCAGAATTACCTAATTTTTTTCTTAAAATGGTACATTTCCTCAGTTTAAACATTTGATATGTTTTCTATGTTCTATTATGAATAACGTATGGGTTTATGAGATTTGCAAATCATTGCATTCTGTTTTTATTTACCTTTTACACAGCGTCCCAACTTTTTTGGAATTGGGGTTGTATTATATATTAGGAAATATTGAATGTGTTACATAAATATATTATATACAGGAATATTTTGTCCTTTTTTTATTAGGCATAGATTGGAGTCTGGAATTACTGTCAAAGCTGCTGTGATAAGAAATTAATCAACAGAATCGACAATTCAACAGCACTGTGTTATAAAGTTTCTATAATGTATAGAAAGTAGAAATGTGTGATTTGAATTGTGTTTTGACAGAAGAGTTCACATCCTTATGTAGCTGGTAAGCTGCTTCACTGGAAGTACATGCATTTTGTGAGACCCTGTTTTAATAAAGTTTGTCATGCTTATTGACATAGAAATGTAGGCATTTCCCAACCGCCTTAACCACATATGAAGTGGTGTATGTTTATTAGTGAATAGATCAGGATACCTAATAAACCAGCATCACCTTGGACATACAGCGTATGAGGTCGGCCGATTAATCGGCACCAATAACCGATTGTTGGAACTACAAAAATTATCTGCAAAAATCCATACCAACAGTTTGTCCTGGGTGCGTCCATTGTGGGAGCGGCTGAGAAGGGTCCGCTGTCATTATAGAGTATGAAAGCGGCCTCTAGAGGTGAAATACAAACTATCATTGACAAATTTTGTTGTGTCATTTGAAGTGTTTTTTAATTCATTTTGAATGTGTCTATTTTTATTTGTTACTTTGAGTGTTACTTTTTGGTTCAGTTTGGATGTATATCTTTTATTTAATATTTATTAATAAATGAATGTTATGTTTTCATTCAGTATCAATTTTAAAAATTATAAATTGATTAATTGGTCATCGGGAGGTACCGCCCAATTTAGTTATTGGTATCGGTAAAATCTATTAACGGTTGACCTCTAGTACATGTGTTCATTCAAACTTAAAGAGTTAGAATGGGTACAGCTTGTCTGTAATGATTTTGTAGTCTTGTAGCTCTTACCAGTGCTTTGGGAAGTCTGACGTTCGGCTTGCACAGAAAGCCAGTGTAGATGAGGCTGAATATAAGACTCAGCAAACACAATCCCACCAGTACAGAGCCGCTAACCCAACCAGCCAGGAACGCTACTGCAGAGCGACAGAAAGAAGAATAAAAATACCTCATGAGGCACAACTAAAGGCAGTACAGTGTATTCAGGCAAAAGTAGGTTTCATGTTTGGTACTGTTTAAAAAGGGGAAATAATCGGAATCTAATAATGCTACATTTGTACGTTAAAAAACAACACAAAAAAAGAACAAGGAAATCAATGACTAGGACAAGGAAATGTCACAAAACAGTTGGAATATTTGTTTTATGGATAAAGAAATGAGGCTCTACTTTTGTGCAAGCATAAATTGCTAGGTAACATTGATATGTTACTAAATTTTGTTTTCACTCTATTTTCTTGATCATAAACTAACCCTCTGTGCTGACATGGAGCGACAATCAAAATTACCCCCATTAAGTGCTTGAAGAAAGGCTTTACACCTCATTCCATTCCTTACAAACCAGTTTGATGGATTTTCACTTTTCTGTTTTAAGTTACAGCATGAAATTGTGTTGTGCTGTTTGTGCAGGTGTTAAGTAATGTGATTAGATATAATTAGCGCACTATACCGTAACCAGACCTTTCAGTTGCATTGCTTAAAAACACCAAGCATGAATCTGGCATGAATTCATGTATTATTTATTATTTACTATTATAATTGATTAACAATTAAATATAGCTTATATACAGTTTTAATTCCAGGACTAAACTGTGCAATCTTGTATTTTAAAGTGTTTTGTGTAAACCATGCTAAGGGAACTGTGCCATGTGCACAGCTGGTGAACTCTGACATTCTCTCTTTATTCATCACATTTTCCCTTTAACGAATTAAGATCTCTGTATTCGTCTAAACTATGTATATTTAACTATGTTCGCGTTCAAAATGAAATCATGAGCACTTGTTATCCATTTCTCTGTGTTTGTGACATTCCCACTATAATACTGAAATAACATCTAGTGATAGAAAACTGCTGAAAGTGCTGATGATCAAAAAAATAACAAAACAAATGTAAACGATTGGGCCATGATGTGATCATTTTTCAATATATGATAATGGTGGAGAAATCCATGAATCATTTGACAGACGCAGTTCTTCACTCTCATCAAATGCTGTCATTTTTGTATCTTTGGACTATATTTGTATACTGAGGAAACAAGCTTTATATTTTCGCATACCTCACTGTGGTTTGTGCATGTCGACTTTCACAAAGAAAACAATTGCTTCTGAGAACTTCAGTAGTGTGTTTCCTGCTAAAGCACAACAGTGCAGGCGAAATTACAAAAACCCCTGAAACCTACACAGGGGACACTGAGTGGAGAATGTGGCTAGGGTTAGGATTCTTTCTAACTGAAATGCTAAAAAAACAAATGCTTGAAAGGGCACTGATGGCTGTTACCTCCAATCAGTACAGCCCCCTCACATCAGGACAGAGTACACTGTACTGTTTAGAGGCTTGGGTGTTTAGCTAAATTTAAGTATGACTAGTTACATATTTAAACCAATTTTGTTGTAACGTGTTTAAGATGTTAAAATGTGTCAGTGTCACTTGTGGATGTGCTTTCAGCCTGTTTAAAAGTAAACAAACTGTAAATCTAATACCAAAGATCTGAGATACACTGAAGAGAATACCGTGTCTTTCAGAGAAGTGTTCAGATCAACAAGCATTGTGTATATACTGTATTTCCAGAGTACAGTATACTGTTATCGATGGGGTCAAATGCAGCACAGAAATATAGAAATAAGAAGACAGTTTACTAAATGTAGTAATGTTTTTGTAACTACAGGTCTGAATTCTACATTAACTTGTACATGACATTACAGGTCAGAGTCCAGTTATGTGCATGTAGTGAGGATTAAATACCAAAATTGTGCACATCGGTATTTAGACCTCTAGACTGCTATTCATAAGTTATGCAAGAATCATAATCTGAGTCAGTGCTTACTTAGCTCAAGCACCAATTTTTTAATGCATATAATTATGCACTGTAAGCATAGTAGATGAGTGCTTGAGTGCATGAAAGACAGTGTAGAATATAGAACCTAGAAACAAATGTCTGAGAATAAGAAAGATAAAAGAATAAAAAGTAACACAGCTAAGCAAAAATGTTTAAAAGTTCAGTCAGCTTACCACCCCTGGGCTCTATTCGACTGGTGAATTCACAGGAGCAGGAGCTTAGTAGTTTATGTTTGGGTATGGACCTGATCACTGGCTGGACTCGCACACAGTAGCGCTCACCCAGCTGAAGATATCGCAGAACATACGAGTATGGCAGGGAACGTTCACTCTGGTAATTGATAAGTGGTTCATCGCAATCATCCTAGAATAAATGAATGAAAGGGTGAATGAACATCAAATAAGGAACAAAAATGATATCATCTACACATTTGCAAATCATTATATGATTCTAAATGAGTGACAATCTCTTCAAGTAGGACATTCGTCAATCAGTGTCTGGTAGGTGTTCGTGTACAGTAATGCGGAAAAAGGAAGTACTCCATCCTTCAATTATCTGTTTTTATTGATCAGGGCCTAAATAACAATTGTGTGGTCCTCCCCAAAATCTATAAACAATTAACCTCAGGTCAAAAAGGTTTGGTGTTCTGGAGCACTCAGGTGTGTGTCTATATCATGCCATGACCCCAGAGAAGCAATTGTTCCTGCTCATCGATCTGGGAAGGGTTATAAGGCCATCTCCAAACAAATCTGAAATTCACCACTCTACAGTGAGAAGGACTGTTTACAAGTGGAGAGCCTTCAAGACAGTTGCCAATCTTCCCCGGAGTGGGTGTCCTCAATTCAGTCCAAGGACAGACCATTTAATGCACAGTGATATAAAGAAAACCTAAAGAGATACATTATGTGGCCTACAGGCCTCTGTAAGTAAATGTTTATGTTCATGACAGCACAATCAGATAAAACTGAACAAGTATGGCTTTCATGGAGGGGTGATTAGGAAAAAGACCTTTCTCTCCAAAAATAATATTGCAGCATGAGGTTTGCAAAATTGCCACAAAAGTTCTGGAACAATATCCTTTGGACTGATGAGACCATGGTGATGATGTTTAATCGTCATGCGCAGCACCATGTTTGGGGAAAACCAAACACAGTGTATTGTCACAAACACCTCATATCAACTGTCAAGCATGGTGGTAGAGAGAACCTGGGACCTGGGAAACTTGCACTACACCACTTTATACCAGAATATTTTTGAGACAAATGTGAGGCCATCTGCCCAGTAGCTTAAACTGGACCAAAATTGGGTCATGCAAGAGGGCAATAAACATGCCAGCAAATTGTCATCTGAATGGCTAAAGAAGAAAATAATCAAGTTGTTGGAATGGCCAAGTAAAAGTCCAGACCTCAACCCCATTGAGATGCTATGGCAGGATCTTAAAGAGCTGTGCATAAATGAATGCCCTCAAACATCAATGAACTGAAGCAATGTTGTAAAGAAGAGTGGGCCAGAATGATGTGAGAGACTGATAAACTCCTACAAAAAATGTTTACTTCAAGTTATTGTTGCTAAAGGTGGTTCTACATTAGATAATTATAGGGTGTATTTATTTTCTTCCAGTGAAACAGTTACAGCATAACTGTTTGAGCAGTCTGCTGAGGTTTACCTTTTCATCTGTGACTTTGCGCCAGTGTATGTCAAACGTTATTGCCCTGTAAAAGTTTTCATCGGCACCTTGGTGAGTTGGTAGATCAATGCTGATATTCAGGCAGTCACCACAGCCAGACAGAGTTAACTTGGGAGGCCCAATAGTGGCTGGAAAAAATAGGAAAAAATACAACACACTAATGCAAACAAATGCAGGTTTTTCTTTCAGAAATAACGAGTGCTTGCTAAAGGAAAGCCATGCAATTGTATTTAGAAGAAAACGTGCAACTTACTGCTAGTGTACGGCTCAAAATTAATGTTGACTTTGGACGATGAACTGTTGCCAAATGATGCCCAAAGCTGGATCTTGTGTCGTCGGTATATGTATTTCATGTATTCAGAGATGTCAATAGATGTACCACTGATGCTATGTGCCTGATTATTACTATCAGGACGGAAAGGGAAAAAACAACTTTACATACAATGGATATAAAAAGTCTACACAGCGCTGTTAAAATGGCAGGTTTTTGTGATGCAAAAAATGAAACTAAGATAAATCTTATACTTATTCAAATGAGATTTTAATTTTTGGTTTCTCGTTAAATCCAGATGGATTTTGGGCTTTTTGAGATCCCATGAGGAGATTTTGCAAAAATGTGTCTGCTTCAGAGTGTTTAAATCCACTTTCTGATTCTCCAGATGGGTTTTTATACGTAGGACAAATGGACGAATGTGACTTCATTTTTCTTTCATATAGTATTGGATGTTGAGTAGAGAAAACTGCTGAATAGGCTGGATTTTCTTTATTTGTTTTCAGTTTGGTTGCATGTTGTAGGGCCAGTTTTAGGCATCTGATTTCCAAGGAAGGTTCATTGGCTTCCACATATAAACTTTGAAGAACACCATTCTTGCAAAATATATTCCCTTAACTGGTGTTTTAATTATGGTGATGGTGGAGAGAACAGTGTAACACATCACTCCATAATCTCCAATAGGTGTTCAGTTGGGCTGAGACATGGTGACATGGTTCACATGGTGAAGGCCAGATCATATCATTTACTGCACGCCATTTTCACCCTAATCAAACCATTCATTGAGCCCTCATGTCCCTCATGTTTGTTTGTATTGATTTGCGGTGACCCATGTCTCTAAGTGGACTCAAAACATGCTAACAAAATTCCTCCCACAGCAGAACAGACTTTTTTTTTTTGCTGTTTTTTTTTTTTACTTAATTTGTCACCTGTCTGTAGTCATATTTAATAAGCAATGTAGTACATTTAAATAGGTCAATAGTAGTATAACAAGGTTTTATTATGGCTTATGATTACGTCTGCTTACATTATAATACACTGAGATTACAATAACATAACTGCATCCAATGCACATTTATATCACCTGCATTATGATGACTGCAAGAAAGCAAATTTTGTGAATATGCAGAACTCTCTATAGGCTAGTATTATCATTTCTGACACATTTTCTTTATCAACTCACCCAACATTCACATTGTAGACTGTCCCAGGTTGTGTCCCATTTCCTGGACTCCACTGCAAGATGTGGATGAAGTTGTTAGACAAGACATTAACATTTACCGGTGCCGGGACCAAAACAATGCCTGAAAAGGACAAGTAAAAGCTACTTCACTTTCCGATAGTCGTTTCATCAGAGATACACATTAATGTTACATGCGCATTAATGTTATTAGCAATATTAGTGACAGCGAAGGTGTGGTCGAGCATCAGCTGTCCCTAGACGAAGCCATGCAGCTGGCGGAGTATCACTTGGAGGAGGTCACTAGTCCAGGCCTCTCTTGTTTTCCTCACTTTCTCTCTCTTACTCATCTCCCGGTCCCAGCTCCCAGGAACCTAGGTGCAGGGCCCCCAAAATCAGCTCCCCAAACCCCGTTTCCTCCCCATTATTTTTCCCCTGGTCCTTTACCTCTGATGTCTCCTTTAACTTCCTGGCTCTCTAGACAGGTAGAACCTTCTGCGCCCACCGGACCAAGGCAAAACCTCGGCAGGTCTGCAGGGGCGGTGGGGAGGCTGGGCATTTCCAGGATCAGTGTTCCGTCATGGAAGCAGGAATAATGATCCAGATCTCTGAAGCACCGCAGGCCTCTCTCGATCAGGCAGGAACATACTCCATGTCAGTGCGTATATTAGGGAGTTAACATCAGGCCTTGGTGAACTCGGGGTGTAACCACACCACCGTCCATCAAAGCATGATTCAATGTGGGGCATTGGGGAATACATGATTGGTGAAGGTCAGAGGAATGGGCACGGGGATGTTCACGAATATCCGGTGGTGCCAGTCTATATTAAATTCTGGGGCAAAAGCATAAAGTGGAAATGGAGGGTGGAGCGGGATTTGCAGGGATTTCCCCTCGGAACAGTCGTGTGATGAGTCCCTGAGGCAACACCTTTGACCAAGTAATCGATGGTCAGAAAATTCAGCCTAATGTTGCACTCTTCCACCGGCATTTTTCAATTATTAAGGATAGGATATATTGAGTGACACTCAAACTAAGGAAGAGACGACATAGTTGTTATTGCCGTAGGGAACTTCTCTTCCATGCCCGTTTCCATTGGCCAGGCATTCGCGGAGATGTTCATCGGTGATGTGCAGCATGTCACAAATGTCAGCTGTTCAATTCGCCGGCCCTCCCAAATGCGACCCTTGTGCCATCTTCCATTAATCAAGGTCCCCTTCGGAAGAACTGACATGGACTTCCTCGGGCCATTAGAAAGGTGTAGGAGTTTATTTTTTTATAAGTGATAAATGAATCAAAACAAACCATAAAAAGGTGTTTGGCCACAATTACTGTTGCTACTCTACTGTGGACAACCAATAGATCTGACATACACTTAAATAGCCATTATAAATCTATAAATTATTTGTGTAGTTTTTCTTTTGAAACCACATACCTAAACAGATAGAGCCAAAAATGTTCAGATATATTTTATATAGCAAGACCAACCAAATGTTCTGTACCTTGTGGATCTTATAAGTTTTGTCACAGTGTGGCTATTTAAAGCTGGCAGTGAGTCTTGAATCTGACTGGTCATTAGGTGTTAAGCAGTGTGCTTATTCTATTACATTATAGCTTTTCACAGAGTTAATTAAAAAAAATGTCAAAGTTCACCTAAATAAAGTTGGTATGAAACAAAAGTAATCAGGTTAGTAATCAGTCTCCCATAATGTGTTATGCATAACGTATCCTTTAACGGTGTTCTATACGTCAATGATATACGTGATGTTCTGACAAAGAGCAGCATTTTACATCGAGTTAAACTAGTTGTTTACTGCACTAAAAAAGATAGCAAAACCAGGGATTAAGAACATAATTTTATTTATTTATTTATTTATTTTTAAATAAAACAGGATATACATGATACAGAATATACAGTATGTACAAACCTTAATATTGACATTTTGCACTGTTGTACCAGTATATTGTCAATGCTAAAGGGATTTGTGTTGTGAATTATTACATACCTTGAGAGTCAATAACCATAAAATAAACATATAGCAGGGACAGTATCCTCATATTAACTGGGAATCAGATCCACAACGTCATATTATCCCTGAAAAAAAAACAAAAAAACAACTGCAGTTGAAGAACACGGATTTGCTATAATGCTGATTTGACAAACCAACATATCTAGTCATGTAAACATGTAAGATTCATTTAAACAAAAGAGCAAAAACCACAATTTGGAAGAAAAAAAGCTTTTTTTTTTTTAACACAAAACAATTCAATCGCCAATGCAATAAATTCTTTTACATAGGACCATCTGCCTGAAAACAGAGAAGTGGCTCAGATACATGGGATATATACAGTACGGTACAAAAATTTTAGGCACATGAAAAGAAATGCTGTAGAGCCTTCAAAATAATGAAATTAAATGTTCAAACATTTAAAAAAAAAAAAAAAAGTACCGTAAAGAGCAGTAAACAGTAGTAAAAGAAACAAAGTCAATATTTGGTGTGACAAAAAAATAAGAATTGTAGTGTCACATAGAATTTGTGCAGTTTTATAAGGAAATGAGCTGTAAGTTTTATTGAGCATCTTGCAGAACCAGCCACAGTTCTTCTGGA
>JANDJT010000199.1:23627361-23642355 GCA_024331685.1 Stegophilus panzeri | reverse complement strand
TGCAAAGATTTCAAACAAACTTCTTTCACGTTGTCATTATGGGGTATTGTTTGTAGAATTTTGAGGAAAATAATGAAGTTAATCCGTTTTGGAATAAGGCTGTAACATAATAAAATGTGGAAAAAGTGAAGCGCTGTGAATACTTTCCGGATGCACTGTATGTCTGTCTGTATCATCCTTGCATGTTTGTGGTAGTACTATTTCACCCCTCCTAACCACCAGGCACAGTGTGATTAACACCTGGATATTCTCTTATGCACGTATGTCAAGACCATTTCACAAAGTAATGCGACAACAGTGATGTAGTTATTACTGTAAGTACCCAACATGTTGTGCCTTTTTCTTGTTCTCCTGCACACTGATCTGCCCATCGGACTGCACCAGTTCTGTAACAACAGACTGGAGCTCCCCTCGCACAACCAACTAACAGAAATAATAATCCTGAAGGTACTCCTGCCATTGCCAACAGTGGCTCAGACGCCACTACACTACACCCTCCAAAAATCTGAGCTCCCTGGTAGTGCTCGATTGAGATGCATGAGGACGGCATTCCCATGACCGCCTCTGGAATATTTTTTGAACCAGAAACCAAACCAACAGCCAAGTCACACTTTACATAGTTGGCTCTGGCAGCAATGGAAAGGGTTCAGAATCAAGCAACTTACAGACACAACCAGCAAATGTTAAAGCAGCCACAACAGGAGCTCTGTGATGAAATCCTTTGCTAATATGTCATGCGATGATAGTCTGGACAGCATGCCCTCTGTGGACCCCTGCATCACATTGCTGGTGCTTTTGCCAGATGAAACATTACATTGATGGGGTCCACTGTCCCAGTATCGAGTGCATGGCCACAGGCCACCCTGGAGCTACAGGTGCTTAGAACCAAGCTCTCAGGGCCCCAACAAGCATCCAGGTGCCCCTGATCCGTACTTGAGTCAAGCCCTAAATGGCACCAGTCCACCCCCCTTCACCCACGTTGGAAAAACGGCACAGAGCCCTGCAGTGATAACACTGACTTTGAGGTCTTGGCATATAATACTGACTTTGAGGTCTTGGCATATGTGCACATGCATTAGAGAATATCCAGGTGTTAAACTCTGTCCCTGGCAGGTATCTGGGGTTCATATCTGGGGTTCAGGCTCCTCAGATCCAAGGCAGTTCTGTGAAAATACAGATTTAATGGAGTAATATGATCATGTAGAATCTTGAATATTTGCTTCTAAATATCCACATGTGTAATGCCCAAAACTATTATATTTACCTTTCTGACCCATAAATGTCACTATAGCAGTCAATACTTAGTGAGAGGGTAAACTTACTTTTAGTAACTCGTAGCACTGTTTTAAAGTTTTCATAATCTCTGTGTACTGCAGTTTCAGGGGTCTGTGAGACTTGCATTCTTCTTCCTGCTCCTAAAACACAGCCATAAAGCAAAAGAGGTTCATACTTGAGTGCTTAATTTTCGCATCTGCACTGGGCCACATCTATTTTTTTCTAAATTCAGCATCTTAAATTAAAAATACAATTTGTATTTAGTTCATGTAAATATATATCCTATGGTGTGAATCATCATGCAGAACAAACATTACAAGTCCTCATATTATTTCTAAAGGAACTGCTTACTGCAACCATTTTCTCACTTACCTTCATTATCTTGCCATACATTCTGCGTATCTCACGGATTTCCTTCTCCTGCTGCTGCACAAAAGCTCGCAGTAGTTTCATTAGGGACGTCAGGTCAGACTCCACCTGAGCACAGGACCCCATCAACACAGTGACCTGAAAGGTCAACCAACAAAGTTTGTTGGCTTTATTTACTTATACACACATTCTTCTGATCATAAAAATAATTCCATATATATATATACACACTACAAAACATTCAGTGACTCAAATCTTGGACAGATGCAGGGACGAATGTTCAGACCGACAACCAAAAACACAAGTCCTCCACCACTTAGTGGAGGTGGCATAAAATGCTTACCTTTAGTGACTCCTCATTGTGTGTTTTCTTCAAATGATCACACTGGGCCTTGAGGACACTGTGAGCCTCCTGCTCTAGTTCATGCTTCTAAAACACAGCCATGGAGCAGAATAGGTTTAAACTTCAGTGCTAAAAGGGGTGCTTCACTTCAGTGAAAAATGAGTGACTTCAGAGTAAAGGGAATTTTCGTCAAGTAGAAATTTAGCAGTTTTTCTGACTCAAGGGGGTGTAATATGAGTAGTATTTTATAACAAAAATCCTACTTTATTATAGTGAATGTATTGTTCAACACACAACAAATCAAGAACTTTGACACACCATTTCATTTCATACAATCCAGGACCAAAGATTAAGTACTCCAGTACTGAATAGCAAAAGCAAAATTATATAAAACTAAAACTTGATTTAACCTCTTATATGCCATGACTTTAAATGAGTGACTCTTCCTTATTTTCCTCAAACCAACCAGGGTGCAACAGTGCTGCCAAAACCCAGGAAAATTTGCAATGTCCCTCACTAGCTTACACCAGGTCCACCAGCAAGCCTCAGCTAGCTCCCGGTAGAAAAATCATCTAGAGTACCAGTGTTTCAAGAAAGAAATCATCCAACAGGCTAGGACAGCAGCACCAGCGGTTCAGGACCATGGCCTCAGTGAGGGCAGCTGTCCCTTTGCAGTAGATCTACCATATTTCCATAAATGGTCATTTCAAAATAATAAGTAAGAGTTATTTCAGCTTTGATTTACTAGATCAGATTTTCAGTGAGTCAAAAGTTTGTTTCCACTTTGTTAGCATTTGGTGGCATTGCCTTATAATTGCTTGAACTTGAAAGGAATTGTGTAATGCAAGGATTTTCTCACTTACTAGCCTTATTTGCTCATGTTTCTGTTGATTGCAGGCTTCCATTATGAGTTTTTTTATGTGGAATATCCTATTATTATTCATGTGTACTGAAGTCTGATATTGCTCCTCCATTTCAGCCCGGGAGACCTGGAAATTGAACAACAAAACCTGTTGACTTTATTTATTTCTACATACACTTTCAGAGATTTTTGAGGACTCATCAGAACAGCCTGAAATGTTTTGTGTTACATGAGAAGTGAGTGTTTAAGTTTCCTTCATCTCTTTCTCTGTTAACGCTACCTTCGTCTGATCATATTGAGACGTCATCTCACTGCAAGCCAGAAGCTTTTCCTCATACTTCTAAAACACAGAAATGGAGCAGAAGAGATTTTAACTTTAGTGCTTGATTTTCACATCCACAATAAGCCTCTTCAGCTCCACTTTTTGAAAATGTCTATTAGACAGATGCTGTGATATAATTAAACCTGGAATTATTGGTTTTATTATAATCATGCTTTGATTTTTTTTCATTAAGTTCTAAATTTGTACATTAGCAAATTAGAGGTGCCAACAAATACAAGTTTGCCATAGCTTTAAAAAAATTTTGGACAACTGAGTGAGACTGTGCTGTCTTTGGTTTTTATTCATTATTGTTCATACCAGACATTTGGCTCACACTTTTCATACTGATAGTTGGTGTATATTTAAAAATATTTGGAGTAACATCCAATGATATACACTGTTGTTTTTTTGGGGGGGGTAATAGTCTTTCTAGAATTTTCCTGTCAGCAATGTTGGCTAAGCTTATTATCAAGCTCTTCATAAGCTTCGCCAGGTATAAAAAGTCAAAATGTTGCTCTTGTCGGAATAGAGTAAACTGATTAAGGCCAATCTAGGAACTCGGCTGTGCGAGTTTGCACTGGACACAAACAGACAGGGGTTGTGCACTACAACTATACCTCCTCAAACTGTGGAGAGAGGTGGTCCCTTTTGCTCAGTGCTTCCAGAGAGAAAGGAGCTGGGACCGGAGGTTAATCTAATCAGTGTGGCTCAATCCACATCAGTTCCTTGTGGAGACTGACTCTCCCTGTCCCAGAAAACAGAGGTTGCTCTGCTGCAAGAAGAGTTTCCTGATGTGTTTTCTCCCATGACTAGTCAGACTAATTTTATAGAACATCACATGGAGACTCACCCAGGGGTGGTTGTGCATAGCCACCCCAAACGTTTACCGAACACAAAAAAAACCAAGGAGTTTGGGAAAAGCTCTGAACCATACTCTACATGGGGGTAAAAAAGGGTTTTTATATCACTGACTTTTTCTAGCTGAATGCTGACATGTGAATTCATAGCAAAAAGTTAAAGGCTCAGTCACAGAGTGTAAAAATGGAGGAATTGCTCATTATTAAATAGCACTGAGACCAGATTTCAGCTTATTGGTTTCGTGAAAAGTAAAGCTCACCTTCTGTAAAAATGTCCTCATCGCATCATGCTTGGTCTGCAGGACGCGCAACTGCAGACTTTTTTGCTTACACTCCTAAAATACAGCCAACGAGAAAAAGTGGTCCAAACCGGAGTGCTTAATTTTTTCACATCAAAAATGCACTCCATCAATTAATTCTTTTTAATGCAAGGATTTTCTAACTTACCGTCGCTAGCTCATCATGTCTTATATGCATCTCAGACAGTTCTTTTTTCAGCTCCTGAACTGAGCCTTGCAGGGCATTCACATCAGACATCAGTTCAGATTTCTCCTTTTCCAGCTGAACACAGGACTCGATCGCCAACTCATATTTCTCCTCAGCTTCAGTCAAAGAGACCTGGAAGATCATTAACCAAAGCTTATCAGCTTTATTTACTTCTACACACATATTCAGACACTTATGACTCATCAGTCATTAGAAGAGCCTAAAACACACACTTAGAAAACCTTACCTTTAGTGACCCCTCGTACTGTGACTTCAGGATAACGTGAGTTACCCTCTCTCGCTCACAGTCCTACAACACATCCAAGGAGCAAAAGATGTATAAGGGTTAGTGCTAAAGGCGCTGCTTCACTTTAATGAAGAACGAGTACTGTGAATATTGATCAAGTAGAAACTAATGACAGACTGTATTACAGCCACTTTGCAGATATTTTTTTCTCAATATGTGTCATACAATTTGTTCCTCATATTACTGTGAAAAGCACTATTTAGTGTCTGCTTTTCTCTCTTACCTTATTTTTCCTCTCATACTCTCTGTGTGCCTCACAGAGCAGTCCCTCCAGCTCCCTCACTCTGTCCTCCAGGCTGGACCTCTCGCTGTCCACCTGAGCCCTGAACACCTCGTCCTCCTTATTCTTCTCCTCCGTCTCGCTCAGAGAATCCTGAAAGTGCACCATCCCAATGTTGTCAGTGTTATTTTCTTTTACACACACATTCAGACATTTTGAGGACAGACAAAGAAATCAAAACTCGTCAGTTATACAAGTGGACACATTTTCACGACAGGTGTTTCTAAATCTAAAGGACCAAATCGGCAATAATACAACGTACGGCATGGAAACGTTGTCCTCGTCAGAATTTTAAGGAAACATTATATATTAAACTTTAAAACCCCACACTATAAAAAAATATTAAAAACTTAGGAAAGTCCACAATAAATGAATGTAGAAATTTGTTTAGAGTCTGATTTGCTGTCCTTAGTCTACTGCTGGAAAAATAAACTTCAGTTCCTCCTCCAGAAGTGTCAAAGCCTTCAGTTCAGATATTTAAAATACTCTTATCATGAAAGACTGGATATTCCCACAGCCAACCGAGAGTTTTATCAAAGTTTTTACTGAGATAGTCATCTGTTTTTATAAAGTTTTATCTCCCATGTTACAAAAACAACATTTCTATGACGTTTTGAAAAGTTTTAACAACAGATTCTAACATTTAAGGAAACATTTCTTTTTGCAGAAATCGTAGGAAGATTTATAAAGGTTCTCAAAACATGTAGAAAACTGCTAGATATGCCAGATAATATAGAATTGTTAACTGGATCAATAAGTTTTGTTATTAAACAGGTTTAATAGTGTGTTGGGAGGCTAATTTCAGGAAGATGGTCAATTGTTTAAGGGTTTGCATGTGCACTTTTACAGCTGTTTCACTCTGGATAAGGGATATACAATGATTATATCTGTAATATTGTGTAGTAACTGCTCAAGTATAATGCTACCTAGCTAGTTATCAAAGTGAGTTTATTTAATCTTGTGTTACTTTATTTAACTCTTATTAAAGAGTGTTTGGTGTTGCCCTAGAGGATGTGCTGGAAGTAGAGCCTGAGTAGAGGGAGTTTTTTTTTTATTTTTTTTTTATACAGATCAGGAACATTTTCTCATCCAGGATTAAAACAAAAAGTCATTAAAAAAGTGTCCATAACGGAGTGTTTTACACAGAGTGATGAGATGTAGAAGTAGAGATGAAAGTGATTGTGGTTTGGTGAATACCTCAGGGACAGATCTGTCAGTCTGTGTGACTCTGACTGCGTCCACATCAGACATCAAGTCTGACTCCACCACAGCAGAATCTGAACACACCGTCTGCACTGGGTTTAAATACAAACAGACAAAACACATCAACCTGCACTCATCAGAAGGGCAATAAAATATTTGTGAGAGAGAGAGAGAGAGAGAGAGAGAGAGAGAGAGAGAGATGGAGAGATGGTATACCTTCGGTGAGAGGTGTGTACACGGGCTCCGCGGTTCTTTCCCCATCGCGACGCTTCTTAATATAATAATAAACTCCCGCTGCGATGCCTGCAGCTCCTGCCGCATACAGCAGGGGACGCAGCGGAAGATTTGCCACTCGAGAGCGAGCTAAACTCATTAAATTTTGCATTGAAGCTTTGAAGCTTGGTTAAACAGCCTGTCTGTTAGAAAGTTCACATCAACACTGAAATTCTGCCATTCTGTTCGCCACCTTTTTACAGCGGCGCATTCAGTGACAGAACGTACTCCAGAATTATACAAACAATGACGATTCTGATTCAGCTGCTGCCCCGCCCCCTCACGACAGGGAAATAATGGTGCAACATTATATATGTTGAAACGCTTGTATTGCAGAACTACAGTATAGATAAAGCAATTAAAGACTAAATACAGTAAATATGATACTTGAATAAATAACTATTTACAAATCAATTCAACCCAAATAACAATCAGGCTAAATGAAAGAAATGGTTGAATAAAATCAGCTTGCTTATTGTCAATGGTATTACATCTGAATCCTGAATCTAAAATTTAACCCTCCAGGTCTTAATTGATGAAAAGTCCATATTCTACCTGTCCAGCAAACATGGACAAAAAAATAAAAGAGTTTGTTATATTCAGTATAAGAATATAACATTAAAGCAGAGGCAGATTTAGTGATTTAGGGGCCCTAGGGAAAATATAGAAATGGGGCCTTCATTTGAGTGTTTTAGCATCAATTTTTAAATTCTCAGTGATTTAGCATTAATAATAAAAAATCTATATCATTAGCATGTTTAGGGGGCCCTTGGCTTCTGGGTGCCCAAGGCGGTTGCCTACACTCTAAGAAATAAATCCGGAAAATAACAGAAAAATTATCGGAAGCTCGTTACATGGATTTTGTCCAGTAATTAAAAAATGGAAAATTTCTGTTAATTGACAGTGAACCCACAGTAAAAAAAAAAACCCAAAAAAAAGACCAAACAAACAAAAAAACGCAGGACATTTTCTGTCATTTAATGGTATACCTTCCGTGATAAAAACAGATTTTTATTAACTTATAGATCATTCACAGTTCCGTAAAAATACTAACTAAGCACAAAAACAAATGTCCCAAAGGGAAAAGTTTCTTATCTGTAAAGTGTTCCATGTTTGCCACCTCATTAAAGTCTCTCTTAACATTACAAACAAACAAATTACATCCACTGATTATATTATTGGAAAATTTGCAAGAGAAGAAAGATTTTACAGATGGGCAGGGATTGGGAGGATTTGCTTCTTGTCTGCAGGTAAGATGAAAGCTGTAACCAAAATGGAAAAATATATTACTGATGATCACTGACACAACAATTAAAAGAGACAACTGGAAAGTGTCAAAAAAGAAAGATTCTGGGGGAAAAAAAAAAACTTACCACTTGTAAAAGAAACATGCAGTAAATTCCTCAGAGGATGTCTTGAGCCACCAGACTGATTTCAATGGCTGTTCAAAAAAGTATTAGAAATAATAAATACTAGTACAGAAAGATAGAAAAAGAAAAAGAGAGAGTGAGGAACAGAAAAAGAAAGAGACTGTCAGAGAGGGAAGACAGGGGAGAGAGAAAGACTTAAAGGTATGGTCGGAAGAGATGGAAAGAGAGAGAGAAGGAGATACTCAGAGGAGGGGAAATAGACTCGGAGAGACAGATAGAAAAGAAGACGGTGAGATAGAGACAAGGAAAGAGAGAGAGAAAGATAGGTAGAGACAGAGAGAACCAAGTGATGATAAGAACCAAGGCAACCAAGAGAGAAGAAACAACAAAAAGCAACAAAACATGAGCTTCTACTACTTCAGCAAATAATTTAATTGCTTTTAGATCAAGTTTAGTGGCAAGTTTTATATTACAACCCCAATTCTGCCAATAAAAACAAAGAGGAGTGATTTTTAAATGTACTTTGACTTGTATTTAAATAAAAAACGTATAAAGATAAGGTATTATGTTTTACCTAACTGCATAATTTTTTGACATTTTGGGCATTTCACATTCTACAGTGCACAATATAATTAAAAAAATCAAGGAATCTGGTAAAATCTTGGTGCGTAAAGGGCAAGGCAAGAAAACCACTTCTGAATGCGCGTGATCTCCGATCCCTCAGACGTCACTGTCTTAAAAACGGTCATAAGTCTGTAACGGATATCCTGACATGGGCTCAGGAATACTTTGGTAAACCTTTGTCAGTCAACACCATTCGCTGCTGCATCCACAGATGCAAGTTAAGGTTTTACTATGCAAAGCAGAAGCCATACATCAACACTGTCCAGAAGCGCTGCCGACTTCTCTGGGCTCGGTCTCAATTGCATGGTTTTCAAGTGCATGGTTGCATAATCAGAGAGTGCAGGTGCTAGCATGGCCTGCTGCAGTCCTGACCTGTCTCCAGGTCAGAATGTGTGGTGCATTATGAAGCGCAAAATAAGGCAACAAAGGCCCGGTACAGTTGCGCAGCTGAAGAAATGCATAATGGATGAATGGGGGAAAATTCCGCTTGCTAAACTTAACCAACTGGAGTCTTCAGTGCCCAAATGCTTAATAAGTGTTATTTAAAGAAACAGTGATGTTACACAGTGGTAAATTGTCCCAACTTTTTTGGAGTGTGTTGCAGTCATCAGATTTGAAATGAGTGTATATTTTCAAAAATAAATGAAATTCACAAAGTAAAACATCAAATAATGTGTTAATAATGTTTTTCAACATAGTACAGGGTGAACTGAATTTTTAAATGACTCTTTTCGTTTGTTTGGGGGGTTTTTTCTTCATTTTCCATACTGTCCCAACTTCTTTGGAATTGAAAAAAAAACAGGGCAAAACAACTAAAAAGGACTAAGAGCAGACTTTAAAAGGCAAGGTGAAAAAGTAGTAATGACAGACGATTACACCGCAGTACTTACATGGCAGTAAAACAAAGAACACTGTTACACTAACATTATACACTTGAAATGTGGTTGTTTGTCAGAGATACAAGGAGAGAGATCTAGTTAAAGATGCAGGGAGAGAAATAGCTGGGGTCAGAGAGAGAGAGACAGGGACACAGTGAGATAAACAGGGAGTAAAAAAGAGAGAACTTACAATTTGATGAATACCAGTGCACGAGGGTGGTTTGAGCATGGACCCGCCAGACGCTACTTCAGTGGCTCTAAACCAAAGAACAATATTGCTACTAGTACATATTAAAATTACACTGTGGTTGTTTTTTGTGTGTCAGAGATGCAAGGAGAAAGAGAGAGAGAGAGAGAGAGCGCGAGAGAGAGAGAGAGACTTCTATATCAAGAGACAGGGAGAGAACAGACGGGGACAGAGAAAGAAATGGAGATTTTGCAACTTGTAGAGCATGGGGATGCCTTTATGATTGACTGGCCAGATGCTACTTTTACAGCTGTAAAACAGAGGCAAATAGTATTTCTAATGCAAACTAACATTACACTTGAACTGTTAAGAGAGATAGAGCGGGATAGAGTGAGAAAGAGATAGACAGGGACAAAGATAACTTACAGTTCGTAGACTAGGAGAGCACAGGGATGGCTTGAATATAGACCCCAGTGTTTCACTGGAGGTGTAAAAATAAAACATTGCATAGTCTTCACTATATGAATTAAATATACATTTAATCTTATTAAAGCCACTAAAGTTATTCAGTCATAAGCAGTGAGTGATTTTCTCTTATTCTTTTGTTGTTTGATTAACATTAATAGCACAGACAGCAGCAGGTATATTAGGCTGCTATCACTTTAAGACCTAATGCGCAGATCCAATATACTGTATTGACACACCTCTGATTTCTTTCTCAGCTGTTCACGTTCACTTAACACATAACTGACTGCATTTACGTGAATACTAACCAAGACTGACATTTTGACAAAACTTTGTGTGTATTTGAGCGTTTAAGTGAAATAAACCACAAAAAAGAAGGCTGTGACAAGCGGTGTTCTGCACACGTACTCCGGGTGTTTGTGGACAGAAAACCGTCTGTGGACAGCGCGTGAGTAGCAAATTGAGTTACTTGGTTATGTTCTCTTTCGCATCTTATTGAGCTTGAAAGGTTTAAAATCGAAGAATGTTTAAACTGGCAAGGTTTAAAAACGCATGCAAAGGATAAACTTTCATGAAGTTGCAGCACTACAACGTCACGTGAGCATAACAGCGATAGAGACTAAATTTATACTGGGTGTAAAATTTCTAGCAGTTTATCGTGTCTTAATACATATAAATACATATAAATAGTACATTTTGGGTTATAAAAAGAAATGCACAAAACAACTTACCTCTTGTCGGTCTGGTAAAAAGGGAGGGAAAAACCAAATGGTTTTGAAGCAGTGTTGATTGGCACACTTTGATGACATCAAAGAGGTATGACTGGTTGATGGAAATGTTGATCCAGGAGCATGTCTTACTTGGCTAAATCACCTCGACCCTTATGCTACACAGGGTCACAGGGAACCTGGACCTATGCCAGGGAACTCGAGGCACAAGGTGGGGGCCACCCTGGATGGGGTGCCAACCAATCGTAGGGCACAATCACACACATTTACACACTACAGACAATTTGGAAACGCCAATCAAACCAAATACTGTCTTTTTTTTTTTTTTGTCTTTTTTTTTTTATTACTGTTTACTTCCTTTATAGTATTTTTCTTTGCAGTTTAAGGAAATTTTTTATTTTATTTTTGAAGACATTTTTGCTTTATAGCATTTCCTTGCATATGTTTAAGACTGTTCCACAGTACTGTATAACACATTATCGACACCAATGTGACATGAAAGCAATTTATGTCAATAGTTATGTCGGTGTCGGTCAATCACAGCAAACCAGTGATTACATTTCCCATCCTGCACTGCGGCCTACAAACATGGCTGCCATGGACCGGAATTCCCAGAACACTCACTTTCATTCTAATCACGCACACCTGCATCCAATCTCATACACAATCACACCACACATAAAAGAGACTGTTTGAACACTAGTCTTTACGAAGTATTACATCTGTTTTCCGTATACCAAGCTGTTGTTCATCATGTTTTGTGTCCTAGTTTTGATCTTGTTCTAGCCCTTGTTTTCGATTCTTGCTTTGCCTCGTTTATGCCCGTTTCCCGATTGCCTGACATATTGCCCGTTTATGACCACGTCTATGTTTCACGATTTAATTTGTCTGCCTGTCTCTCATATAATAAAGCTCTTATCTGCATTTGCATCCGTCCTCAACTCCATTACGTGACAGTCGATGTCTCAGTGCTTTTTGGTCACTATGCTGCCCTGGCATGGAACACCTTTTTGCCACCTTTTTAAAAAGTGAAAATTACACACCTAAATAAACTTGCTTGGCTTTATCAAGGAGACAAAAAGGAGGGGGCAAAAACAAAAACAGTCTAGTGCACACCGACTGTGTATCTGTAATGACAGAGACAAACAAGTTCACAAAGCCAAAGCTATCTTTTCCCACAGGGATCACTGTGACATTAATAAAATGTACCAAACACACTTAATCATGATTACCAACTGTAGTCTCGGTCTTTATTTTTCCTCTGGTACATTACTGTAAGTGAGAGAACGCAGCAGCACTCTTGTGTTATGTTTCACTGGAGTACGCCCGGTTTTGAATACGAAGCACCATGCGGCGAGCGTAAAAGTCCCGGTATTCAGTTGGCAGCTCATCCAGTGCTCCCAGCGCCCGCTCCAGGACCTGCAGGGCTCGTGCCGCTGCCACCGGGTCCTTGTTCCCATACGGGTCCTTCTTATCATAGCTGTCCAGGGGCAGGTGGCGCCAGAACACATTGACTCCAATGCCGAACTGAAGAGCCAACGTGTTGTGAAACCAAAGGGCTGGGGGGAAAATTAGCACGTAGTTTAATATCTTTTCATTTATTATTGTTTTTTAATCTGTAAAACCACCATGAGGATGTGTGCAAATTTGCAATGGTGACATGTTATGAAAATCAGAAGACGAAATTAAAAAACAAAGTTAAGTAATCAGAAAATATCCACTTCTGTATATTTATAATGACCAAGTAAGGGCAAATGAGATGCAGATCCCTGAGCTGAGCTATTTTTTTAAATATTCTGTAAACGTTGCACAGCTGCAAAAGGTTTTTTAATATTTTTTTCTAATGGTTTTTTTGGTGGCTAATGGACATCTTACCTGGGATGAAGAGCAGGTCACCTGGTTCTAAAATACACTCGTATCGACACGCTTTCACAAAATCTGGATATCGCTCCAAATCTGGAGTGTCTACATCCAAAACTTCAGACTTATCACCTGGTCAGAGAGAATAAAGTGGCATGGCATCATGTTATTGATATCTTATGGAAGGTTTAAAGATTAGGTAATATAAAATGGAATTGACACTCACCTGACAGGTAGAGGTGTAGGGCATCGTGGGGGCTGTAGAGAATGACACGCTTTCTCCCAGTCACCTGAGCCAACAAGTTGTCCATTACCTGGTCGAGAGATAGAACACAATTAAATGAAGGGAATAACTCTGAATCCTTTCAACCCCCCTTTGCTTATTCATAAACCATATCGAAAAACAACTGAAGTCCGAAACAAAGAGTTCAGTCAATGGAAAAGATAGAAAATTAAAGGACTGTGGGAGTCAAAATTGAAGGCAAACTGGAGAAAGTATTAGAAATGATATGCAGCCAATCACTATTTCCCCAATACCAGCCTCCAGTGAGCAGTAACGCTATTATTTTAGTGTTACCTTTAAAAGAGTGATTTCAGTGCCATGGGCTCTAAATCCAGACTGATAGAAATACAATGTTTTCACTAAGGAAAAACAGCAGGGGTGATAACCTTTTCAGAGAATCGCTGAGTATATTTTGGCATTTTGAGGATACTTTATCCATGGACTGGCTGGTTACTGGACATACACACACCAGATAATTTAATGACGATGCGTTTCTACTCACCACGTGTGTAAAGAGTGGTTATGAGAGTTGCTGTACCCTTCCTGTCATCTCAAACGAGGGTTACGGTTCTCCTCTGACCTCATTCTCATTGACAAGACATTTTCTGCCAACAGAACTGCCACTCAGTGGATGTTTTTTTGTTTTTGCACACCATTCTGTGTAAACTCTAGACAGTGTTGAGTGTGAAAATTCTACATCGGCAATTTCTGAAATACTCAAACCAGACCATCTGGCACCAACAACCATGCCACGGTCACAGAGATCACATTTTCCCCCATTCTTATGTGTGATGTGAACATTAACCTGATGCTCTTGACCTGTATCAGCATGATTTTATACATCGTGCTGCCGCCACATGATTGGCTGATTAGATAACTGCACGAATGCACAGGTGTTCTTGTTAAAGTGGCTGGTGAGCGTATAGTGAGACCACTCCCTTGTTATCACATCAATATGCAATATTTTTGTGTATGTTTTTTAAAACAGTTTGATAACCATCTTTTTTTATTTTATAACCGTCTTTTTTATGTGGTGTACAAATAAAACCATGAGAAAACAACCAATTTGTTTACTGGAACAGATGAAGCTTTGTCTATGTGCTTACACACGTGTCTCAATCCACACACCACTAGATGTGTTTATATTTTATGTGCTATGAAACAATTTCCATCAGGGATCAGTAAAAAACCCCGACCCCCATATAGTGAAAATCACATGTGACTGGTGGAACATACGCCAACACAAAGCCTACAGAGGTACACAGTGGAAGGGCAAAAACAGCACATCAGCTGATCTACTACAACAAGCTGAGTCGACAGAACCAACTGGACAACAGAGCTCAAAACTGAATACCTGGTCACCTAACTAGTAATTAGTTCCATAACAGCATATGGTTATGAGATTCTCCTCACATCATAATGTGTCCAAAGCTGCAAGCCAGGTGAACTGATGCGGAAAACACTGGAGAAAAACTGCTCAGGCTCAAAATACAGAGGTATATGGAAGTCTTGCGCCAGGTCAGGGAACTGCTTCCTCAGGTCAGCAGGCTCCTTAAAGATCAATGGTTTAAAATAGAGTGATGAATTTCTTATAAAAATCACCATCTATGACAATTCATATTTAACAATATTGTGGAAGTGTTTGAAACTCAAATGATATACACATTTTGTCCATAATAATAGTAATAATAATAGTAATAATAATAATAATAATAATAATAATAATAATAAAGGCAACTGCACCTTACGAGTGTCTTCTCCGAGTGATCTTAAGTAGTAACTCTCATCCTGTTGAAATGTGTTGTGGCGGTTCAAAACAAGAAACCAGAAATCATTCTAATCTAATTTCAATCACACAGATGCATCTCAAAAAATTTGAATATCATGGAAAAGTAAATTTTTTCCCGTTATTTGATTCACAAAGTGGAACTTTCATATATTCTAAATTCATTACACATAAAGTGAAATA
The DNA here is from genome assembly GCA_024331685.1 of Stegophilus panzeri. Lineage (NCBI taxonomy): Eukaryota > Metazoa > Chordata > Actinopteri > Siluriformes > Trichomycteridae > Stegophilus > Stegophilus panzeri. The sequence continues at coordinate 23,627,414 of JANDJT010000199.1, read as the reverse complement.
TTTCAAGCCTTTTTTGTTTTAATCTTGATGATTACGGCTTACAGCTCATGGAA
>JANDJT010000199.1:23615915-23626773 GCA_024331685.1 Stegophilus panzeri | reverse complement strand
AACCTGGGCTTCCATAACACCTCAGCAGTGCCACAGGCTGATTGCCTCCATGCCACGCTGCATTGATGCAGTAATTCATGCTAAAGGGGCCCCGACCTAGTATTGAGTGCATAAATTAACATACTTTTCAGAAGGTGGACATTTCTGTATTATAAATAGAGAAATAAATAATTATTCTAATATTTATTCTAATATTTATAATAATTAAAATAATTCTTTATTGAGATACTGGATTTTTTATTTCCATGAGCTGAAAACCGTAATCATCAAGATTGAAACAAAAAAAAGTCTTGAAATATTTCACTTTATCTGTAATGAATCTATAATATATACAACATCCACTTTTTGCATGAAATTACGAAAAAAAATGTAACTTTTCCACAATATTCAATTTTTTTTTTAGATGCACCTGTAAAAATGTAAAGACACACCGAATGTTATAATAACTTTAAATGACTGCAGCACCTTAGAGAACATTAAAACACACAATCAACAACTTATTGTTATAACTCTACAAACATTCATTAAATGTTTGAAATAAGGTCTAAAATACTACTGACATACTATTTTTCCCCCTGCACATTCTTTCCTAGGATTTCTTCCAGAATAATCTTCTATTACTATACTAGATACTACAACATAGTGATTATTATCTTGAGATTATTATCAGTTTGGAGTAGAGCCCTGCTCTGCTGGTTACCTTACTAATGAAGAACTCTTCGTGCTCTGCTTCTGCTGCAGCTCTCTGGACAAACTTGTCAAACGGTAATGTCCTGAGACATAAAGAATAATAATAAAAAAAAGACACATTTAAAAGGATCCAAAAGTTACACATTTCTATATTCACTCATTCATTCATTCATTCATTTATTCATTCATCCAACTTCAGTATACACTTTATCCTGGTGAGAGTCATGACAGATCCCAGGAACACTCGGCACAAGGTGGGAATACGCCCTGGACAACCTACTGGTATATTTTTTGAGAGGTACGAACTTGGAGAACCCAAAGGAAACCAGAATAGCAATGCTACCCGCTGCAAAACCATTTTTTAAATAAACTTGTATATATTTTATCACTAAACATACCTGTATATGAAATTCTTATGCAGAAAGTCCATCTGAGGAACAGAAGACACATGAACTTTCACCTCCCGGTCACCTCCCTTTGCTGCCAGGTAATCCACTGTCCATTTTTCCAGGCATGGTCCTAAAGGCACTCCCCTGAGCACCGCCGGTTTTCTCTGCGAAAGAAATGCAAAGGAGAAAAATCAGATTAGTCACAATGCTGGAGAACACAGTCAACCAGTGTTTTTATAGTTGTTAGAGTCATTACAGTTTGTAAATATACTATAAAGGGTGCAGCGGGTAGTGGAGAGTTTGATCCTGAGCTCGTTTTTATGTTTTTGTATGATTTGAGGTAAACTTGTGTCTGTTATCGAAGTAGCTGAGCATAATATTGATTTCATTTGTTTGAAGCTTTTTATTCGTTTATTGTTTTCTTTGTGGATCTCATCAAGTTGCTTACTTTTCTGTATTTATTCTCACGTCTCTTTGTCCATTTCTTTTTGGGGGTAACGAACCTATTCACCCTTATTGGGGTTGTTATTCAACGGTATATTCCAGGGGTGGTGTAGTCGACTACTGTACTTCTTCCCTTATTTATCGTTTTTAAATTTCCAGTTAAACAGAGTCTATCCCTCATTGTCTTATATTCCTTCTTTCCCTGGTAGGGTTTAGGGTTAGAGTCCGATTTGGTGCACTTTCTTTTCCGCCCCTCATTTTGAAGGAGCATGTTTGCCTCGCACCTCCGGTGTTGGGGGTTTGAATCCCACCTCCGCCCTGTGTGTGAGGAGTTTGCATGTTCTCCTCCTACTTTGGGGGTTTCCTCCCCGAGGCCAAAGACATGCGTTGTAGGCTGGTTGGTATTTCCAAATTGTCTGTAGTGTGTGAATGAGTGTGTGATTGTGCCCTGAAATGGGTTGGCACCCTGTCCAGAGTGTCCTCCGCCTCGTGCCCCAAGTCCCCTGGGATAGGCTCCAGGCTCCCCACAACCCTGTGTAGGATAAGCGGTATGGAAAATGGATGGATGTTCTCCCCGTGTTAACATGGGTTTCCTCTGGGTTCTCCGGTTTCCTCCCATGCCAGTAGGTGGAATCTCATTCAGGGTGTATTCCTGCCTCGCTTTCACTGTTTTTGATTATGTTCTGATTATTTTTTTTATTTATTTGTGTGTGTGTGTGTGTGTGTGTGTGTGTGTGTGTGTGTGTCCATGGTGCCAGAAAGTGTGAAAGCCTCCTGCGTGCTGCACTCTTTTTTTTTTTTTTTACCAGAGGGTAGATCTCCTTTACGAAAAGCTCCTTATCCACATCTGTGTAGACGGACACCTCGACTCTTTCCTGACATTCCATACAGAAATCCACTTCTTGCACCTTCTCCAGCTCCTTATCCGGTCTAAAAACTCGCAGTTTCTCAGTTTAGCTTGGCTCAATCCCAAATACTATAACACAAATTCAATAGTGCACTATGTAGGGTGTAGCTTCCGCTGCTTTCATACCCTTAATAGTGCACATATATAGAGAACATGTAGCTCATTGGAACTCGGCCTTTTTGTATTTTGGTGCATTACTTACATCTTCCCCAGAAACAGAATTATACACTCAAACACATGTACTTTTCACTCTTGGCAGGTGTTCAGACTTCATAAATAAATATTAAACAATCGTAAGCAAAAAACAACAGTGCCTATGTAACTCATGAACACACTCAAAATGTTTAAATAAACGATAGGAAACTTAATATTCAGACTCGGCAGGCGGGGGGACTGCTATGCAGTGGGAACAGAAACATGGCGCTGCCCTTACTCAGATGGAGCTGTAGAAGGCCTCCTGCAGGTCTGAGCGCTTATCTGAGATTTAACAAACTAAACGAAGTAAGAAATCAATCCGCTGTCAAAAACCAGGCTTTGTCAGCGTGTGTTGTGTCCGGAGTCCGTCACTGCAGTTCGGACAGAGAGGGACGCAGACAGACGCGGAAGGTTGTGGTGGTCGGCATCCCAAACCCGTTCATCTGGATCCGGACCAAATTCTTCTTTTTCCTCATTCGCGCTTACTTCGACAAAGACTTCAACATCGAGGAGTTCACTGAAGGAGCGAAACAGGTCAGCTGGGTTTATTTCTTGTGTGAGACAGAGTCCTGTAGACGCTCATCAGTGCACTCGGTTTACATACAGCTCCAGATCAACCATCAGCTAGTCGGTGTAAAGTGCCAGGCCGGCTGTGTGGAGGAGAAACCGTCCAGTATTCAGGAAAACCAGGGGAGGAAATGTGGGGCTTCATGCTTAATGGTTTTCTATTGAACCACACTGACTCAACATAATACATGTATACAGAAAAATTAGCCTATTTTATTACTTCAATATCATTTTCCTTCATATTTATACAACAGCGATGTGGTTTTTTTTTTTTAATTTATTTTATTTTTTATTTTTTATTCTGATTGGTGAAAAGGTGTTTAGTAAAGTTTTATAACATGTATCTCAGACTGTAGTGCCAGCTGCAAGAGAAATCACAGGTTTATATTAATACACTCGCTCTGATATGTTCAAGTGTGGGGCGCTGCAGGTCGGAGTAATGGGCGTGTCGGGAGATATGGGCGTGTCGGGAGGTATGGGCGTGTCGGGAGGTCTTTTCAGTTGGTCGCGAAAGCTATTCCACTGAAAGGCCGTAAGCGTGAAGGCTATTGGCCAACAGGTTTATTAACAGGAAGTGACAAGCAGTGTCATTGTCGGTGAAGGAGGCGTGGCCCCTGTTCTGTCGGTGAAGGAGGCAAGGCTTCCCAGTCCTTAAAGCCAACACCATAATATCAGATGACTTGCACAATACTGAACTACATGTTCTGTCAAAATAGCTCTAAATCAGCATGCATTGAATCTTTTGCTTCTTCAAATGTATCTTGTGCAGTGTTGTATAGTGTATTGGTTTGTGACATACACATCTGTTGATTCGTTTTCCCCCCCAATTACAGGCATTTGCACATGTATCACGACTGCTGTCTCAGTGTCAGTTTGAAGAACTTGAAAGTCTCGTCGCTAAAGATGTAAGTACATGAAAGAAAAACACCATTTATGGTCAGTTTGAAAGTGATTTGATTCTTTTTAAACTCTTTGAAGTGAGCCGGGCAAATGATTCCAACATAAGGCTGGAAGAAGGTAGCCTTTTTCCCAGCTACACATAGGCTGCGTACAGTCACAGCTTCCCCATCACTGTCATCAGCACCTATAATTCAGTTCTGTTTAATGGGTTCAGATCAGTTAAGTGAGTTGTGATGGTCATCACCGTTGAACATGCAGCCAGTGTTTGTGTTAGTATGTGCGTAATCTCAGCAGCCCTCTCTCCTGTAGGTAATCGGGAAACTGGAGGAGAAATGTGCTGATCTCCCGTCGAGCTATAAAAAAGCACTTTCGGCTGATCCAGATGATATCATGTACATGACACCAGCAGATGTGGGGTTTTGTTACAAGAATGATGGTGAGTTATGAACCCTTTAACAGCTCTTATTCAGTTGGTTCTGTAAAAAATAGGATCTTTGTGAGGTGGCCAAGGAAAGAAAACTGGTACTGTGTGGCATGTAAACATGTAATGGGGCAAAAAGTGTCTAATTGACCATTAATTATTTCATTCTTAATTCAGTTAATCAAAAAAGAACTGAAAAGAACTTCTATCTGCTTAGAGAATTCAGCATGTGTCTTCTTTTGTCTCGTCGACAGGGAGGAAGTTTGTCAGTATATTGATGCGCTTCTGGTACTTAACCAGTGCCCGGCTGCCCGAGGACACGATGGAGGGAGCGCGCATCTTCCAGGTGGCCATTGGCAAAGACGGGGAGAAGCCAGAGAGCAAAAGGCTGCTCACGGCCAATTACGAGTGAGTCCTCAAATACCGGGAGCGAGAGACAGGGCATTCGCTGTATTAGAAATATAGATGTAAGGACTGTGGCGTAATTAAAAATATCAGAATGTCAAAAACCCTACTCGGATGAATTCAAAGAACAAAGATGGTTTCCTGCTACTTAATGTTTATAATCTGTCAATTAGAAAGGACTGTGGAACAGGAACATTTATAGACTGATTTAATTCTGAACTCTGTCTGGTTCATCTGGTTCATCTGTGTCTCTATATGAAACCTCTCCCAATGAATGAGAGAGAGATACTATCTGGTCAACAATTAAAATTTAAGTCCTGTTAATCCAGCTCATCAAACATGTTAATGGTGATATTTTATTACCAATCAGACAAGAGGTTGCTGGGGAAGTGTTAAAATGAACAATTCTCTACAAATACTATAAATGAATCAACCACACATTATCAGGAAGGTTTCTTAAGCTACGTTCACACATACAGCAACACTGCAAGTGACAAATGGTTACAAAGCGACCGGAGACCGTTCATTTTCAACGAGAGCCGGCGACTTCCGGTGACATGAGCGACGGCGACCGTTGGCGAATAGATGTGGGCGTGTCCAGCAACGCGACAAAGCTGAGAATAGTTTAGCTTTATACAAATTTGGAGTGACTTTGTGCAGTGATTAACAGCAGGAGTGAAGACAGTAGAGCACACGTGATCCATGATCCGCCATGCTGCCTGCAAGTCTGAACTGTTTGTGTTCCCAGACAGTCCGGCACTGGAGCTTTCGCTGAAGGTAGATGGCCATAATGGCAAAGAGCACAGACTGCTTCTCCTTCATCTTGTAGGATATGATGTGTGTATACACTGGTGAATTTTATATACAAACACTATCCCTCCAGAATGTTTCAGCAAGAAAACTGGTTTGTTGTCAAAAATGGAATGCTAGTTGCGACACCCACTGATAAATGTTACTATGGCAACCAGTAGTAAAAATGCCTTCTGGCGACTTGCAGTGATAAAATCTCTGTGTGTGAATGTAGCTTAAAGCAATACAGGGCAGAAAGTGAACAGTGGAATGAAATTCAGCACTAGTCAGTTGTGTTGAAGAAACATTTTAGAGCTGAGGGCAGAAAAACAATGAGAATCAATAAGAATGAGCCAAAAACAACTGCCAGTGCAGTCATTGCTGAGTCAGCCTAGTGGTTAGAGGCTTAACCCAGTTCAGTGTTTAAATTACTCTTCAAATGACAGATTTTCCACAAAGACATCTAGTGAAAGAACAAAAACAATATTACCTGTGTGTAGAGCACTTCATGGATCAGTTGTACATTAATGGTGCACAACATACTCTTACCAGTCATGGAGTGTGGTTTTAAGCATTGCAAAAATTTAACACTTTGCAGTCCATTGTAAGGAATATGAATAGTTCCATTTGGTTAATATCCTGTATACTTTCTGTACTTTGGTTAATAACCCATGTAGTTTGTGTTAGCTTAAAAACACTTAAAAGCACTGTTATACAGTGATGTTCTAAACAGGGTTTTTTTTTGTTTTGTTTTTTTTTCTCCTCCCAGATTTCAAAGGGAGTTTACCCAAGGAGTGACACCAGACTGGACCATCACTAGAATAGAGCACTCAAAGCTGCTTGATTGAAAATGAAGAACTCTGTTTAATGACATCTGACTTTAATATCATACTGTACTGTGAATGAGCCATGTTTGCTGTCTGGAACGTAAAATTTGACATGTGGACAATATTCACACGTGCTCTAACTTATTTTGTGAGAATGATCCTGTCGAATTAAGAGGTAAATTAATAAATATGTAAAAGTCCTCATGTCATTTCAGACCTGTGCAAATGTCAATTCACAAGACATTTGTTGTTGAGAGAGTTTTAAGTAAAATTTTAGTTCCTGTAGGTCTTTGTATTATTATCTCATGTGTTGATGTTTGACATCTGAAATGTGTTGTTCAAATATAACACTTAAAATATTTGTCAGTATATTGCAGATAGTAATTTGATACAGAATTACACTTGTGTGCTGTGTCTCTGAAATGAATTTTTACCTTTTCTACTGACAGATGGCTAAATTCAATAAAGCAACCAAAAATCTTGAGCACACATAAAGACTTAATGACAACATTTATCTGATAAATTTAGGTTTGTGGACACCTGACCATCACACCCATATGTTGTTCTTCCCCAAAGTGTTTCCAAAAAGTTAGAACTGGAACCTCCTCACCCAACGTCAGTGTCTGACCTCATTAACACTCTTGTAGCTGAATGAACACAAATCCCCAGAGCCATGCGCCAAAATCTAGTGGAAAGCCTTCCCTGAAGTGTGGAGATTATCATAACAACACATCTGAAATGGGATGTTCAACAAGCACATATGGGTGTGATGGTCAGGTGTCCAGAAATGTTTGGCCATATAGTGTAGGGTTTTTTTTTTTTTTTTTTTTTTTATAAATGAGATTGGGATCCCTGCTGAGAAAAACAATAGAAACAATCACAGAAATTCTAATGCCTTCCACTACAAATACCATTACAAACCATCAGCTATGCATAGGATGTATTAAGGACCTAGGTCCTTAAGAGTATCCACTAGACATAACATGCCACCGATAGAAGGCAACAAATTTCCAGTGGAGACCCACAGGGACCATTACAGTTGCCATTAAAACCATTACAAATTTTATGAGGGTTTCTTTTTTTTTCAGCAGGGATGGATTGTGCATTTCTCTGTCCACAGTAGTGTGATGCCATCTAAAATAACCATGCAATCAAATAAATAATAAAAGAATTATGATTTGTAATTTATGTTTAATTGGTCAAAATGTTGTTTTTTTGTTTCTTTGTTTGTTTGTATGTAAAACTCTTGGATTACTTATGTGTTCATTGATCTTCAGTTAAATGCAGAAGTTTGGTCAGTTTCTGGAGAAACAGTACCTCGATTTTAGAATTTGTTTATTTAAAATGAAAATGTTGAAAATTATTGAAGGAACTTAAATGTCTTAAATGAAATGTCTAGTTTAAATATGTAAAATATTTGTGATTTAATAACGAAAGAAGCAGCACTTTATGAATTTCAACATTTGTTTTATTCACTTATCTATAATATAGGCTTGTTATTCAGTCACAAAAAAGTACACAGATAAACAAACAAACAAACAAACAAACAAACAAACAAATACATACATACATAAAGTAAACAAGTACTTCCGGGATGTTTTGCGCTCTCTGTGTTGATTATTGTAAAGCCCGCCCATTCTCATTTGTAATTGGTCAACAAATGTCGTTCACCTTCACCTGATTTGCTAGGAGCGCTACTAGTTTAGCGCGACGTAATTTCCGCAGACGGCATCGCCTATTGGTCGGAACAGGGCGTGTGTTTTTCAATGAGGGCGGAAAAAAAATGGAGAGGAGATCCAGGCGAGTGTAGAGTACACACTCTGAGCTGCTGGAGAGATGACGGCGCTTATATACGGGTTCTACGTTGCGGCTCTCGCGCTGCTGCTGACGGGGCTGCGCGAGCTGCTGTTCGGCTTCGAGGAGAACCGGTGCAGCATGACCTACATGTTCGAGTATCCCGAGTACCGGGTGAGTTTACCTTAACGACTGGACATGTCCCAAACCGCGCACTTCCGGGCTGGACGGTATGTCAAAATAGAACACCACACGTGCGCCAGCTTTAGGTGCGGTAACCATGGTAACCTGTGGTAGCGTACTATTCTTATAGTGCCTTTAGGACGTGGTTTGAGACGCTGTCTGGTTTAAACCCCTCAGTACAGCCTGCAGTGCTGCCGTCTTTATAATCAAGTGGAGTCACCCAGACTACCTGTTGTTTTAGATGTTTTAGCGTCTTTAACTTGCTACGTCAGGTTATGTAGATCTTGTAGTTATATAATGCAAGTTTCACTTACATTAAATGTTGTCACGTTATTTGGCTCAACTGCTTTATAAACCTTTCTGCGGTGAAACAATAATGCTATAAACCCTGAAAGAATCACGAATCAGCGAGTCAAAGATTCGAATCAGTTAATGGATCGAGCACAAGGGAGAAAGCTGAGTAGTTTTGCTCGATTCATTAAGTGATTCGAATCTTTTACTCACTGATTCAGGTTTTCTATAGCAGAGGTCAAACATCTTGCATTCCTTCACTATAAAATAAATTCCACAGACCCCTCTGAACATAATGCAACTATTCAAACATCAGGATTATTATATAGATGAGTACCATAATATTTTGTTTATTTACTAGAGCTGTAAAGGCTTTTTTGTTTGTTTGTTTTATTATTCCTGAGCAATGCAAAGACACTGAACATCAGTACGTTTACATGGACCACAATATTCTGATATTAACCCGATTAAGACAGTACTCGGATTAAGAAACTACCATGTAAACAGCGGTTTCTGATTATCTTAATTCGGTAAAAGTCATACTCAAATTAAACACAAATCAAATTAAGACGTGGAGTTAAGATCCAAGCTGACATTATTCACAGGCCATCAATGAGGTTTGGTATCAAGTCATGTGATCAATCAAACAATGGGTAATAATAATGGGCTGTGTTTTCCACTACTGGAACAGAGAAAAAAAATTCTTAGATTGTTTGTTTTCTAGTGAGATCTTTTGAAACACACACACACACACACACACACACTCATTACAAAAAGCCGCTCCCATAGAGACTGACTGACTGACAGATTTATCTTACTGAAAGTGAATGTGCCAATGTAAATACATGTTTTGCAACTGAGTTTAAAATTATGTATTAAGTATTTTGTCTTGTAATATTGTCTTGATATTTAATATTTGTAAAATGCAGTTAGATTACAGTTAGGTTACTTAAAAAGCCCGCCAGCTCTCTATGGAGATGTGCTTGCTGATGTTCTGCTTAAAGAGCAAACATAGTAACTTATATTTCTACTATCACTTCTCTCCTTGGACAAAGGAAGTAATTATTTTGTCATCATGGACTTTTTAATCCGAAACACTCTCCTGTAGAGTATAATACAGTAGTGACACTAAGTGACCTCACGACTGCACAAAAAAGTCAGTTAATAAGTCTATCCATATCTTTACACCTGTGTGTGAAAATGGGAGTGGAAATGTCACATCACGTCACTATGTAGTCTGATTTCTTTTAGTAGCATCACTACAGTTAGTGCAGCTATAAGTAATTATATTTTCCAGTAGTGAGGTTTCACCTCTTGACTCACTTTACTATCAATAATTTATTTGTGAGGTTTTTTTTTGTGGTGCACATTGCATTGGTTTGTAATGTGATCCGAGATCTCAGTTCATCGAAATGTTAAGTCACGTCACCCAAGTGAAGGCAGCCATTTATTTACCCTTTAAGTTTGCAACCCCAGGTACACAACAGCAGGCAGTAAGAGAGGTGTATATATAGTGCTGAAGTGTACATGAGTATTATCATCATGATCATCTAAAAACTGGTTAAACGTATCAGGATCCAGTCAGGCTGATCACGTGGCTCATTGCCATTTTACATTACGTACCTTACAGTTCATTTCATTATCTGTTATTACATCTACTCTGTTTGTATTTAATATTATCTACCCTATAACCTTAAAATCAGTAAAAACAAATTCACAGACCTCCCTACGATGATGGAACAGATTAATGTTATGGACACAATCCAACTGTTTGAAACGTCAGGGACAAAAAGTGTGATGTCATATTTATGTATTGGGGCCATGAGATTTTTTTTAAAACTAGTTTTAGTTCTTTGTTTCAGATTGAGTTATTGAGCTTTAGATTAAACCCATTCAGTTTCAGCTGACTAGGCATAGAACTACATGTAACATTTATGCTTTAAAAAAAAAACAATTTCAGGCCTATATATATATAGCTATTTAAAATACAATATAATAAATATGTAAATATATATTATATTTATAAATTATTTATATATGTTATTTTATATAATAT
>JANDJT010000199.1:23583563-23604685 GCA_024331685.1 Stegophilus panzeri | reverse complement strand
CGACATCAAGGACACGAGCACCAGAAAAACAATGTGTGTGCACCTTACCCTTTGTTGAAGCGACGCGGACGTTTCGCACAATGGAGTCCCCGATGATCACAGCGTTTGGTCTGGTCTGGTCTGACGGAGAGGGGCGAAGCGGTTCCTGGTTGGGATCTCGAACATTGGGGGTGGAGAGGTCCTCGCCCGGGGTATGGCTCTCGCCTTTCGCTGCTGGTGCACCCAAAGTCCGTGGTGAGTCGGCGCCGGCGTGACTGAGACCTCGGCTGGAAAAGTCTTGGGTTCACGGTCCCTGCACAGAGAAACACATGGCGTAGAGGGGCTGGGAGCGGTAATACCACGCTGCGTGCTTACCTTGGATGTGTAGGTGGAAGCACAAGATGTTTCCAGCGCGATTCTTCACTCCAGCAGCTGGGCCTGCTTGTCGAGTAGGTTGCAGATCTGTTTCTCCACATCCTCCAGTTCCAGCAGCGCCATGTGCAGCTCAAGCGAGTCCTCATCTGCACTCAAAAGTGGAGAAACAACCGACATATTTGCTTTAAAAAACAGCGGTAAATGAGATAAATGTGAAATGTAAACAAGGCTAGCGGTAAGGTGATGCTAGCAGGCTACAAGCTAGTTGCAGATGTTTGTAAGAACCAATAAAACTTAGCAAAGTAATTAAAGTGAAACATATCAGGAAGATTATAATATTTAAACAGTTCCACCAGAAAGCTGTCTTGAATCAGAGTGTTATTACTGTATATCCATTGACTTCCAGTATATATGGGTTGTAACATCTGAACTTGGTTAACAGAAAATGCTAGATCTGTTAATTCATTTATGAATAATTAATTCATTATTTTTATTTAATATTTTTCCCTTTTTGTTCTATTTTCTTTAAGTGTGCAAGCAGTGGATTTGTCCTTCAGAACAGAACTACTTCCAGCCTATAAAGTAAGTGTTTGTTTTTTTTTTTGTTTGTTTTTGTTTGTTTTTTTTCTCTCTCTCTAAAGTGCACCTATTATGCTTTTTCAAATACACCTTTCATGTAGTGTGTGTTAGAGCTGATTGTGAATGTAAAAAGTCTGCAAAGTTAAAAAAAAAAAAAAAAAAAAAAAGTGCAAGACAAACGGAGTTATCGACTCCCAAAAGAAGGAACCGAATCTGAACAGCTGAAACGAGTCGTTAGTTATTCCAGATAGGTTTGTAACAAAAAGCCCCGCCTCTGGTTTCATCGGCTGCTCACGAACAGACGGAGCTCAAACTCATTTTCTTTTTTGACACACGCTGACAGCAGTAGACCAATCACAACAGACTGGGACATCTGACCAAGGAGGAGTTTAGAACGAATCCTTTATAACGGATCATTGAACGAGTCGTTTTTGACACTGGGGGGAAAAGGTAATGCTGCAGTTTAAATTATGAGCACATTAAAGTGTTTTTTGACCTTGGATGCATGTAAATCTATCGTATGAGCCCTTTAAAACAAAATTAGGCACATTTCAACACCATAGTATGTGCACTTTAAACATTTTGTTGTCTTACACTACCTGTTAAACACAGTTTCAATAATGAGTGCATGCCTGTGCTTATTTTCTTTCTTTCTTTCTTTCTTTTTTTTTTTTTTTTTTTTTTTTTTTTTAACTAATAATGTCCATTTTAAAATAGACGCACAGTACAGCTACATCTGCTTTTCTGTTACACTATGAAGAACACAAAGAATATAACATTTATAAATGCAGGTCTTTTAACCAATCTCTGCTGTGTTATCATACTTGATTTACAATCCTGTTCCAATGCATTTTAGAGTAAAGGGCTCAAATAAACATTGATTGTATCCCTACTATTTATCGTTGACATTTAGCCAGTAAAAGTGATCAATTTTCTATTAAATTTATTTGATTATGCAATAGCCTGTCACATGTTTTAACACTAACTCAGATATTCCTTTGAGATTTTCAGCTGCTATTTGCTGCAGTGACAATTTTCACACTTTGCTCAATATGCACAGTCAAACTTATTACTATAAGAGGATATATTTTTTTAGGTGACTTTGGATAATCACAACTTTTGTTTGTCTGTATCTCTTTGGACTTGAAAGGCCAGTCTTAATTTAAACATATTTTCCCCGGGTAAGCCAAGCAATCTGTCGTCTTTTTTTTTTTTTTTTTCATTTTTAAGATTTACATTATATTAAAAGTCTGGTGATTGGCATGCAAGTAAAGAAGGAGTGGAAAGTTGTTGACTAGCAAAATCTGTCACTTATTACATATTCAACATAACTCTTAATTAACAAGCTTTAAATCAGGGCCAGATGCAGTGATTCCAATGAAGGGAAAGGTTAATTTCCCCAGGTCTTTTGCATAACATCTTGTCAAATAATTGGCAGTTAAGATGATGATGATGATGATGATGATGATGATAATGTGATGTTGGACAGCTGGCAACAAAGTACTCCATTGTGTAGAAAAAAAAAAAAGCTGCTTTACTGTATGTATGTAAGTTCACACTATGTTCAAATGGAGCAAGAGTAAAGCGGTCACCCTATCTCCTGGAGATCTCTCACCAAGACAGACCAACTTTGCTCTCTTGACTCCTGGCCATGGATTTCTGTGGCATCCTTGGGCTTCGATCTCGCCGAAGCCCAAGGATGCCACAGAAATCCATGGCCGGGAGTCAAGAGAGCAAAGTTGGTCTGTCTTGGTGAGAGGGACTATGAGAGGTACTAGAAAATTGGTTGTGCCTATGAGCTCATGTATGCCGAAGAAGACAGACATTTATGGAATTTGGCAGACGCCCTTATCCAGAGCAACTAACAGAAGTACCTTGAAGTCTCTATAAATAAATACATCCTCATACAAGTTCACAGGGACTAAGAGTACTATCAGTCAAAAAACTCGGTTGAGGAGGCAATATATTAAGAAAAGCACACAGACAACACTTTTTAAAATGTATTTATTTATTTATTTTTAAATGCAATTTTAAGTACTGTACTAAGAGGTAGGTCTTTAGACGGCCTTTGAAGACGGCCATTGACTCAGCTGTTCGAACATCTAGGGGAAGTTCGTTCCACCACCGATGTGCCAGAACAGAGAAGAGTCTTGATGCATGCCTTCCTTGAACCCTGAGATATGTTGGGACCAGTCGAGCAGTGCTAGAGGATCGGTGAGAGCGTGGAGCAGTGAAGGGTGTGATAAGTGCTCCATGTGTGTTACGATGCCCTTTGATGCAGCATGATCAGCAGTTTGAAAAGATGCAGTTCGTTGGCTTCAGGTCTCAGATGAAGCTCCCTGGTTGGTAGTTGTAGTGTGATAGGGACAGTGAGATATGGAGTTGGAATTGGCAGGTGACCAGGGGATTGTTCTTTACCTATTAACATGCTTACAACAGTCCAGGGTATCCAGTGTGGATATCAGTGCGTTTTTCTACAGATGCTGAAATGTTCTTTATCATTCTGAGTCTCATTGTTGAGGCTGTTATTTTGATGTCATTTATATCCATTATTTTCACACCTGTATATTTACTGTGCTGCACTCTCTGTCCTAATTATACAGTGTGTAGAATAACGCTATTACCTGCCCTTCCTTTTCTCTTCCTGTATTGCATATTGTATGTGGGTTTTTTTGTTTTTTTGTTTTTTTTTTACTTTGTTTTTGAAACTTTACATGAATATTGATGGAGATGACATTTACTCTTTCATCTCTTTCGCTATAGGTCAGAACTGTGAAACTGAGTGAGCTGTTTGCCATCTCTCATCTGGTCATCGATGCCTCAAACCCCAATGCACGACAGGTACAAAAAAAAATAATAATTCACAAAAACCTGTCATTCTTCTTCTTCTCTCATTCATATGGGAGGATGAGAGAAGGATCAAATTCTTCAGATCGGAGACTCAGGACCCTTCACACACAGCAGGAACCAACTGACCTGTATTTTAGTTTCAGACCATAACCGAGAAACACACAGGAATATGTAAACTCTCCTCTGAACCCAAATTAAATACACAGATTGGTTCACATTGGGAATCTTTTAAATGTTAGTTGAAAGCCATTAATGATATTCCTTTAAATTATTTAAATATTTAAAAGAGCTTAACACAGATCCTTTTTTCCCCCCTATTTCTGTATATTATCTCCCTATAACAACTATTTTAGAGGTTTCTGTTGAAAATGTTTTTTTTTGTTTTGTTTTGTTTTTTTCAGTTTATAGTGGAGTGTGAGTGGCAGAGAGAGGAAAGCCTGACTGTCCCAGTACCTGTCCCTCATGTTCTCTCTTTCGGTGAGCTCGCACTTTATTTCCCACAAGCTCTTTACCCGTCTCTCGGTGAGGGCTATTTTAAATACCTCAGACCCAAAAGTATCAGGCCTCAGTTATACAGTGCCTTGCAAAAGTACCCCCCCTTGGCATTTTTCCTATTTTGTTGCCTTACAACTTGGAATTAAAATGGATTTTTGGGGGTTTGTATCATTTTACTTGCACAATATGCCTACCACTTTGAAGATGCAAAATATTTTTTATTGTGAAACAAACAAGAAATAAGACAAACAAAACAGAAAATTTGAGTGTGCATAACTCTTCACTCTCCCAAAGTCAATACTTTGTAGAGCCAGCTTTTGCAGCAATTACAGCTGCAAGACTCTTGGGGTCTCTATAAGCTTGGCACATCTAGCTACTGGGATTTTTGCCCATTCTTCAAGGCAAAACTGCTCCAGCTCCTTCAAGTTGGATGGGTTCTGCTGGTGGACAGCAATCTTTAAGCCATACCACAGATTCTCAATTGGATTGAGGTCTGGGCTTTGACTAGGCCATTCCAAGACATTTGAAAGGTTTTGCCTTAAACCACTCAAGTGTTGCTTTAGCAGTATGCTTAGGGTCATTGTCCTGCTGGAAGGTGAACCTCCATCCCAATCTCAAATCTCTGGAAAACTAAAACCGTTTTCCCTCAAGAATTTCCCTGTATTTATCGCCATCCATCATTCCTTCAATTCTGACCATTTTCCCAGTCCTTGCCGAAGTGGATGGTGTTCTCTGGGTGAGGAGAGGTTTTGGGTTTTGTGACAGACATAGCGTTTTCCACACCTTTGTCCCTGACCTGTTTGGAGAGCTCCTTGGTCTTCATGGTGCCGCTTGCTCAGTGGTGTTAGACTCTGGGGCCTTTCAGAACAGGTGTGAATATGAACTGAGATCATGTGACACTTAGATGGCACACGGGTGGACTTTATTGAACTAATTATGTGACTTCTGAATGTAAGTAGTTGCATCAGATCTTATTTAGGGGCTTCATAGCAAAGGGGGTGAATACGTATGCGTGCACCACTTTTCCGTTTTTTTTATTTTTTTAGAATTTTTAAAAAACTTTTTGTTTGTTTGTTTGTTTGTTTGTTTTTTGTTTTTTTTTTCATTTCACTGTGGACTATTTTGTGTATGTCCATTACATGAAATCCAAAAACAAAAAATCCATTTAAATTACAGGTTGTAATGCACCAAAATAGGAAAAATGCCAAGGGGGGTGAATACTTTTGCAAGGCATTGTAAGTGAACTAGAAGTGTAAACCCTCAGGAAAATCTAAAAAGGGAAGCTGTCTAATTTAAAATATTCGTACCATGTAAAACTGGAAGTCTGTATCTGTTTTGTTGGAAAATTATATATTCACTGTCAAAATTCATACATGGTTATGATTACAGAGGAATCTATTTAATATTTCTAATATTACTTATTCTCTGTGATAAACAAATATACAACTTATAATAAATTAGGCAAAAATAAGATTTTAAAACCAATCTCGTGTGAAATTGGCTTATACTGTATATAATGGAATAAGATTTCTAGAGAAGAATTACACATCTATATCAGTCACTCCAGAATTTTGCAATTTTGTGATCGCAGAAATGAATGCAAAGTTAAGCAAACTCTGCAATATTCGGAGGAGCTTGCAATTTTTCAGAATTACCGCAGATTTTCTGCAGATTTGGGCCAAGACGCGTCATGTGATATCAGCACAACGTGCATTCAGCCAAAGCCCTCTTCGATTCATTTGAGTTGAACATGAGTACAGCTACAGGGTCTAATGTCCCAACAAACATCACGTGCAGCTGCAATTTTGCCAATACAAGTCGTTTTCCACAAAACTTTGTAAAAAAAGGCCGTAGCAGAGTCAAAACTCCATGAAATCCTGTACGGACTGTCTAAAAAAAAATAATAATAATAATAATTTTTTTTTTAATCATACAATATCATTTTTAAAGTTGAATAAATAATGAAGGCACTACAGTTATTTGAATTAGAGTTTTTAGGAAGGAAATGGAAGTAAGTAAATTGGTATCCATTTGCTGGGGTCCACTTTGTGAAGGTTGCTCTGGGACACTCCACTCATCCTAACATACAACTCCGCAGGATTCCACTTTTATTTAACTAGGATTAAAAGAGGGAAAAGTTATTACAGATAGTGCACACTTCAGCTGTAGAAAGTTATGCCAATGGGTCAAGTCCCAAACCAGTAGAGTCAGGCTTAACATCTCCTTCTGCCATTTATTACTGTTAAACAGGCTTTCTGTTGGATTTGTAGTAATAGTAGCAGTAGTACTAGTTAGTAGTAGTATTACTAGTTAGTAGTAGTGAACCCAAAGGTCAGAATCTTTTGCTGTTCTTAAAAATTAGAAATAACAGCAATATTCTAATAGTGATAGATTAATTATAATAATGATGCACCTTTTTGACAGGTTTGACAGTAAGTGATGTCACCATCAACTCATCCGGTCTACTGCACACACTACAACTGCAACACTTTCACCAGGTAAAGCTCACTCTGCTTTATGTTTTCTATTTATACATTATATGTTTCCTTTTAACTACCAAATAATTACCAAAGCTGCTGGCTTCTTTTTGGACCACTAATAATTCTATCTGAATCAACTGGTGCTTGGCACCCTTAATCACTGCATGTGCTTTTTAATCTGTAATTTTCTTCACCTAACAGGTTTATCAGGCCTTTAAAATCACAGTAAGCAGCCAATGCAAGGTCACCAAAGGTAAACTGATAAATGGAACTTTCCATTTAAATACTAGTCATGGTACCTGAAACCTGTTTAATCCGTTTGTAAATGTCTGTAAAACAAATGTTTTTTTTTTTTTTTATTGCTTGTAGAAAGACTACCCAGTATCTACAGATTAAAGGTGCCGTGGTTTCGAGAGGATTCCTTCATCACGGCAGGGTATTTGAGCAAAGCCAGTCATATCGCACATTTTTGTTTCTGTTTTAAACTTCCTTGTTGTTCTAATAAACATTGGTGTCATTTCCAGCATTCCCTCAGTCACAGAGATTAGTGGCATGCTGCATACCAGTCGCCAAGACAACACCTCAAGTGCCCTTTTATTGCTCCACACTGCTCCCAACTGCCAGTACAAGGTGATTTCCCATAAGACATTAGTGCCCACTTTAGTTTTTAAATTATTTTTATTTTATTTAAAAAAAAAAATTTTTTTACCACTTAGTTCCCAGTGAGTGACTAACATGGTGTCTTATCTCACTGCAGGTCTCAGTGCGCGCCTCCTTCCCTAAAGTACTCGGACAGGTATGCTGGCTAAACACACACCTGCTCAGTTCTTCCAACCTTCCAACCTTCAAAGCCTTTGCTCTGTTTCAGAAAATTCAAATGATTGCATAAATAACCCAGCTCATCAATTATGCTGATTTCAGTTCGTTGATTAAATTGATATTCGAAAGGATTTCTGGTTTCTCAGATCCTGCGTTTCTGTGGACCTGCATTGCCTGTGTATGTGGCTGTGGCGTTGCTGCTTGCTTTAAAAAGTCAAATGTCTTCTGTCCTGCGAACGGGTCGAGCTGTGAACACGAGAGACACTGTAGCTAAAGGTTTACAGCTACATAAACTAGAGCCTCCTGTCCTGCTGCTGCACCTGTTCCTCAGGCAAGTTCACTGTCTGCTTGTTTAGATCATACCTGGACTGGGCTAGATTTATCAGTCAGTTTTTTTTGTGTAATTCATTTTATTTGCAATTTGTTTTTCTTTCATCAGTTTTACCAGAATTTATTCTATGTTCTATATTTGGTCGATATGTTCTCTCTCTCTCTCTCTCTCTCTCTCTCTCTCTCTCTCTCTCTCTCTCACACACATACACACAGACAGGGCTGGTTTCAGGAAGGCTGGTCTGCCCTTGGTCTCCCTGCAGTAGACCTCTTGTCTTTAACCACGTTGGAAGACCTATCCTATGATGTAGTGGGGCCTAAGCAGGACTGGCCCCGCCTTGTTTCACCACTGCTGTGCATTCTGGGTGCTGCAGTGGCGTTTTGGGGAAGTGCTGTTCTCAGCATGTCTTTACGCGCCCTGTCTTTCCTCTTGGCTCCACTGCACAGGTAAATGACCAACAATTCAGGAGTAAAGGAATAGAAATAAAAAGACCAAAGTTCAGAAACATAAACTTATTGTTCATGATATTTAGTTTAGTTTAGTTGATATGTTTATTAGGTGAAGATATGAACACTGAGTGAAATCCTGGCTGTTATAAGTATTTAAAATGCATAGGCTTGGACTTTAACTGAGTTGAGGCATTTCTGCTGCAGGCCTTCAGTCTCTCGCCACTGTGGCACCCTTCATCTTCCCGCTCAGATCCTCCTCATCCTCAGTCTGACTGTGCTGGGCAGACTCACCTGCGGAGCCCTTTCAGTCACCGCCGGCTTTCTGCTCCACCTCTACCGGGTATGCGGAGCTCCACAAAACCTTCCTGTGTGGAGCTCAATAGAATTAAAGACTCCATTAGTTGTTTTTTATATTACTGTACATTTTTATGTGTTTAGATCTGTGTAATTGTTCATTATTGTCTAGGTTCTCCGATTACAGATGACAGAGAGGTCTTTAAGTCACATGCTGAACCTGGTAAGTGTTTGATATCACTAGAGTCTGTGACTTTGGCAGAAGTTAACTGATGCTGTTTTTAAAAAAAAAAAAAATTATTATTTATCTTCTGATCAGGCACCACAAAGTATGCAGCAGAACACAGAGAACGGCTGCAGCACTAGTGAAGGCCAGAGGAAGCATAATGAATGTAATGGCACCCCACTCCTATCCGAGTCAGCACTACAGGAGGTCAGAGATGACTTGCAGCTTCACCAGAATGTGTCTGCACTGCTTACTCTACCTGTGATGCTCAGTGCACCATCGCTCATCTACTGGAGCCGAAACATCAGGTAATTTCCACATACGTTGATAACACGGCTAAATAAGTCAGCTTGCTCATAGCAATGAGAGCCTGTCTCAGTGGCATTTTGAAGAACCTCCCACCTCTGTATGTCACACTTTTTTTGCAGATATTCGGCTCATCTGGATCCAGACCCATTCTGGCCACACACATTGCCTCTGCTCATCGCCTCTGTGCTACTCGTCAACTGCAATACGTTCACTCTGAGCCACAGGTGAGTGCGTGTGTGGTAGAAGTTAGTTAGTTTAGTTAATGTTGGAAACAATAAACTTTAGCAAAGCAAATGTTATTAATTCATTCTTTCATTGATTTCTTCATTATATGAGTTATTCATTCATTAGGGGTCCAAGCATAGAAGGTGCTGGATCCCTATTTTCTATGCTAGAATTCTTGTTCTTCTTCCCCTTCCCCTTCTTCTTCTTCTTCTTCTTCTTCTTCTTCTTCTTCTTCTAGTCTATAAACATTCAAATTGGAAATGATCAGAACCTTACACATCCACCCTGTTCTCTTTCACACCAGAATAACACTTCAGTCAAATGCAAAGGGTGGAAGGATAAGGAGACAGGATCTTCACAGTAGATTAACTTAATTTGCAGAAAGTTCTTCAGATGGAGAAATACGGGAGTGTAGTCAGAGTTCTGTTTTGGCCTTGTCACGCAACTTGTTTCCCTTCCTGTCTAACTAAGTGTGAAAGCCTATCCAATATATACATTCCCCTCTGAAAGTATTGGAAAGGCAAGGCCAGCACTTTTGTTTTTGATATACACTGAAGACATTTGGGTTTGAGATCAAAAGATGAATGAGATGATAGATTTCAGATTTAATTTCCTGATATTTACATCTAGATATATTAAACAACTTGGAACATGGCTCCTTTTGTTTGAACCCACCCACCAAAAATATTGGAACATGTGACCTTCAGGTGTTTCTTGTTGCCCAGGTGTGCCCTGTTAAATTGATTCTTGAAACAATTAATAGCTCTGAATGTCTATGCATGGTTTGGGCACAGGGTTTTGCCTGTGAAGACTGCATTTGTTGTTAAAAAGGATAAACTAACATGAAGACCAGAGAGCCGTCTATGGGAGAAAAGCAAGGCATTTTGAAACTGAGAGAAAAGGGAAAATCTGTCTGAGCCATTGCACAAACATTAGGCATAGCCAAAACAACAATTTCGAATGTCCTGAAAAAGAAAGAAACCACTAGTGTAATGAACAACAGATGGGTTAGCCAGGGAAAACAGCAGCAGTTTATGACCGGAACATTGTGAGAGCTGTGAATTAAAACCCAACAACAGGACTCAGTAATATCACCAACAACCTCTACAGGGCAGGGGTGAAGGTATCACAATCAACTATTTGAAGTAGACTTCAAAAGTAGAGACCAGAAATATAGAGGCCATACCACAAGATGCAATCCACTCAATAGCAGTAAGAATCAGAAAGCCAGATTGGAATTCACAAAGAAAAAATGAGCCACAAAAGTTCTGGAATTATGATTAACCTCTATCAAAGTGTTGGAAAAGCCAAAGTGTCGAGACAGAAAGGATCTGCTCATGATCCAAAACATACAAGCTCATCTGTGAAACATGGTGGAGGTAATGTCATGGCTTGGGCTTGCATGGTTGCTTCTGGAACAAGCTCACTAATCCTCAGTGATGATGGAACTCATGATTGTAGCCGCAGAAGGAATTCAGAAGAGGATACCCAATATTAATAGTCTAGCTCAGTGGTTAAGATGTTGGACTACTGATCAGAAGCTTGAGTTCAGATCCCAGCACTGCCAATCTGTCACTGCTGCCTTGAGCAAGGCCCTTAATCCACAACTGTTCAGTTGTATAAATGAGAAAAATGTAAGTCGCTCTGGATAAGGGTGTCTGCCAAATGCCATGAATATAAATGTAAATCAGACTATAATATGGTCTATCCACTTCCACACATTTTGGTCCAAGCATACCTTCAAACCATGTCCTGTCATTTCTAGTCATAGTTTCAAGTTGTATTCTTCTTCTAAGATCACTCAAGTTATCAGTTGGATCACAAAGAGGTCCCTCCTTGTGATGCTGGTAAATAGTGGGATTGTAATCCTACAGAGATATTGCCTAAAGCAAGGCTCTGTGTCATTTCTCTCAAGAGATCTCCCAAGATCTCAAAGTGTTCTGATTTGATCTAAGGCTATAATGACACCATAATAAAAAGGAATAATTGCACCTGAGGCCCTGGACCACCATGGTTGCATACATGTAAAATGTTGTATACATCCATGTGATTTCTCACTGTCACTAGAAACATCTCTAATAATACGCACTGGTGATGATAACCACATAATATAGATTCTAATTGTAGCTTTGTTTTTCTGAATTATGTCATGAACATGAGTAGGGAACATTATATTAACATGTGGAGAGAACTGCACTGATATATAAGTCAGAATCAGTGGGGTGATCATGGGGTGTCATGGTAACTTTACATGCTAAAAAAGCTTCTACTGAGTTTTCATGTTCCTGAGTCTCTGCAAATGTTCATTAACTACTGTTGTGTAGTCCCTAGGATTAGGAATTATATGGTGATGTGTTTCTGTGGTGGTGAGTCAGGTGGATGGACAGAGCTATCATTAGATTGACACATGGCTGGAAACATGTTCACTATATACAGTCTGATCACAAAACCACCATGTGCCAGTTAGGGCTTTTGGACTGCACCATTGATTGATTGATACCCAGCAGGTTTTCCCAGGCTCTAGAGGATTGGAGGCATCAGATAAATTACTCGCTCCCTTATCTGGCCAGTTCCCATCCACAATATTGACACGTGTGGCCAGCTTGATAAATACTCTTGTCTCCCTTCCTGTCTAACAAAAAGTGTGAAAATCTACTTAGTGTATATAATAAGTTTTTAGGTCATTCATATGATAACAGAGAGGCTTAGCTCACTGTATGATAAAAGTGTGTACCATGTATCTATCATATCTCTTTATCTTATGGCAAGACATTTCAGGTCCGAACACCATGGTACAGAATGCACTCGCAAGTAATCGGCATAAAGAGAATAAAACAGATTTTAAGCATAAGAGAAAATAAAGGAAAATAAAACAATTTCATGTTTTCCCTTCCCCATCTAAACACCCAAACCAGTATCTCACTATGTACAGAGTGTATCATGGGGGCATGATGGCTTAGTGGTTAGCACATCTGCCTCACACCTCCAGGTTGGGGGTTCAATTCCCGCCTCCGCCTTTTGTGCACAGAGCATGAGTGCTCTCCATGTGCTTCGGGGGTTTCCTCTGGGTTCCTCTCCTGTTCCAAAGACATGCGTTGTAGACTGATTGCTATCTCTAAATTGTAATAGTGTGTGAATGGGTGTGCGATTGTGCTCTGCAATGGGTTGGCACCCTGTCCCCGCCTTGTGCCCTGAGTCCCCTGGGATAGGCTCTGGGCTCCTGCCTGACCCTGTTTAGGATGGGATTTAAGATTTTACAAGCACATTTTTAGTGTTTTTTTTTTTGGTTTGTTGTGTTTTTTTTTTTTTTTTTTTTTTTTTTTTTATTTTTATTTTTTTTTTTTTTTTTTTTATAAAGGTTCTTGACTTATTTCTGAGTTAAAAATGACTGAAAAATTCCATTTGCGAAGAAACTGACCAATGTGTTTTGCTTTTGTTTATAAACATTAGTTGAAACTAAAGAGCAATGAGGTCTTCTTTACTATTAACTTGTTTGTAGATTTTGCATTTCAGAAAAGCGTTCATTCAGACATCAGATCCGTATTTCTCAGAAACATTTTGGGGTACATGGGTCAAAGGTCAGACAAGCTGCATCTGAACATGGTGTGTCGTGAATGTGGTGAATTTGTGATATTTATTGTTTTGTATGAAGTCATATGAAGTGTGTGTGTGTGTGTGTGTGTGTGTGTGTGTGTGTGTGTGTGTGTGTTTTCACATCTCTTGCAGTAAGCTGATGCTGTGGCCAACCTTGCGCCTGCTGCTCCCTCTCAGTGTAGCCATGTTAACCTTTTCTACTCTTCATCTGTATCGGGTCACTCACTTCCTCTCTGCTGCTCTGACGCTGCTGGCGGCTTCCTGTTACCTCTGACCCCATCTCAACCCTCCAGAGCAGACCAAAACAGCCTTAGCATGTCTCTGCATTGGTGGTTCTCTCACAGTGATTCCAGTGGATTTAAATCATGCTGCTGAACAGGGTAATGGAGTCCCATACTGAGTCACGCTGTCTCTATTTATTAACATTTTCTCTTTGGGGTTGTGCTTACCATTAACATGGAATCATCATGGTTGACCAGCACTAGGCTCAGCCTGCTTATCCTGTGTTTGTGTTTCTTTGCTTCTGGTTTTAGTATCCATTAGTTGATTATTTGTTTCAGGAGCTAGCGTGTCTTACCTAGCACATCATGTTAAACAGCACCAATTAAGCACATGCATCCACATGGTGGCAGTGGTGCGTTCTCTTATTATTTGACAGTCAACACAACTAGCACAACAGCCTTCTGGAGATATGAACCTCAAAAGACAACATCAACAAATCCTGCAATGTTATAAATGGCTTACAACAGGCCTTGTTTTTTTTTGTTGTTGTTTTTATTTTGTTTTTTTTACAAGGGAAAAACATTTTGCCAAAAATTTTTTCAGTTTCTCCAAATTTACGTCAAATGTAGTCAGTAGATCAGCCAGCAGAACATGATGAACAATGTTCTGATTTGGAGCTACGACCTGATGCTGAGATGTTGCAGACGCGGCTCTCTTGGAAAATCAGAATCAATTGCTGCTTCCCAATTCGCCTACTATCCATCCTAAATAGTATCCAAGATTAGAATTAGTGTGTCCCAAATGGTAGTATGTTGAAATGAGCATCCCAAAGGTACCCGGATGGTCTGCTATTTCCGGTAGATTTTCAGAGGTATGGATCCTTGGACACTTTTTCAGCTAATATTTCCCACAACTCCTTGTGCAAGTGAGGGAGGAGTTTTGTGACCTTTTTTTTTTTTTTTTTTTTTTAAGAGGGCCCGTTTTAGAGAGGTGTAAATGAAATATGAGAAAATAAATCAAGGGAATGGTAAATTAAATGATATAGTATAAATGATATAAGGAATTATGAATGACGAAAAGCTGAAATGCAACGAGGAGTTTACATCGACAATGTAACTGCGTAATTGGGCAACAACGTTCTCTACTATTACATGACATGTTGATATGTCCCAGTACTTACATACTCTTTTTCTAGACACTCAAGAGTATGTAGTTTTTCTTCAAAAAAGAATACATACTTTTAGTACATAGTGTGTATATATAGGCGAACTGGGATGCAGCGAGTTTCTTCCTCAGAACACTTTGGTATCGCTTTGCCCACCTGTTCAGCTAAAGTGATGCATTTACAAAATTGAATTACTTAATGTAAAGATATATCCAGACTTGTGGACATATTTCTGTAAAAATTTTCACTTGAAATGTTTGGAGCCTTGCAGCTCCAGTACTAAGCTAAAGATGCAAACGTCGAGAAACTTAACTAATTGATTTGGGGTAAATGGAGAAAAGTTTAAATCATTAACATGGCTTCTTATAGCTTACTCCACTTTTCATTGCTAGCCTACATCACTGTCATTTTGTTATTTCCACTGTAGTGTAGAATTTCAATTTATTTGTTTATTTTTTTTATTTATTTTTTTAGGTTTTGAAGAGTACACCTACAAGTACAGAATTTATTTGCGAATAAAAGGTCCTTTACTATTTAGAGTAGGACATTTTTGTTCATTCATCAATGCGTCAACGTGTCTGTGTTGAATTCAGACATAGTTAAAGCCATGCTTCATGCTTTAGAGTGTGGACAAAGTGATGTGATTGTAGTAAACATGTCAGTAGGGCTCACATCACTCTCATTTTCTCCCGTTACTCTTTAGACAGTGTGGGCTGCCATTGCAGGATCTCTGCTGTCACTCCGTGTTTAGAAACGGTACACACCAAATCGTCCCAGTCACTCACCCAATCAGATCAATCAGATGGAGATCCAGTGCCTTTCTTCATGCCCTGTTCACCAATAAGGACAGATCAATGATTGTCACTCAGACCAGCGCTCATGATTTGCTTCAACACTCCATTCTCTCAGAAATACAATAGGAAACTGAATTTCTCTGTTATTTCGGACCAAGTTCCCAAAAACACACTGCTCTGAGGAATGACATGCTGGTGTGTCGGCTGCACTGTGAATGTAGTGTGTGTGTGTGTGTGTGTGTGTGTGTGTGTGTGTGTGTGTGTGTGTGTATGAAAGTGTAGGCCTGGATGCTAATCAGTGTTGCCGTACATCGGTTTCTTCTTCCTTCTGGTGAAATCTAAATGCAAGCAGGTTTCTTTTTCTAGTGAAATATTTGCCATGGGGTTTTGTATAACTGTTGATGTTTGTGATTTTTTTCTTAAATTGGTGTACACCGTGACATGCTGTGATTGTGATGTATTTCTACACCATCAGGTCTGACTATGGCAAAAAGTCACCATTTTACGTGGTGAAGAATGAAATTCTACACAATTTCCCCCTTAACCAAAAGTGCAGTCAGTCGGCCGAGACATGTTTGGTGTCCAGTGTTTGATTTTTTAGTGTTGCAGTGGAGCTAAGTCATACAGACTTGCTGGTGTGGATTAGGACACGGTGCAACTTCTATAAACATGAACGAAACCTCACCGTGTAGCTAAACGCTCATAGAGGATGGCCATCTTGGAAAAACTGGTTTCAGAAGAGTCTGGTATCATTTCTGTCCTCTAAGCCCCGCCTCCCAAACCTTGACTGTATTGGACATTATGGATGATATGGTCTTTAAACTGAAATGTGCATATATGGACTTTTCCAATTATATTTACAAATCTATTTATTAAAATTGAGGTTATGTAGCTTAACATTGCTATTTGGAACATGAATAGGAAGTATAAAAGATTTCCAGATTTATTATACCATTAGCTCTAAATGTCAGACACCAAACATGTCTCAGCTTTTTGACTACACTCTGAGTAAAGGAGACAGTTTGCCCAAATTCAAACTATTCCTTTAATAATTTGTTACCATTTGCTCACTTAAATAAGCTGTTCTGTGTGGAAACAGATCCTGCTCTTGTGTATTGTAGAAATCTGGAGGGACTGTGTGAAATCTAGAGGAACTGCTCCTGCAGTCTCCAATGTAAAAAAAAGAATGGTTCACAACAAGATCTATTCTCCCAAATGTCATTGATTGGGATCTAGTTTACTTTACAAATATTGATGTTTTACTGTAATAGTTTAATTTAGTAATTACTAATGCACAGTTGAGGTCATGGGGTCAAGTTTACATACATCTTGCAGAATCTTCCAAATGTTAATAATTAAAAAACTATTTTTAAAAAAAGGATAATAAAAATTGCATTGCATTTGGTTTTTTATTTAGTGCTGCCCTGAATAAGCTATTTCACATAACAGATGTTACTGAATTTACACAAATAAACCAGTACAAACATTTACATTCACTTGATTCTTAATACTGCATATTGTTACCTGGATGTTCAACGACTGTGTTTGTGTTGTGATAGTTGTTCATGAGTCCCTTGTTTGTCCTGAGCAGTTAAATCTCTGATTTGGCTACATCACTCTCCTCTTCTCTCCACCAATAGCTGGTGTGTTGGACGTTCTGGCACAGTAGCTGCCGTCGTTTCATCCAGGTGGATGCTAAACACTAGTGGTGGTTGAGGAGATTTCCCCTCCATACAATGTAAAGCACTTTGAGTGTCTAGAAAAGTGCTATGTAAGCACTATAATGTAAGGAATTATTAAAAGGTGCAAACATTCACTGATTCTCAAGAAAGCAACACGATACATTAAGAGCTGGGTGGTGTAAACTTTTGAACAGGAAGATTGGTGTAAATTATTTTGTTTAAAGATCTTTTTTTTTTTTTTTTTTTTTTTTTTTTCTCCCCCCCATTCAGTACTGCCCTCCAGAAGCTACATGAGATATTTACGTTTCCCAGAAGATAAAATAATACCAATAACGAATTCTGCAAGGCATATATAAACTTGTGACCTTAACTGTAAGTTAGAGTTTGGTCTAATATACAACCAGCACCATATTTACTGGAGAGAACCGTCACTTTTTACACCAATGTAGATTTAACTCTTCACAATACAAACAGCTAAAGCAATATGTCGGGTATGAAGGGTTTAAGTGTGGAATTAAAGCTACAAGCTTTCTGGTCTGAAATTTGATGAAGGAAGTTGGAGTAATTAGTGTGTGTATAGAGAATATTTTTATTTATTATTTACTCGACTCGCAGCTCACTGCCTCATGAACCAAAATACTGTTGTGGCATACCAAAATTAGATTAGAGTGGACACAACCTGCCATACAGATGACTTCATACAACTGTATTAACCTGAATGTATGTGGTATTTTTTTTTTTTTTTTTTTCTATTAAAAAAATTGGATGGTTTGGTAAGTTATAGTGTTTATTTAAAGTAATCTGATGTATTACTGTTGTTTTTTTGTTGTTGTTTATGGTGGTGGTGGTTTCCTTTCACTACTTTTTCACTTTTTTAGTACGTTTGTTAAGGTATATTGAACCAAGGTATTGAATCGATGAACCCATGTTCCTTGTTTAAGCTTCGTGTTTTACAGGACAGTAGCAATGTATTATTCTCATGAACAAATTAGACACATGTACAGATTAATCATTTGAGTTGCTTTTCTTTTTTTTGAATAATATTCTGTGCTAACAGACAGTGAAAGGCCTTTTCCTTGTGCCGCTCTGTTTAAAGCAGTATCTGTATACTGTGTAAGTACACAATATTCTCCACGACTGAAAGCTAACTAACGCTTTATTATTATTGGTCCACTTGAAATGAAACAGTCTTTAAGCTACATCACTTGTGCTTATTGTTGTCTTAATGCAGCGACTAGACCTTTAATTATTTGTTATTCATCAAGAATATTTGTTATATGATCTGATACCGTAAATGCTGCCAATGACAGAATAAGAATGAAACATGTTCGTTCTTTTTCTGAAGGGTTCTTGTAAAGGATTTATTGCTATTTAGTGCTGGGCAGTGTAAGGGAGCATTGTCTACTGTTTTGTTTTAATACCGATTTCTTGAATCTAACAGTGTGTACGATCAAACAAAGTAAATGTTCAAAGCTTAGAGACTTGATATAGTCCTGTAATTAATCAAGTGCAAGGCTACTGCTGATTGTTGCCAAGGTCGAGTGACCAAGTGAACTTTTGTTCATTCTCAGGATATATAAAGTTGTTGTAAAGGTGTGTTGTGAAGCTGTGTGGTGGCTTTTAATGTTATTTTTTAATTTTATTTTAAATGTGTATATATAAGCTACACATTTTAACTAATGTTTACATGAAATTTGTGAGAACTGTTAAAAAATAATAATAAAATGGTGAGTGATTCGATTTTCTCGATTAGCTTTCAATGGTCTTGTTCAGTTTCTCAATCTGATAAAACTTTCTGGAAAATAATGTACTGTTTTGGGGTTTGTTTGGTTTTTTTCCCCTCCCTCTTTTAGCGCTGCTTATGTTCGTAATGGTGTGATTGTTATTTACTGCTTAGCTAAACTTGCTAAAGCTTAATACATTTCTAAAGCGCATGACGGATAGTATTACCACTATAAAATGGTTGTGACCACTGTATTATTCCTTTTATTCTTGCCTTCATTTATGCTCATTAGTCAAGCATACGTAAAAGGATATCTAACACCACTATCTGGGAAAATGATGACCATAAGATTAAAAAAATAGCTACATGGTTTTTATTTCCCCTATAAGTTTTGTTTTAAATGAGTGCTCCAAAAACTTTGTCAATTGCTGCTTGCTACTGAGCTTTTGGTACAGAGATGTAAAGCTAATGCTAGCTCATTAGTCAGGTTATTTATCTATAATGTTAAACAGATTACATTTAGCATGCCTTTAGTTTTGGTTTCCAAAATATTAACTAGTTTAAATAGATAACTTCCAAGGGCAGAATCGAGGTAAATGCACAGCTTAGTAATGTACGCTGGAAAAGATTTTAAAACAACTCGCTAACAAAGCAGAGGTTGAGTGTTGTAGGAAACGAGACTCGGATGAAATCAATCAGTAATTAACTGTTTGAGAGAGATTAGAAACAGAAAAAACAAAGGCAAATGGCTCAGAAAGTGCTAGGGACAGTGCTATCCAAGTGAGAACAGGATACCAGTGTAGCCTGAAAGGAGCTGGGGTTCACACAGTGGTTCTGGAAGTGAGGTGAAGGGCCCTGCCCACTGAGGACCCATGGGTGTCTTTGCCATGCTGAGGACCAGGGAAGTGGGTGTTGGTTTATATATAGAGAGAGCGCCAAGACATTCACAGACAGAGGGACAGGAGCAGGTGTGCGGCCTGCTGATGGAAAGAGATGGTATCGTTAGGCACCAGGCTTGGAGATGTGAATGCTGACAGAGCAATGGAACTGTTCACCTTTTAATGTAATCGGACAAAAAGTCATTACAGACTAAATCTTATTTACAATGGTGGCTTGGCAAGCAGCACTTGGAATGGAAACATAGTTGGAGGGAAATCAAAATCTACTTGTTTAGAGGAATGTCAGGTAGGCTATATCCATCAGTTCTTATGAAACAGACATAGGGATACATGTATCCAGTTTTAATGTAGCTTGCAGTGTATCCAACAGACTGTAATTATGCCGATCCAGCTGAGGAACTGGATTTAGTACCTTTCAATTAAATAAGGAGAGATGATCTGGTGTTACACTCAACGCACTCTGGTTGTTGCATTTATTTACATTTATTCATTTAGCAGACTCTTTTATCCAAAGTGACTTACAAATGAGGAAATACAAGCAAAGCGATATAACAAGCGGAGAACAATACAAGTAGTGCTACCATGCACGATTTATAATTGAGATCTAGAGAAGCAAAGTGCACAGAGTAGAGGTGTAAGAGGTGTAAGAGTAAGTATTTGTTTGTTTGTTTTTAGGATAATCTGGGGGTTGACATTTTAGGGTTTAGTTAAGTGATCATGGAAGAGGTGGATCTTTTACTGTTTTTTATAGCAAGTGCCGTAAGTATGAAGGAGTTTTCTCACTTAAAGTGAACCAGTGGATATCATGGCATGTTTCTAGAGATAGAGGATCGAGTTAAAAGAGATGATGTCAGTAGCTAGCTTAATGGTAAGGAGTTTCATTGGGCGACTCAGAGACAGTGTTATATCCACAACACATGCTGCTGGATCTAGAAACAAAAATCTCTGGAGCTTCCGCACTTGTGACTCACTTTCTCCTGTTGTTGATGGTCCCACCCGGATACGTGTATGTGCCTTGTACCTAAAAACTGCTGCTGTAACCATAAAGGCCTTCCTGTGCTCATCCCAGGCCTCTCATTCTATAATATGTTCACATACTGAACATCCTGTATACAGGTGTAGAACTGTAATGATATATAATCCCATCTCCCATCCCATATATCCCATGTCACCCAGATGAGGATGGGTTCCTGCTTTTGTCTTGTTCCTCACAAGGTTTCTTTCTCATGTCGTCTCAAGAAGTTTTTCCTTGCCACTGTTGATTCTCTTTTTTGTTCATAATGATCTACAGTCATGGAAATAAGTATTGAACGCGTCAATGTTTTTTTTTGTTTTTTTTTTCAGTAAATATATTTCCAGTGAGGTTATTCACATGAAATTTTCACCATACATCAGTATTAACTCAAGAAATCCACAATTATAAAGAATTCACAACATTAAAGTCCATAAATAAAGTTGTGTAATAAAGTGGAATATGACAGGAAAAAAGTATTGAACATGCTAAGAAAAAGCAGTTGTCCAAGGCAAGGTAAGGCAAGCAACCAGCTGAAATCTTTAAGTAATTATACCTCCTATCTGTGCAAATTAATATCAGCTGGGTTAGTAAATTGATGGTCTATAAAAAGGCTTTTT
>JANDJT010000199.1:23553005-23583313 GCA_024331685.1 Stegophilus panzeri | reverse complement strand
CCACTCGGAAAGAGCTCCAGAAACACTTGGAGGCAGCAGGTACCATCGTCACAGAGAAAACAATAGGCAATGCATTCCACTGCTCACGCTCACCATGCAAGACTCCATTACTAAAGAAAAGGCATGTCGCAGCTTGTTTAAAGTTTGCTATAATTCATTTGGACAATCCTATGAAATACTGGAAGAGTGTAGTCTGGTCAGACAGGAGCAAAATTTTACTTTTTGGCTGTCATACTACATACCATGTTTGGAGAAGTAATGGCACTGCACATCACCCCAAAAACACTATACCAACAGTGAAGTTTGGAGGTGGAAGCATCATGGTGTGGGGCTGTTTTTCATCGCATGGCAGACATCATATAATTGATGAGTGAAGCCCTTTACCAGAAGATTCTTGAGAAGAATCTGCTGCCATCCATCAGGATGATGAAGATGAGATGTGGCTAGACGTTCCAGCAGGACAACGATCCAAAGCATACAGCAAAGGAAACTCTCAGTTGGTTTCAGAGAAAAAAATAAAGGTGTTAGAATGGCCCAGTTAATCACCTGACTTTAATCCAATAGAACAAAATTTAAAGACAATATGTTTTTAGAAGAATGGGCCAAAATCACACCTGAATAGTGTTTCCGATTAATTTCTTCATACAGGAAGTGTCTTGAAGCGGTCATTACAAACAAAAGCTTCTCCACTAAGTATTAAATAAATTCCAGTTAGCGTGTTCAATACTTTTTTTCCTGTGTCATTCCAGTTTATTACACATAACTTTATTTATGGACTTTAATGTTTGGATTCCTTTATTTTTGCAGATTTCTTGAGTTAATACTGATGTCTGGTGAAAATTTCATGTGAATAGCCTCATTGGAAATATATTTGCTGAAAAAATGTTGACGCGTTCAGTACTTATTTCCCCCACTGTAATATATAAATCTCCTCCTGGATTTTTAAAAATCTGCTTTGGACAGGTTTGTGCTGTTGCCCGAAAGGTTACAAATTCCAGATCTGTCACTGTTGGCCCTTGAGCAAGACTCTTAATATGGACAAGATAACTGATCACTATCTACATTCACTCAATCCTTATGCTCTTCCATTATTCCATTCCTTTTCATCATCTCTTTATTTCTTTCCTTCCTTCCACAGTCCCTTCCTTGTTCCTTTCTATTTACCTTCTTCCTTTTCCACATTCTTTGTCCATCCTTCATCTCTTTCTTTCTTTTGCCATTAATTTCTTCAGGAATGGCAAAGACAAACTAAAAAGAAAAAAAGGAAAGCAGGATGAAACAAAGGAAATAGGAAGGAATTCGTTCCTCCTTTTCTTTCTTTCCCTCCTTCCATCTTCATTTCTTTATTTCACTTACGTCCTTCCATACTTCCTTGTCTCTTTCCTTTTCCTGCCCTTTCTTCCTTTCCTCCTTTTGCTCTTTCTTGGTGTCTTTCATTCATTCATTTCTTCCATGTGCAATTCCTGACTGCTTTCCTTTATTCTTCCTTTTTCCCCCTCCCTTTAACTATTTTCTGTTACTTTTTTCTTCTTTTTTTGCTTCCTTGCTTTCCTCTTTCCTTCCTTTCTCTCTTTTTTAAATTATTTATTTCCTCTGCCTTTCCTTCGATCCTTATATTATTTTCTTTCCTTCTTTTATCACGTTAATCCTTTTCTTGCTTTATTCATTTTTCTTTCTGTCATTCATTCTGTACTTCATTTTCCCCCACAGGATGATGAAGCACACACGCACACACA
This sequence comes from Stegophilus panzeri, assembly GCA_024331685.1. Taxonomy (NCBI): domain Eukaryota; kingdom Metazoa; phylum Chordata; class Actinopteri; order Siluriformes; family Trichomycteridae; genus Stegophilus; species Stegophilus panzeri. Next base: position 23,581,577 of record JANDJT010000199.1, on the reverse strand, counting down.
CACGACCGTTATTTTGCCCCTGCAGGAGCACTCTGTTCCCATCGTGGTCGTCATCAGCATCTCGAACTGCTGAACCGTGTGTGTGTGTGTGCACGCGCTGTAAGCTGCCACTGCAGGGGAAGTCGATGGGACAGGAGGGAGCGCCAAAATCAACGGGGCATCTCTGTCCTGCATTAACATTCCGCTCGTGAAATCGGCGTGAGCTCGAGCGCAGGCGGACAGACGGAGTAACACACCCGCTGACCGCGGAGGAGCTCGGTTCAGTTCGGTTCGGTTCGGCGAATCCGCCAGACGTGTCGTGATACCAGGACCAGGGAGGGACACCTGGCTTCCTCTCCGGACCTCCCTGACACTGACACCAGTGTTGCGTTTGGATTTTTTTTTCTTCATCTCTTCTGCACACTGCGCACTTTCCCCCCCTCGTGATCACTTCACCGACGCGCACGAGGTAAGCCACGTTCTCCTCGCGCCTCGTTTCTAACGCACGCACGTAACCAATCTTATTTTCTTACTGTGACTAAGCAAATATCTGCAGAATGCTGTGGCTTTGCTTTGCAGCGTGTCACTGCATTAGTACAGGATCTTGTGTGTGTTTTGCACTGAATGGAGGATTAGAGAAAAAGGGTCAGATGTTTATCATGACAGGACTAGATTGTGCTCAGTGATGCAACAGTAAACAGCAGACATGACGGGGAATTCCCAGCGCACAGCTGCAGATGCGCATACAGAGCAGGACGGTGAAGAATAATACGCAGAAATGGGGTGGTAATATTAATGCTACTGTGCGCTTGTAATTCTGCGGTATGGCGTCCTGTAAAGACGCGTTATAAGCTTCTTATGAAGGAGGATCCGATATGCGCTCCGGTTCACATTATTTATGACGTAATACACGCCCCAGTGCCAAGTAATGAAAACCCCTCGCTGTGGTTCATTAGAGCTTTTATTTTTGCATTGATATTAATGTTCATATTTTACATTCATATCGACTTTGTGATTATTATTATTATTATTACACTGTAAAAATGCTGGGTCAGTATGATCACACTGCTGGATTATGAACCATACATAACCCAAAAGGACAACTTTAAGAAAATGCTTCATTTTACTAAATACTAACTAAACCACGGGATGATATTATTATTATTATTATTATTATTATTATTATTATTATTAATGGCTTGTTAAAAATGTAATAAATAATAATAGTAACAACAACAATAATAATAACAGTATCTTATAATATCTATCTATCTATCTATCTGTTTATGGCTGTTTGCCATCTGTTTATTTTAAAAAGATTACAATTAGTTTGCTAAAAGGCCCGTGTTATATAATCCACTTAATGTTAAACACCAGAATCAACTGCAGCATTTAATTTAGATTTACAATTTTGTTTCAGCTTTGCCTCACGGCTCCAGGGTTGGGGGTTCGAATCATATTTCAGCCCTGTGTGAGCAGAGTTTGTATGTTCTGCTTGTGCTTTGAGGGTTTCCTACAGGTACTCCGGTTTCTTCCCCCAGTCCAAAGACACGTACTGTAGGCTGGTTGGCATTTCCAAATTGTCCGTAGTGTGTGTGTGTGTGTGTGTGTGTGTGTGTGTGTGTGTGTGCAATTGTGCCCTGTGATGGGTTAGCACCCCGTCAAGGGTGTCCAACGCCTTGTGCCCCGAGTTCCCTGGGATAGGTTCCAGGCTCCCTGTGACCCTGTGTAGGAAAGGCAGTGCAGAAAATAGATGGATAGATACAATTTATTGAGCATTACATTCAGCAGGATAGGATAATTCTCTTCATATATTAAACAAACAAAATTAAACACTTAACATATGGTAGCTATGATGGATAATAATTATATAATTATTATCTCATCTATTTATAAACACCACAACATTTGACAAACCAATGATTAATTCATTCATCTTCAGTAAGCTGTTTATCCTGCTCAGGATCACGTTGGATCTGGAGCCAGTCCCTGGAAACCTGGCCACAAGGCAGGAATAAATCACTGAAAATCACTACGTTTACATGGACAACAATAATCCAGTATTAACCCGATTAAGACAATACTCCATTTAAGATATTACCATGTAAACAGCAATTTTTGATTACCTTAATCCGATTAAAGTCATACTCGAATTAAGACACGTGGAGTATTCCTGTTTTAGTCGCATTATCGATGTGCATTACAGACATGTACACACCTTAATCACACTATTAACGTCGTTTTTGGAGTTTTCAACGCATTTTGCGACAGGACACGTACACACACGGCAGTGCTCAATCGTTTGATGGCAAACAACAGAGCACGGCTGCGTCCGAAACCGCATACTTACCTACTATATAGTAGGTTAAATACATGTATCTCAGCTGCTATATAGTAGGTAAGTATGCGGTTTGGGACGCAGCCCACGGCTTCAAGCAGTCATCTATTTGCACATACAGCATGACAAATAATCAACTGCACTTGAAGCTTTTGTGAAATTAAAAATAAATACACCCAAAACTGTATATTATACCATAACGAAGAGGAAATGTACTGTTGATACGTGAAATTCTGGAGGGAACGTCAGACAGCGTGGCACGGTGACATAATGACGTGTGCCATTAATCGATCTCTGTTCTATAACATGTAAAAACGGGAACATGAAAGGAATATTCTAAAAGCAGCTCATGTAAACACCTTAATCACAATATTGTCTTATTCAGAATAAGGTCAATAATTAGATTACTGTTGTCCATGTAAACGTAGTCATAGTACATAAGAATTAAACCAAGCACTGAGTTCTAGTGGAAACTTAGCTGCAATGTTGTGTTAACCACCCAAAAAGATTAAAGTAATATGAAATAACCCAGGATATTTAAAGAGTGGACCCCCAAGAGGTCTCCGTTATATGGACAGAACCACAGACACACACCTGCTATAGGTCTCATTTGTATATTGCTGCCTTTTCTGGCATTACAGGAACATTACATGTACATCTCTTCTAGTTGTAATTACGATTATAATGTTTGTTCCGTTATCCTTTTATAATAGCAGATGAAAGAAACGTTTCATTGGCCAATAATGAATAAATATTTGTTACGCTAAATAATGCCTACTGGTTTAGATCTGTAAAGGATTCCAAAGTAGATCAAGCTACTGACTTTATAAGTGGGCAATAGGACCATGCACCCGCACAGTATCATCTGTGTAGATCAGATAGACCACCTCCGTAGGTAGTCTGGTTTATATGAGAATGTATATAAATGTATATGTGTAAAAAAATAATATATATTGCATGTTATAAGTGCAAAATCTGGTTCAGATTGTTTATGGCCATGATATTATTGTTATACTGATATCCAGGCAATGCAGTCATTTCTCGTTTAATACAAATGAGGCCTTAGATTGTAATTCAGAGGTTGGGAACTTTTCCAGCTGGCAGAGCCATAAAAGCCAAAAAAAGTTATGATTTTTTTTTTTCTTTAAAGAGCCAGAGAAAAGTTTAAATTTTTTGATGTTTTTATATACACAGTTGCAATCAAAATTATTCAACCCCCATTGCAAATCAGTTTATTGTCAAAATTTACAGACTTTCAGCTGTTTGCAATGAACAAATCAAACAAAAGCAATTGAAATAGTTCAACACAACAAATGCTTCAGTTGGTTTCCCCAAAATGAAAATGCAACTTATAATGATTTCACCAGTTTCAAAATTATTCAACCCCCTGAATAGAATCCCTCACAACAGCACAAAATTTGCAAAACAGGTGTTGTCTCAAGAACACCTGATGTAACTAATCAATCTTCAGTAGTTGCACCAGGTGCACTTGAGCTGAAACACATGAAACACTTAAAGTGGCTAGGGGCAGAAAGTAGATGCAATACCTGGACGGGGCCGAAAAAGGAAGCTATCAACGGCTGCAACCAAATTTCCAATGGACAACCTGCTCTACCACCTGAGCCAGCCCAATGTCCTAGATTAGATTGTTCTAGATTCACTAATGTTCTCCTCAACAGTTGTGGGGAAAAAAGCTGAAGTGACTGTGTCATTATTTCTACTTAATATCTCATTATTTTTGGCTTAATACACCATAATCTGTAAATAAGAGTAATTTATTGAATATTGTCTTATAATAATTTTTCCATATGCTGTTCCCCAGATATTAAGTAAGTTAGATATTCTTCCATGCCAATCTTAGCAAACCATGTCTTCATGGAGCTCGCTTTGTGCATAGGGGCATTGTCATGCTGGAACAGGTTTCCAGTGAAGGGAAATTGTAGTGATACAGCTTACAAAGTCATTCTATAAAATTGTGTGTATACAAAGTTACAAGTGTGCTTCTAACTTTGTGGCAACAGTTTGGGGAAGAACCATACATGGGTGTGATGGTCAGGTGTCCACATATTTTTGGTCAAATAGTGAACGTCTAATGATGTACAGTATGTCTAATGATAACTTATTTAAATGTGTTCAGGTAGCGTCAAAGTTTTTATGGAAAAACCTTTTAAAAAAAAACAAAACAAAACATTGGTTTTCTTACTTTTTCTATTTCTGTGTTGATTTGGAAGTGTCTTATTGAGCACTCTATGGCCAAGTCTGAACCTCCTGGCAGAGGCAACCGGGTTTTGGGCTGAACTTTCTTGGTACTTGGCAGAATTCATGATTCCGCCAGTCTTCACAAGAACATCTGAAACACTGTCTACAAAACACATAAAATAAACATCTCCATATTTCACAGTGAGGTATCAGCTGCTTTTCCTTGTACACAGTCCCTTTTTGTTGCCAAACATGCTGATGGAGAGCATCACAACAAAGGAGGGTTTTGATCTGATCACAATGTTGTACCTCTGGTGACATTTGGTGAAGTTCAGGCACCGTGATTTGAGAGATGCTCTCAGGAAGGGCTTCTTTCTTGTGATGCTTCCAAATATGAAAGTGCAGTTGAACCAGGATTTTCAGATTAACCACATGAACACGTCAACTAAATTGTGCGACTGTAAAACTGTGATCTTTGGGCACACAGTATTATCCATTACCTGGTTTGCGCAGGTCAACATCCATCAGTCTGTTTTGTTTTGAAAGCCTTTTGGATTTTCCAAAACTAATGAATGGTCTGAAAAAAAGTCTCATATTTCTGTATATCCCATATACTGAGAACAAATGGAAAATAAGTATGCATTTATTCAAAATATTGTTAATGGTTGTCATTTTGGCACATTTATCAATTTGGCACATATATTTTTGTGAAGAAATAAATAAAAAAAATTAAAAAGTACTTTTTTCTATTTTTTGGATTTTTAAAAATGATTTAAGTATATTTACTTGATATGGTCATATTTGTTCATGTTTATGAAAAGTTCTGGAGAGCACTGCATGTCTTTTTAAGAAAAATAACTCATATTGGATCATAGATATTAAAGTCACTAAAAAGTAGTAGTTCAACAAATGTCAAGGTACCGTATTTACCATATTCAAGAAATCTGAATTCTACGAATATGGAAATTGGACGCATCTAATCCTGCACGCATTCCACGGTTAGTGGGAAAACATCTGTCTTGTGGCCGAAATAGGCAAGACATCTAATTTTTAGTGGAAAATTGATATTGTTTTTAAATGGTTGGTTTTGCATGTCTTATGAGAGCTGTATAGTTTGGGCGACCATATCGCACTAGTCAGGTGCTACCAGGGAAACCAGCTACAACCTGCAGTAACTCAAGATAAGAACATCAGGGACCTGTGCAGCGCGATTTGAGCGGCACAAGGTTGCTTTAAAGTAGCGATGGCATGATACTACTTTTCTTTTTCCAATACTGAAAACTCGAGTATCCAGACAATATCGATACGCAAAAACTACTAAGCTTTAATTATTTTTTTGAACACTGAAGCACTTCACAATTAAATTCTATCACACAAATGTCACCTACATTGTAAATATAATAAAGTATTAAGTATATATATCTGTCTCTTTATATAACATTTCCAATTCAGAAAAATTCACTTCTTTACCAAATCCAATTCCAAAGTTAGCTGTTTGTTGTAAGATCCGATATTTGATACACAAATTTTTTTTTTTTTTTTTTTTTTTTTTTTTTTTTTTGCTGGTATCGGCTTGATACTGATACTGATACTGGGTCATCTCTAGGTTCAAGTTAAGTCATTGCACACAACCTGTGTAAATCCTTTCTGCTCTAAGACAAAGCTAGAATAAGTAAAAGTCCAACAGCGTTTAAAAGTTAGAATGTTATAAAATTGTTAAAAAATAAAAAAATCTCCCCAAAGCTTTAATCAGGACCTTTATTAATCTAAATGCCACACTAAGCAGCCAAGGTTAGTCTTCAAAATACGGAAAGAAACATCCTGGAACAATTCCTGAAATAATAAACACCAAACTGAGATAATCTAAGTATAAGTCTGAAAAAGGTGGAAATGAAACCAAAATATTTGGTATTTGAAGCTGTTTCACTGATTGTTTGTACTGACCGACTGACTCTGCTTTTCTGACCATTTAAGCTGACTAAAGATCGGCATTCACAACATGCTCACGAAAGCAAATAAATAAAAGGCAACCTAACATTTTCCTAAAACATGGTGTTCAGCTTATCTGCTAAAACACTGTGATTTCCACCATGAACTTTAGGAACAGAGGAGTGTCCACTGCAGGGCAGTTACAGTTTCTAAATTATTTGCTAAATTCATTCTGCTGCCATAAATTAATTATTATAGTATGTAGTAATAATAAATAATGAAAGGTATTCATTTGGCATGATATAGTTCTGGGCTTTCAGCTGAGTGGTAGTGAGTTGTGACGTGAGTGCTGTTTATCTTGCTTTGTACACAAACACGCTGAAACAAAGAGAGAACCCAGTGCCATTTTGTGTGCCAGCTCCCCAAGGTGCCCATTCTGTCAGGCTGCAGAGTGCTGCAGTAATGTCCACTGGTGCACAACAGGGACCTCCTCACTGGCACAACAATACTACACAGCTACACACACTCAGATCGCATCAGAAAGAAATGTTCCTGTGCTCACCTATCAACCACAGATATGTGTGTGTGGTACTATACTACAATGTGATGCTATAAAAACAATAAACACATCCAAATACATGTTTTGTTTTTTTTCATGAGTAGGAAAGGGATTAGATAGTCAAAAGATTTTCCAGTTAGTAATTAGCAGTAGTAATCTCATTGTGCAGAGGTATTTGGAGGCTGCACAAGCACTGGACCCTTTTAGTGGAAAAACCTTTTGACATAATTGATGCCACTAAAGTAAAGTTGTCCCCTACCCAGCTGTGGTTCTGATAAAACCCCTCTCACTTATGTAGACTCCAAGCAGCTAATATCAGCTACATCAGAAGAATTAAACCTCAAGCTATATGTGCCAGAACTTTTGGAAGTTACTCCTATGGCTGAAAATGCTTTCAATAAATTTTAAGTTGTTTTACATTCAGCAGCACCAAAAGTTCTACATTTTTATTTGGACAGACTGATAAACTATTCAATCTTTTATCTTAATATCCTTTTTTTTTTTTTTTTTTTTTTTTTTTTTTTAAAAAGGTAAATTTATGTGTAAACAATTTTATAGGCCAACATGAACTAAAGTCTCTTGCTAGATTTACACGAGTTGATTTTTTTCATAATGTGTGTGTGTGTGTGTGTGTGTGTGTGTCTGTTGATAAATATCCATCGGCTATAAATTACCAAGCGTGATCATGGCACAGCTGATTTACATTTAGTGACACCCACAAAACAGAAAAAAGCTTACAGAGAGCTGAAAACAACAAAATGATGACTCAACCGTGGAAGCACATCATCTTAAATAAGCAATTTAAACCTGATGGCACAATCTGTAGATAGAATTGCAGTAACTCAAGACAATTTGAAGCTGATCAGTAGGATAATATACAGCTGTCACTAATCGTGAAACTGGATTTTTATGAGTACAACAGTTCTTGATAAACGAGGAAATTTGTATACCTTTACTTTGCTATTATAATAACACAGAGTATCATGAAGGCAAATACAAGCAAGGATTCTTAAATTGCTCTATTAACAGCATCTCCAGTTGCATGCTGAACTTCAGGCTTTTATAAGAAAAACAACTCCATAACATAACTTACCCATGATGATACTTTACAGATTAGGGGCGGTCCTAGAGGAGCCTACTTAAAATGTGATTGGCTACTCTGGTTTAAAAACTCAGCTTAATTGGTTCAGTGAATTCAGCAAGGCTCATGGACGAGTGTAAGCCTAAACAATAGAGGAACAGACATGTGACCCCCTTTGCGGTAGCTGAAGGGACGGAGGATCTAGCCGTTTCTCAGTAAGAGGCAAGCTGTATTTCAACCCATTTATAAAATACTTATATTATTTACACATGAGGTTATTAGTAAGCCAAGACTCCACAACACAGAACTGATAAAGGCCCTACAGCAAATCTTTCAGAATCCTTGGTTAAAATTTCATTTGTTATAAATCTGCTTAATGTCATATATCATACAGACTTCATTTAACTTGATATTGCTTCACAAGCAAGAGTCATGTAAGATCATATTTATTAGTTATTACAGGCTAATATATTAATATTTATTGGTTATTATTTATTGGCTCCACTATGAAAAAAGCTATCAGTCATCTCCAAAAGACTTATTTTGTTTTGGTCTCATCTGACTACAGAACACCTTTTTCAATAGATGCATATATTTGTGGTATAATTTAATCTGTTAAAGCATCTATGCATTTGGCAGGATATGACATACGACCATAATAGTTTTCAGAGACCTAACCCTATTATTTACTTTTTTTTCCAGCTGTAATCCTGTGAAGCATTTTTGAACTATAGTATCTTGAACCATTCCCTTTAACGTGCATAAGATCACGTACAGCTGGTAGCACTGCTGCCTCACAGTTCCAGGGTCCAGGGTTTGATCCTGAGCTCAGGTTACTGCATCTTCTTTCCCCTGTTCGCATGAGTTTCCTCTGGGCTCTCCAGTGTCTTGCCACTGTCCAAAAACATGCCTGTAGGCGTCCCATCCTGGGTGTATTCCTACCCTATGCCCGGTGTTTGCCGAGTTATGTTATGCCTGGGTGTAGGCTCTGGATCCACCGTGACACTGACCAGGATAAAGTGGTTACTAAGCATGAATGAATGATTAATTTAATATCACTGAAAAGATGTTAAAAACATTTTGAAAATTGAAAGCATTTTAACGGTACTGTGTATGAATGTCTTTAGTCAGTCTGACACGTGGTAAAAAAAAATATTAAAAAAAACCCAAAAGACGTAGGGTAACTATGGGCATGTGGGACGATTTCCTCTCCAGAAGTGAGGTTAGTTAGCATATTGTATTTGAATAGCTTGACTTTAGAGGACAATGCTCCTGTCCTTTCTAATGATGGCTGCCAGTTCAGAGATTCCTTTCTTTGGCTGAAGCAATTTGATGCTCTTGCTGTTCACTGATGCATGCCACAAATACTAATGTCTCTCTCTCTCTCTCTCTCTCTCTCTCTCTCTCTCTCTCTTACTCACACACACACACACACACACACACACACACTCTCTCTTACTTGTTTTCTTGCTGTATCAGTCTTTCAGGTTGTGGCTACTTATCATGAAGTGTGTGGCTGGTTAACAGCAGTCCACCCTCTCCACTGATCCAAGTTTAACAGCTGTCCTAGTCTGTGCCTTGTCTCTCACACAGGATCCATAATGATTGCCATGTAAAATAACCTACATTTCCACAAAACCTTCTCCATGGGAACATTTTCTTTCTGATATCTGCCCCAACACAAGTATAGGCTTAGAATATTCCCTAATATTCATAGACAAATAACCTATCAATAATCTTCTTTGAAGACACCATCCATTTCCTGGCCTTGCCCCCCTACCAGCAGCAACCATTCGGCCCTCTCTCGCCACAGCGGTCCTGCCATCCAGGCCCCGCTCCCACCAGGCGCCCAGCATGGCGCCCCAGGGGCGGGAGCACCTGGTGGCACGGGAGCAGCAACAGGGTGCACGAAGACGAAGCCCTCATCTTCGCCACACTCTGAGCCCCGAAAACCTGAGGAGCCTAGCCGAGCGTGGCGGCACTGAAACGGCCGCAGCTGGGACAGCAGGAATCACTAGAGCTAACAGTGACACAGACCTGGTCAGTTCACAGGGTCGCTCTTCCCTCACAGCTTCTACGCTGGAGTTCACTCTCGGGCGTGGACAGAACCTAGTCATCTCCTGGGACATCAAGGAGGAGGTTGATGCTACTGACTGGATCGGCCTATATCACATAGGTACGAGTGAGTTATTACTTGCTCTTCAGATTCATAATATAGCAGAACCTTATTTGAACCAGCCTTATTTGAACCATTTGTTATAAAACAGTGAAAACTTTTTCTAAGTAGAATTTCTAAGTAACTGCATTAATTAAATTCAGTGCAGGACTGACCGAATAAGTCTGGAATGATATGAGAACTTGGTTTGAGTTTAACACTGATCTTTACTTTTCTAAAAAAAAAAAACAATAAAAAAAAATAAAAAAATAAAAAAAATAATAATAACAGTTTGATTAAATATGACTCATAACCTTGGTCACATCACTTGACCTATAAAGTAGTACCCTTTGACTTCAGCGATTTAGTATCAGATCAGGGCATAGATCAGGTCTGCGATCCTGGAGCCTCAGTACTGAAACTCAAGCCTTCCAATCACACTCATGGGAAGCCTGAATGTCCCTGAGTTGGCAAAGCTACCTTTCTCCTGATGCCATTTAACCATCATTTCCTCACAGGAGGAGGACTGAAGGACTGCTGCATGGTTTCAAATAATAAATCTGTTTTTATCATTCTGACAGAACACAAGCTGAACAATGCACAGCAGATCCTTTCCCATTCCTGTATTTATATTTTACAGTCCTAATCCCTAAAACAATCCACCTCGGCACCTTGCCTTTAGCTATTGACCCGGAGGCCTCAGTACTTCATTACCTTCACACAGGGCTCATCCCTAGGGTGCTCTACATTTCCACAACTAAGCAGACATTCAATGATGGCGTCAATGTGATTTGTCTCTTACTTTTAAAAAGGGACTTATATAAGCAAGTGTGAGTGTGACACAGCATAATTAGCATCATTTGCCCAGTATGTTAGTTGCCATCGCATTTCTATTACTCAGGCTTAGGGAGTAACGGAATACATGTAACGGCGTTACGTAATCAGGATACAAAGTCATGGCTCACATGAGCAACCTCCTGGTGCTTGCGCAAATCAATTTCGCACAAAGTTAATTAGGTAAAAATTCATTTTAAAATTGTTCTCTGAAATGCTTTTGTTAGGGTGACCATATGTCCTCTTTTTCCCAGACATGTCCTCTTTTTCGGACCTCAAAAAAGTGTCCTGTCGGGATTTAAAAATTTGAGCAAATGTCCGGGATTCAGCTTTAGTTCCATTATGATGTGCTTATGGTCTAACACTGCATCATGTGTGTACATATTTGCACTGCTTTAACCCCTCTCTGTAATTCCCACCTTCTCGCACACCAATTGGTCGATTATAAAAGGCTTTCAGCAACTATTGGACAAATTCCTGCCTCTCAGACATTAGCCTACTCTCAGCGAACACACGAAGGCCAAGTTTTGTTGTGTACAACGTCAAACAGTTGCTTGACAATAGCAGCAAATGAGTCGAAACAATGCCCATGGCCATATAAGGTCATTTTTAATTTCATGTTATCGCATTGCTTCGTATTACATAGCCATTCAAATGTGTAAATGATGGCAGAAGGGGCAGAAGATACACTCAGGGCATATGATGATATTGTATTTTATTCCATGGAATTTCAAAAGAATGTAGGAAAAAATGTCAAACGTGGGCAGAGTGAAGCCAAATTTATTTATATAAATGTATGTGATGCTAATAGTGTGTCTTTTTCAGTGTATTAAAGTCTGCATTCATAGTAACACTGTTTTGAACAGTATTAAGCCCCCCCCTTTTTGGGAAGCTAGAATATGGTCACCCTAGCTTTTGTGAAGTAATGTTAATTTATAATTAATTAATTTATATATTTAATTAATTTATATATTTTATTAAAACAAATCCAAACACTGAACATTTTTTAAGCACTAAAATAAGCTCTAAATAAAAGTATTTAGATCATATTGCTATTCTTTTGACTTTATTTACATGTGACCTTGAAGTAATCCAAAAATAATCAGATTACATTACTTTCATATTGTGAGACTTGGATTACGTTACCGATTACATTTTTTATGGAGTAATTTGTAACTGTAACGGAATACATTTTTAAAGTAACTCTCCCAACCCTGCTGTTACTTGTGCATACTGTACTGTATTATCGGGTTTTTCTTCACTACTCTGTTCTTTAATTAATCACACTGTTTGGAGATACTATTTGAACTGTTTTAGTCCTTTTTATAGTCATATAGCTATTTTATTTAGCCATGTTATTTGGTTATTGTTAGTTTTAGTCAAAATTTAGTTGATGGAAAACTCTAGCAATTTTAGTCAACTAAAACTGAGCAGATTTTAGGTCAATGAAAGCTGTATGTTCTGCAGAGTCCGGGAAAAAAATATCACACTACTTTCACTTAATAAAAGTAAATTTATTTCAGCGACTTTTGTCATTCCTTGTGCTAGGTCTATCTAGTAATGTATTATATTAGCCTTACATGACCGACACTACAAAAAAGCAGTTTATGCTATAGGGGATGAAACATTTTATCACAAATTTAATTAATTGAACGTGCCATTGCATTTCATCATATTCTTTGTGCAGTATTTATTTTCCCACTGACCTTGGAAGTCCTTTTTTTTTTTTTTTTAAACAAGGGACCTAGCAAATAAAGCATTCCATAATTTTGAATTAATAACCCATACCTAAGAAGGAGGTAAGAAGGATCAGTAAAAAATTATTTCACAGCTGACTTAGGGAATGCTATTAACCTGAGCACAGTTATTCAGATAATATTCAGATGTTGAAAATTCCTCAAGGCTCTATACTGGGATCAATTTCATCTGTATTACTAAAAGTAGGTTAAAGAAATATTTTACACACGTTCATCAACATTTATGTTCTGTTTAGTCACTTAAACAGGCTTTGTGCAATTCATAAGTGTACTTATCTTCCTGACAGTCATATAAGAGTCTACAAGTTATGAAATTAATGTCCACAGTAGTTGTATTCATGAAAATTGGAATCCAGGAAATTTCAGCATATACACCAGCACACAGACACTTGTGGGGTTTTTTTTGTTAGACGAGACCTGTCCATCAAACGTGTGGGACTGCAAGAATCGTGGTGTGAACGGCACACAGTGTGGTCAGATTGTCTGGAGGCTGGAGGCTGGCCCATACTTCCTGGATGGTGAGTATGGCTGCAATTTGCTAACATTTTATTTGTCGTTCATTAAGGACATTTTAACTGTCATTTAAGGAATATGAACTATACTAGAAATCTCTTGTTTATTCTCCTGTTTTGACTTCTAGCTGAGACCAGAATCTGCTTCAAATACTATCATGGTTTGACTGGAGCCTTGAGAGCCACCACGCCATGCATCACTGTCAAGAATCCTCGATGTTTGGTCTGTCCTTTTAGTTAAAGTGTTAATGTTTATAAAATCTGTGTTTAAAATGCATTACTGGATATACAGTATTGTATGTAGAGCTGCAACAACTAATCGATAAAATCGATAATAATCAATTATGAAAATCGTTGTCAATGAATCTCATTATCGATTAGTTGGTTAGCGGCGGCATGGGGTACATTTACTCACTACGTCACTTCTGTTCCGAAAACACGCATCGGAGAGTAAATACTAAAGTTGTGTCCCAAGTGACGTACTGTACACGTACACTATGCACTATGCACTGTGTACTCTACCATCTAGTGTATGAATTTTAGAAAGGTAATATCATCTCAAAAGGAACTCTAGCGGCAGTTTACTTTTATAAAAAGTAATGCATAAATACTATTATATAATATAAACTTATATATTAGTTTATATTATATATAAGTTTTTATGCATAATGTTTATGGATGCACAAAAAGCACTGAATTAAACTACAGTCCTAAATTAATAATATATTCTGGGGTGTGTCTGGTGTGTATTGGGTTCTTTTCTGTTTTATATAATTTGACAAACAGTTGTGTAAAGTTTTAGTCTGAAGTTTATATTTGTACCACTCAGTTTGTGGATTTTATTTTAAATAAATGAAAAAATGGTACTGAAAGTTTGCCCCCCCCCCAATCCAATTAATCGAAAAAATAATCAGCCAACTAATCAATTATGAAAATAACCGTTAGTTGCAGCCCTAATTGTATGTACATGCAGATTTACAGTCCCTCCAGGATTTCACGATTTTACAATTGCAGAAATTAACGCAAACTCTGCAATCTTTGGAGGAGCAGTTTTTTGTGACGTCATCACAACGCGCATTTAGTCAAAGCCCTCCATTCATGTGCATCAAACAAAAATACAGCTAAAAGGTCTTATTTACCAACAAACATCACTGTGAAAGACCATGTAAAACAATTTTGTGCCAATTCGAGTAGTTTGAAAAAAAGCTGCAGCAAATTGAAGCATTTTTGGGTGCAACAATCACAAAAAAAACTCTGTAAAATCCTGTACGGACTGGATATCTTTTATTTATATATACATTCGTGTCAACTAAACCATTTAACTTAAGAAAAGCACTGAACTTTATCCTGTATTGCTGCCATTTACAAATTAATGTATTCATGTACACATTCATAGCAATACAGAAACGTTTAATGATCATGGAACTTTTAATGATGATAATCTTTAGATTTTTATATAAGAAACTAATAATATTTTCATCTAACATTCTATACTTCCAACAGCCAGATGTGCAGGTTTATTTACTGATATATACAGTGATATAAATAGTATAAACAAATTGAATGTGTGTGTTAAGTAGTCAGAGTGTGCATGTGTGTGTAAAAGGAAAAGAAAAGAAAGAAAGAGTGAGAGAAGAAGACAGCGTGAGAGAGCTTGCGATATTGATTGTGGTGTGTTGTCTAGGCTGACAGCCAAGGCGAAGGACAGCTGACTTCAGACACCAGTCGAAAACTGCTCAGCTTCACCCTGTCAGGTCAGCTGGAGCCGTGACTGAGTCCAAAAGTCTGAGCCTAGAAATCTTTATTTCATCAGTTATTATCAAAAAGAATAGCATTTTCTTACATATTATATTTAGTTAAAGATATATCAGAAATGTTATATTAAATGTGATTTCTGACATAACATAATATTACTTGATCATAATATCACTCTTCAATAATATTATTATTTTTTGTTTTTGTATTTGTTATATTGAGTCAGTGGGTATTGGTTGTAACACTGTATCTAAAGAATGCATAGGTTACAAGGATTGCTCTAAAAGCTTTAATAATAATATATCAAATGAAATGACATATAAAGAAAAAATGTGTATTAATTTGGAACAATGCAAACGAAACAACTCATGGTATGTAACTCAGGCTTTTGGACCTGATATACTGATATAAAGTTGAGGTCATATGTTTACATACCCCTTGCAGAATCTGCAAAATGTTAAATAAATTTAAAAAACAGCAGTCATAAAAATTACATTTTGTTTTTTATTTAGTACTGCCCTGAATAAGCTATTTCACATAACAGATGTTTACATATTTACACCGATCATCCTGTTCAAAAGTTTACACCCCCCTGGCTCTTAATGTATCGTGTTGCATTCTTGAGCATCAGTGAATATTTGCACCTTTTGTAAAAGTTGTGTGTAAAGTCCCTAAATTGGCCTTAGTGTGAAAAGATGGATCTCAACATCATATAACCACTGTTGGGAAAGGGTGAAATATGCAGAAGATGATTGAAAAGCAAATATTAGGATTTTTCTGAAGAACACTGGGCAGTTTAACTGCTCAGGATAAACAAGGGACTCATGAACAACTCTCACAAAACATAAACACAGTCATTGATCATTCAGATAATGACACGCAGTATTAAGAATCAAGCATATGTAAACTTTTGAACTGGTTCATTTGTGTAAATTCAGTTATTATTGTGTCTTGTGGACTTAATAATGAGTCTTTATTGATCACATACATATGCACAGTGAAATTCTTTTCATTGCATATCCCAGCATGTCAGGAAGCTGGGGTCAGAGCACAGGGTCAACCATGAAGCAGAGAGGGTTAAGGGCCTTGCTCAAGGGCCAAACGGTGCCAGCTTGGCAGTGCTGGGGCCTGAACCCCCGACCTTCCGATCAGTAACCCAGAGCCTTAACCGCCAAGCCACCACTGCCCCTATGTAAACATCTGTTACGTGAAATAGCTTATTCAGGGCAGAACTAAATAAAAAACTAAATTATTAACATTTTGCAGATGCTGAAAGGCGTATGTAAACTTATGACCTCAACTGTATGTAAACATCTATAATTTTGACTGTGCTATTATCTGACTCTTTGTAGATATCCGAGCCATGGGACTGAAGAAAGGGATGTTTTTTAATCCCGACCCCTATCTAAAGATGAGCATTCACCCAGGCAAAAGGAATGGGTTCCCTACCTTCTCCCACCATGGCCAAGAGAGACGATCTGGCATTACAACCAATACTACAAACCCTGTGTGGCATGGAGAGGTGTGGCACGCACGCACGCACACACAATTTTAGGACTCATTACAGCTCTAAATATACAGTACATCAAGATTTCTGTAAAGCTATTTTGTGTCATTGTGTCTATTGTTAAAAGCACCATACAAATTAAACTGATTTGAATTGAATTAATATGTCAGAAAATGCACTGTGATATGTCAAAAATGTTGACAGGAAATAAGTACCATAATATAGTATAATGTTTACTGAGTAGATATGATGTGTGAGCTCTTAAATAAAAAAATAATTAAAAAAAACAATTAACAGTTTATGGACCATCTTAATTTCAAAGCGATTTTGAAAGAAACATAATCTAATCGTAAGAATTCATTCATTAATAAACTAACAGCTAAGTCATTTTTTTTTTAAAGTTTCTGATGAAATAAAGGTAGAATTTTGTAGTGGCAAATGGATGAAGTTGCAGTCATTCAGTCATCATTACGCTCTTGTTCACATACGCTACATGCGGATACAGAAAAAAAGTCTTGACTCAGATACACAAAGCTGGAAACGGGCAAACGTGCATCCTTTGTTTTATCCTGTGTTCTATGCAGAGACACACATTTGTGGCCCTGATAACTGATGTCCTAGTTATCGAGGTTAAGGACAAGTTTGCTAAAAGTCGGCCGATCATTAAACGCTTCTTGGGTCAGCTAAACATTCCTGTTCAGAGGCTGCTGGAAAGACATGCATCAGGGTTAGTGCAGCTTTTCCCCTGCTAATTGTTCTCATTTTTATCCACAACATCATACAGCATGCTTAAGCAGGAGAGTGTCATAAAAATAGTTTTAATCTGCATATGGATTTCTCATAGGAACCAATCCCTGAGCTTCTCTCTCTGCCGCCGCTTGCCTACTGATAATGTAAGTGGTCAGCTGCAGTTTAAAGTGGATATCACCTCAACTAACCAGGACGGTGAGATAACACATGCACACACACACACACATACACACACACACACACACACACACACACACACACATATACTGTACACACAAGCAGAGAGGTTTGATTTCAGTGAAGTGCTTACCAGATTAGATTCTGCTGCATAGGTTCATGCCATTAAGAATACTTACATAGTAATAGATAGTGTGACTGTGGAAATTTTAAACTTTTAAACCACTACGTATATTTTCTTCCTAGATGTCACACCTGAGTCAATCCTTGGGGCAGCAGCCCTTAATGGGCCCCCTGGTACCCCTTCAGATGATGAAGATTTGCCCCATCCTCTTCCTCTCCCTTCTGGCATTCTGTACCCCACCCGCTCCCAAAGTTTTCGTCGAAATGGTGAAGGAGGTGGTGCTCTATCACCTGATACCGAGATTTGTTCTGGTGCTTTGGATGAAGAAGCTCTACCTTCACTCAGCATACTTCAGAGAACCTTTAGTGAGCAGCTTGATGCCATTGAGGCTCCCAAAGGACCAGGTGAGCGTCCAATGGGTGCAGCATCTCCAAAACTGAGCTCCAGCTTCCCTACTCACACCCGCCTCAGTGATATGCTCCACATCGACTCTGACGAAGATGAGGAGAGGTCTGCTGGTATTGATCCCATACCGCCTGCTCTGAACGGTCTCACCAGATGTCCAGTAATGCTCCACAAACCTCCTGAAGAACCTCAGGAACTGGGGGAGCCACCAGAAGAAGTTGGGTTAGAGTCAGAGGTGGAGACTCTGAGTTTAGGGACTGAGGTGGTTCTGGAGCCAGAGGTTCTGCCCAGTTCTGTGGCTCCACAAGTAGAGACCGCAAGTCTGATGGAGAGACAGGATGAAGGAGAGGAAGAAGAAGAAGGACTGGGGCCCAGTGAGGAGTTGGCCACAGAGGTGGATATCTCCTCCATGGCATCTGACTGTGGCCCCATGCCTATGTCTGCTGCTCAGGTAAATTTTCTTACAAATAAAATCGAGTTACAAAGTCTGAGTCCAACACTTAGAATGGATCTAAAGAACAAGTCTTGTTTGAGAACCTGTCTAAATTGTATTAGTTTTAAAGATGAAGAAATAAAAACAGTTATTTCTGGTGGCTTTTAGACCGTATTCTACCCTATTGTTCTTGTGCACTTTTATTGTTTTATTATATGGAGTACCCATTGCTGGTATACAGTAGAAGAACTAATAGTCTTCAACTGTTTCCATGATTGCTCGTACAAGGAAGCAGAACAAGGGGCAGAGATGGCTATAGATCCAGGGGGAGGGGATCTCTCAGATGACCCACCCACAACCTATGAAGTCATTGATGCTGGAGGTGAACCTCCTCTGACCGATGAGTTTGAATTGCACACACCACCTCCAGAGTTATTGGTCCATGAGGATGAAGATGAGGTGGAGGAGGACACAATGTCCCGGAGGTGGAGTCTGGAGGCAACAGCAGGCGTGTCACAGGAGGAGGATGAGGAGGAGGAGCTAATGCATTCAGGGGATGCCGGATCTGTGGACTCTGAGATTTTTGCTACAGACACAAACACAGATCCAGGTAAAATCATTAGCTTGCTCAAAATGTAAAAAAAAAAAAAAAAACTTTGAAGCCTGCCCAACTTTAGTACACCATTTCACATCTATAGAACTTTTTGTATGTTATCAATGTTTTTGATTTTGGCCAAGAAGGACAGAGTTAGTCAGAATTCAAGGATACTAAAATCATAGCGATATGAAAGAAAGGAGGGCAGGGCAGGTAGCTTCGTGCTTTGGGTCAACAGTGGAAACTTTGTTTTGAGTTTTACATGTCTTATTTTGTCCTTTAACCATTTTAATCTGGTTGAGGTTTTTTTTTATGATAATGAGTATATGAGTGTGACTGTTGTACAGGTCCCACTCAGCTAAATGGGCACCAGCAGGTTCATTCACTTCCCTCTGTAAGACAAGACATCCATCGGTATCAGCGTGTGGACGAGCCGCTTCCACCCAGTGAGTGTGTGTATGTGTTTGTTTGTCTGCATGTGCATGCATTGTCATGTGTGTATCTGTTACCTTACAGCTGTGTACATTTGTGTCTTTCAATGTACATGCCAAAGTTCATTATTTTCATCAAGACAAATTGCATTATGATGTATATTTTTTTACTGTATTTTGAGAATTGTTAATATTTCTGGAACATTTGTTGATATTTCTAGTATCAGCCAATGTTAAATTCAACAAACTAATACAACATTTTTTATTGTTATGTTATTTTTGTAAATGCTAAAGTTAAAGTAATTTGCTAGCAAAATTGAAAAACATCAAGTATTGTCATTATTTTTCCGCCATGTACTAGTGCGTACTGTGCAGACTACTACTTTAAACATACTCCCACACTTCACATACCCAGACCTTGCTTAAATAGACCAGTTTATCACCCGGAGAATTGCTGGGCATCTTTGTGTCAACTAAAATCTGTTTACCTATATCCCACAGACTGGGAGGCTCGGATCGACAGTCATGGCCGCATCTTCTTTGTGGATCATGTGAACCGGACCACCACGTGGCAGAGACCCACAGGCCCTCCCGCTCCTCAGGGCTTAACCCGCTCCAGCTCCATCCAGCAGATGGAGCAGCTCAATCGCAGGTCAGAACGCCATCATCAACTCATACAGACTTTGGTATTAACTCAAGAAATCCACACATTAAAGTCCATAAATGAAGTTATGTGGAATAAAGCAGAATGACACAGGAAAAAAGCATTGAACACGCTAACTGAAATTTATTTAATACTTAGTGGGGAAGCCTTTGTTTGTAATGACAGCTTCAAGACGCTTCCTGTATGAAGAAATTAATGGGCCGCAGTATTCGGGTGTGATTTTGGCCCATTCTTCTAAACACATTGTCTTTAAATCTTGTTCAAGTGGATTCAAGTCAGGTGATTGACTGGACCATTCTAACACCTTGATTTTTTCTCTGAAACTAATTGAGAGTTTCCTTTGCTTTGGATTGTTGTCCTGCTGGAAGGTCCACCCACGTCTCATCTTCATCATCCTGGTGGATGGCAGCAGATTCTTCTCAAGAATCACCCGGTAAAAGGCTCCATTCATCGTTCCTTCAATTATATCAAGTCTGTCAGTACCATGCGATGAAAAACAGCCCCACACTATGATGCTTCCAACTCCAAACTTCACTGACAACCAAAAAGTTCAGTTTTGCTCTCGTCTGACCAGACTACACTCTCCCAGTATCTCATAGGCTTGTCCAAATGAGTTGTAGCAAACTTTAAACGAGCTTCGACATGCCTTTTCTTTAGTAATGGAGCCTTGCCGGGTGAGCGTGGGCAGTGGAGTGCATTGCCTATTGTTTTCTCTGTGACGATGGTACCTGCTGCCTCCAAGTGTTTCTGGAGCTCTTTCTGAGTGGTCATTGGCTCTTGGGCTACTCTTCTGACTACTCTTCTGACTCCCTGGTCAGAAATCTTGTGAGGAGCTCCTGTGTGTGGCCGGTTGATGGAGTGATGTTGCTTCCAGTTGCGGATAATGGCCCCAATGGTGCTTACTGGAAGATTCAGAAGTTTTGAAATACGTCTGTATCCAATTCCATCAATATGTTTTACAACAATAAGGTTGCGATGGTCTTGGGAGAACTCTTTGCTTTTACCCATCATGAGATGTTTCTTGTGTGACACCTTGGTAACGAAAAGCCTTTTTATAGACCATCAATTTACTAACCCTACTGAAAAAATGTTGACACGTTCAATACTTATTTCCCCCACTGTACATAACTGCTGAAGATACAAGAAGTGTTTGCTCAGATTTGTAGTGTGGGAGCTGTAAGTAAAGCTGCAGTAATGAAGAGTTAGGTGAATAACTGAGGGCATGGAACTCCAGAAAAGTGAAACGGATTAAAAAAATACTAAATGCTGAAAAAATTTACGTCTAGGCCTGGTTTGAAATTAAATACCATGTATTAAATGGATAATTTTGTTTGTAAAATCTTATGTGGCTGATGACATCACAATAACTGAATTCTGTATTTATGTACCAGGTTTTAAACCAATAAAACCGTCACACTACAGCCATTGTTCTGTCCAAAGAAAATGACCTGTTATGTTGCTTAGCAACCAGAGCATACTGTTAACAGACAATGTTCTGTAGCAGAATAATTGTTTATCATTTATTGAACACTGGATTTTATCATATTTGTTTGCCGCTGCTTTGTGTCGTGCCTAAGAATACCCTTACCCGGGATAAAATCACTGTAACACATGAACTCTCATGGCTTATTGCTTTATTTTGTTATTGTGCTATTGAAATTGTTTTGTGGTGTGATTTAGCCATTAGTCAGTTTAATTTTGGAATATTATTTCAAAACATTATGTTGTGTCTGGCGTTCCATCAGGTACCAGAGCATCCGTAGAACAATGACCAGCGAGAGGAGCTCAGAGGAACAAAGCGTAGACTTTCCTCCTGTAGATGATATGGAAATACTGTCGCACTCCATCTCCGGTGAGTTATGGATGACGTTATGACTGAAGACATGAATGAATGCCCTTTATTTTAATTAATATTTTGGCTATGGACCTTTGTGCTTGGAGAAAAGGTTTTGTGAAGCGAAGAGAGAAATTCAGGATGTTATATGGTAATGCAGTGTTTAAATTATGTTCTACTGAGTTTTCTTCTAAAGTTCCAAAGATACATCACTGGACTTTAAGACCTGGCGTGGTGGCTTGAGCCCAAGACGTCCTGCCAACACTAAAATCTAATTGCTCTGTGTGTTTGTGTTCTTGCCAGACTACCGTAGAGACGGCTCTTTGGCTCAGACCAGCTCTCACTCCCGTCTCTCCCTGCTGCTTCAATCTCCTGGAGCCAAGTTTCTCTCCAGTCCTGACTTCTTCACTGTGCTGCATTCCAACCCTGTGAGTGTAACACACACACACACACACACACACACACACACACACACACACACTCACTCACTCACTCACTCACTCACTCACTCACTCACTCACTCTCACTCACTCTCACTCACACTCTCTCTCTCTTTGGATAACACATTCAAATTCTGGGAACACATTGTTCTAATAAAATGTGAAGTACTGATAAAGTAGTGCGAGAACTAATCAGTAGTCTTAGAGGATTGCAGATGGCACTGGAAGAGTCAATTCTTTTCTTGTTATTCTGTCTGGTTTAGTTTACATATTTGTTGGATGTACTGTCATTTCGAAGAAAGGAAGCACAGTTTAAAATGTATGAATTTTTATTACTCATGAATAGTCACACACATATATATATATATATATATATATATATATATATGGGTGGAATGGTGGTGCAGCAGGTAGCTCCAGGGTCCCTGTTTCAGTTTGTGCTCGGGATAATGTCTGTGTGGAGTTTCTGTGCATGTTCTCCACTTGTCCACATCGGTTTCCTCAGGGTTTTCAGGTTTGAAATTTGGGCAAGATTCCTTGTGTCTCATCCAGGTTATATTCCCACCTCACGCCCACTTTTCCTGGGATAGGCTTCGGACCATGATAAAGCATTTATTTTATCATGAATGAATGAATGAATGAACAAATATTTAATCTTCGAATAATTAATACTCTTCCACAAACGTCACAATAGTTTAACATTTTAAAGGGTACACTGCATCATTTTTATTTGAATTCCCCAGGACCTGCTTTACTAAATAATACCCTCCCATTTTTAGGGTAAGAAAAGGAAAATACATATATTCATGACTTGCGTTAATTTGCGCATTTGACTACTGCCTTTGCATCTTGATTATACTTAACAGATGCGACTAGGATATAATTCACCTTGAACATTGCATTAAAGCTTATTTCTAAATAGCCTGTCTCAGAAGAGTACACTCAGTGCCTGCTACCCAGTATTAATCATTTAGATTTCATTAAAAAGTCTCAAGCAGGTCTATTAATAGCTCAGAAAGAAAAACCTATAAATCATACTGTTCCTTTGTCTTTCAGAGTGCCTATCGCATGTTTACAAGCAACACGTGTCTGAAGCACATGATCAGTAGAATACGGAGGGATGTGCAGCACTTTGAACGCTACCAGCACAACCGAGACCTGGTCACCTTCCTCAACTTGTTTACCAACAAGCAGCTTGAGCTGCCACGTGGCTGGGAGATGAAACACGACCACACTGGCAAGGTGTGTGTGTTATACCATGTTGGAGATAATGAACAGAAGTATATATTTGGCAAGTGTTATTTAATAGTGCTACACAGTGATACTGAATTTCTGAATTTGATTTGTGCCTTTGTTTCTGATCTAATCCTCTCTTTGTCTGAGTCCTGTTATTGGTTTTCTACCCAACTGTGTTCACTTATTCTATGTTAGATCATTGATTAATTTGGATACGCTGCTGGCGTACTTTATATCAAATCCATAACCGAACAGATAAATCTGATTTCAGCTTCTAATAGCAAATGATGCACGGCATTGAAGATCTCTCAGCGTGCACATGCTCATTCACATGACCATATGGTTATCACTACGCAGCGGCATTCTGTGATGTCAGTGTGACAATTTATTCAGTGTTAATCAGAATCAATTAACTATCATCAAGCTTATGACAGACACATTTCTCAGCCATTTGGTGTGACACTCACAGAAAGCTCGGTAAAGTGCATGACTTTACCGTAAATGTGCATAAACCTTGTATATGCATGATTGGGACAAATCCAAGAATTATAATCCATAGCGAGGGTCAAAACACAGGCAGGCAAATTTAAACATGGTTAATTCATAATCAGAAACGAGATAAAAACAAGCAATGGCCTAAATCAGGAAAAAATATGGAGACACTACAGGGAAGAAATAGACAAACTAATCAGTACTAAATACAGAACAGGTGAACACAATCAGGCAACAAATCAATGACAAGGTGAAGGCAGAGACCGGACTAAAACAGAAACCAAAACAAATACGAGCACATGGCATTTGTTGACATGGGAAGTGTGCCGTGAAGGGGGAAATCATGACACAGCACAGTTTTGTGCCACTCTACCCAATGTCTTAGTTCACCAACATGGTTGTGCCTGCTCTGAGAATAGCTCATATCTAATCCAATTATATTTCATTATTCAAAACTGATCAAGGCCAGAAATTTCCTGCTTTCTTAAAGCTTTCTTAAGTGCTCTCTCAAATTACATTTCTGAGAGTAAAACAAATGGTGACTCATAAAGTGTATCATAAGAAGATTATAACTGATTTAAAGAGAATGAATGCAATGGGAAAAATATTATCTGTAGTATATAATAGAAAAGAAATATGTAATTGTAATGACTTTTTGCTGACACGCTATTAAAGGTTTTTTTTAGGCTTTTAAAGGTCCGCTGAGTTTTACTGTTGTAGAACATTTATAAATAACCACTAACTGTCTGTTGTGACTGACAGTATGCTGTGAAAAAATCAACTCACATTTTATCCTTTAAATAAAAGTGAGACAGTCCAGCGCTGAGAGGACAAGTAAGGCTTTCTAGGCGCTGTCTCGATGTCCCGTTCATTATTAAATGAAAAATCATTATCTTTGGCAAATTGCTGTGATATAAGAAAAACAAAAAACCACCTCATCATGTTTTATTCCTTACTCAATATTTTGTGTATGGGGTTCTAAATAGTAGTTGTTAACAACAGTATTCAAATTGGCACCTACAGCGTTTTCTATACGTTCTCTCTCACTAGCTCTTCTTTGTGGATCACAACTGCCGTGCCACAACGTTCATCGACCCGCGGCTACCCCTGCAGAGCTCACGCTCCAGCGGCCTCCTGGCCCATCGACAGCATCTGAGCCGCCAGAGGAGCCACAGCGCTGGAGAGGTACAAGTATTGCATCTGCGTTCACTGACACATTTTATTCCATCTTTCTCATTCTCAGATGAAAAGTGTACATACATGTTTTTCTTTGTGGTCCAGGTGGCAGATGACTCTCGCTCCCCAAGCCCACCCATGCACCCTCGACCCTCAAGCACTTTCGCTGGCTCCAGTCGCAACCAGTACCAAGACCTGGTACCTATGGGTAAGTGGGAGTGCAAAACCTCACTCCCAGTCCTACATACATTCTTCTTTGGAAAGAATTTGTCCTGCTGCATATTGCCCTTTTTATTGAGACCTCATTTGAGAGTAGGCTTTAATCCAGTGTGGGTTACATTCATTCCATGACCTAGTGCTGGAGTAGGACTCAAGTCTGGTCTCGAGAAGTTTTCTGTATTGACTTGGATTTGACTCTGACATTTGTTCTTGGACTTGTCTCAGTCTTGGGCATTGTACTGCAAAAACTGACACCTTAGCAAGTGCAAATATCTTGGATATAATCAAATTTATATAGTATTTCCCATTATAAGATTACAGTAAACTTAATATAAGAATATTAAACCTGTTTTGAGCCATTATTACTAATTTTAAGCTTTCCATTTTCTTATTCTATTGGCAGATAAATTAGCTTCTTTCTAGAAATAAGTGCATAAAATGAGCAAAATTATCTGCCGATAGAATAAGACTATTTCAAATAGGTCTAGAAACAGGTGTAATAATCTTATATTTGGTTTATGGTAATCTTATAATAAGAAATACTAGATAAGTTTGACTATATTTAAGATATTTTAACATTTAAGATGTCATTTTTTGCAGTGTGCTCTCATAAAATAAGGTCTTGGTCTACACTGAGAGATGTGTTTTAATGCACAAATTTTGACAAGAAGTGATTCCTTCTTCTAGAAAACATAGCCTAATCATTGGAACAATACACAAATTAAGCCAACTAGTTAAAGTAAGGCTTGGCCTTGAAAAGGATTTCAGTCTTAATTTTGACTTGTCTTGGTCTTGACACCCTTAAGACATAGTCTTGACCCAGCTACTTCTGGTCTTGAATGTGTCTTAGACATGACAAAGGTGGTCTTGAGTACAGCTTTACCATGACCCTCTAACCCATTTATACCTGATGGTGCTGAAGACGGAAGAAAAAAATCCAACAGGAAAGCAGATGTAGTGTATAAACCACTTCATAGGATTGTGGTGTCCACCATAATTCACAGATGTACTGAAGAGAAAATCGATTTAAACTATAAGACATGTACCATTAATTGTTACTTCAAAGGCTACTTCAGATAATATAATATTGTATAATATGTTTTTATTGGGAATGGCAAATATAAGCTGCTATTAATCTTGTGGCTTCTAAACAATGATCTGTCAGTCCATTCTAACACAAACTAATGGTTACTAGCAATTATATTTTACGTGTAGAGAGAGCAGAGTGGACAAAACACCACAGGTATGCTTAACATTGATTGTGATTAAAAATTCATGTACCAATGGTGTGTACAGTACTGACAATGAGACATTATTACTTAATCCCTGACCAATGTGCATTGAGTATCTTGCGACTGGTCTTATATAAGTATGTTTAACACATTTCTTCTACTGACTTACACAAGCACTTCTGTTTTCTACAGCTTACAATGAGAAAATTGTGGCGTTCCTGCGACAACCAAACATCTTAGAGATCCTACAGGAGAGGCAACCGGAGCTTGTGAGAAACCATTCCCTCAAGTATGTTTCTCTGTCAGTCGCACTTCATTTCAACAGCGATTGTGTAAAAGTGAAACTAACAACAAAGAATTATTTCACTCTTCTGCAATAATATGATGAATAAATTAATCATGTTTACATTGCTCAGTATTTTGTGTGGGGAAAAAGATCTGATTAAAGAGAATAGTGCAGATTGACCAAAAAGGATTGTGTTTGCAGAGAGAAAGTCCAGTTTATTCGTAATGAAGGTGCGTCTGGATTGGCTCGGCTCTCTGGTGACGCAGATCTGGTGATGCTGCTCAGGTCAGTGACTGTGTGATTTATTATCTTGCATGTGCTACTAATCAAGAAGAGTCTCAGTACTGAGGGTGTGTGTGTGTGAGTTTTACACCATAGTGTGTATGGCAGACTTGTTTGTACGTCTCTCCTTGCAGTCTGTTTGAAGAAGAAGTGATGTCGTACGTGCCGGCCCATGCCTTACTGCACCCCAGTTACTCTCATGCCTCCCCACAAAGTTCCCCTGGTGAGAGGTCACATGACCTGGTCTCACTCCATACGTCCCCTTTCCTTTACCTCAATGTCTTTCACGCTTCTCTTGTATCAGTGTCAGAAGTTGATGTTGCATATTATAAGCTAAAACAATTTTTTACTTCATCATTTAACTATATTATGTTCTATATCTTTGAAAAAAATGTGTACACTTTTGTAGGTCTTGCATTGTAGTTTTTTTGTACTTTATATCCAGTTTAATTTTTTTTTATTTATTTATGTTTAACAGTTTGAATTTATTATACTGTATACTGTCATGTATTGTTTGTAAATCATGTTGGCCTACACTTTAACAGTGCTTCAGAAATGAATGTATTGTTGTTTTTCATTACATAGACTACATTTAATTATACAACCAAATGACAAAGAGTTTAAATTGTGGAAATTAAATTTTTAAGATATAACATTTCCGTTCTATTTCGTCTCTATCTTGGCTTCTTTCTCTCGCACACTCACATGAAGGAACTCCGCGTGCAAATGCTCGCGCCCCTGCGCCTTACAAACGTGACTTTGAGGCTAAACTAAGAAACTTCTACCGCAAACTGGAAACAAAGGGTTATGGGCAGGGCCCAGGAAAAGTGAAGTGAGTTTGGATTTTCTCAGTGTACCTTGATTTTATCTAAACATACTGTATATACAGATTTATATGCACATACGTATCATCACTGATATGTTAATTGGTCATGTTTTTCTTTTTCTGCCATTTGAGCTCAATTCCATGTATCCAGTATAACATAATTCCCTTTTATTTCCTTTTTGTAGGCTTTGAAAATTGTAACAAGAAGATCAGGTTGTACTCTACAGTGGGGGAAATAAGTATTGAACGCGTCAACATTTTTTTCAGTAAACATATTTCCAATGAGGCTATTCACATGACATTTTCACCAGACATCAGTATTAACTCAAGAAATCCAGAAATATAAAGAATTCACAACATTAAAG
>JANDJT010000199.1:23516329-23544710 GCA_024331685.1 Stegophilus panzeri | reverse complement strand
GATTGGTCAGATGTCCCAGTCTGTTGTGATTGGTCTACCGCTGTCAGCATGTGTCGAAAAGGAAACGCCCACTACCATAATGAGTTTCAGCTCCGTCTGTTCGCGAGCAGCCAATGAAGACCAGAGGCATTTTTTTTGTTGTTACAAACCTATGTAGGTTAGTACAGGAAGTAAGTCTGGAATTACTAATGACTTGTTTTAGGTGTTCAGAATTGGTTCCTTCTTTTGAGAGTCAATAACTCAGTTTGTCATGCACTTTGATTTGTGAAACTTTGCAGACGTTTTTACATTCACAAACAGCTCTATAACACATTACATGAAAGTTAATATTTGAAAAACCATAACAGGTGCACTTTAATGATTACATGTATCATATTTAAGTGCGAGAATAAGCTAGTTAACTTTTCATCAAATCTTTACCAATAATAATAAGGGTGCCAATAATTCTGGAGCTGACTTTATGCTTTTCAATAAGATCTAAATGCAAGAAATTTAATTTCTAGAAATCTGAACTTACAACCCCAATTCCCCATTTCCAGATATGCAAGCTGCCCATTCCATAGGCACTAATGCACCCCCATACCATCAGAGATGCAGGCTTTTGAACTGAGCACTGATAAAAGCCGGATGGTCCCTCTCCTCTTTAGTCCTCTTTAGTTTAGAAGACGCGCGTCCATAGTTTCCAAAAAGAATTTCAAATGTCAGTTTTCCACTTTGCCTCAGTCCATTTTAAATGAGCTTTGGCATAGAGAAGACGGTGACATTTCTGGATCATGTTCACATATGGCTTCTTCTTTGCATGATACTTTAACCAGCATTTGTGGATGGCACGGCAAACACTGTATTCAGACAGTGAGTTCTGGAGGTGTTTCTGAGCCCATGCAGTGATTTCCATTACAGAATCATGCCAGTTTTTAATGCAGTGACACATGAGGGCCCGAAGATCACGGGCATGCAATATTTATTTTCACCCTTGTCCCTTGCACACAGAGATTTCTCCAGATTCTCAGAACCTTTTGATGATATTATGTACTGTAAATGATGAGATATTCATAGTGTTCGCAATTTTAAGCTGAAGAATATTAGTCTGAAATTGTTCCACAAATTGTAGACGCTTTTTTAGATTGGTGAACCTCTGCCCATCCTTTCTTCTGAAAGACTCTGCCTTTGTAAGATACTCTTTTTATACCATCATGTTACGGACCTGTTGCCAATTAACCTCCAGCTGTTTCTTTTTAGTAACACTTACTTTTCCAGCCTTTTGTTGCCCCGTCCCAACTTTTTTGAGACGTATTCCGGCCATCAAATTAAAAATTACCTTATTTTGTTCTTAAAATGGTACGTTTACTCAGTTTAAACATTTGATATGTTTTCTATGTTCTATTCTGAATAACATATGGGTTTATGAGATTTGCAAATCATTTTGTTTTTATTTACATTTTACACAGCGTCCCAACTTTTTTGGAATTGGCGTTGTAGCTCCTAATGAATTCACTCGAATACCTTTGCAGCCATCAAGTGTTAAATGAGGCCAAGGTATTGAGTAAAACACATTTGTCGTCTAAAAGGAATAATACAAGCTTTGACAGCGGCAGAGCACTACCCCATCAGATTTATATATTATGTGCTAATATCAATATTCTTCGGCAAATTCTGGAGGCGCAGACAGCAGTACTGTACAGATTGATCTCACAGGACTTCCCAGAGCCGTATGTTAAATTCAGACCTGTCTTTCAGTTGGCAACAAAACACAAAACCTCTACCTTCAGGGCTCAGCTGTCGACCTCACTGCTGCACTGGAGACATCTCTTAAAATTGACTGCAAACACTTTCATAATATTTATGTGTTACTAGGCATACAGGAGACCCACAACAACCAATCCTTAAATAAATACTCTATCTTTTATGCAGTATGGGTCTCAGTGCAAGTGAAAATATCATAGTGATGCTATTAGCACACCAGCCATTACAGCTGGTAGGGATGTGGGGAGGATTTATTTAATTGGTCTCTCATACAGGTTATTCATGAAAAAGACAAAAAAGCAAAAAGTTAGTAGAATAGTAGAATAGGATTCATGGAGACTTCATGAATTTGTCTGGGTTTCAAGGTTTTTTTTTCCCCTGATGCTCTTTTTTGAGTAAATGACAATGGTGGTTCTGTTAAATGGACTGGGAAACAATAGGTCGATTACATCAGAAGATAAATGGCTCGTCTGAGTCCCCATTGCAGTTCCTAACAGCTGCTCTTTATAACGTTATCCACTTTAGATCGCCTGATTCACTGCCTTATTACTCTGTGATAAGCATCAAGGCTCAGGCAATCCGTTTTTGATTTATTCACACCTTGGGCTTAGGTGTTTGGAACGGCGCTACCGAGTCGACACACTGCTTTATTCAAAAGGGAGCCTTATCTGTCAATGTTATGGAAATGTGAAGGAAGTAATCTATTCCATTCTCTTAGATCAGCTTATAATGGGCTCTTATGCTCTCCAGATACAGTTGCCAAATATTAAGTTCTCTGGAGCCCTTTTCTTGGCCTGACTATAGAAAAAGGCCAATCTGATGATAAGCGCCGCCTGATGCATTATTCATAAAGCTCAACCAATGCAGGCATTCGGAAAACATGACATCACATCACTCTTTTCCCAGATCACATTCCGTTTCACATTCTCCAAAGTGGGTGAGATAATATCATCTTGTGCGTTTGTTTCAAAGCAACACTATGCTTGTCATATTTAACTTCAGGCAAACATAATATGTCTAGAGCCTCACTCCACTATTGACTGTATTGTTTCCTGCAGCTATTTATTCTGAGCTATTAAAACTGGTGCCAATCAATTATTCAGATATTTACCAACCATGTAGCTAATTTTAGACTGCTGTTAGGGAATTGTAAAGTCAATAATGTTGGCTTTGCTAATAGGCTGTAATTACAGCATGCCATGCAGAGGGAATTTTCAAGCATTATATTTGGGTTTGACTCATGACTAATTTCCTTATAACTGGTGTTTTCCCTCATGCGCAAACAAAACATTGGCATTATAACTTCATTTTTGACTCCATGATCACATTGATTAGGCAACAGAAAGTGACAAAGTGGATTTCACGGGCAAGATGAAGATGATGATGATGATGAAGTGACATCTCTGTTCTTGCATCTATTCTAGATCAGTCTGCATCAACTGATCTAGGGCCGGCATACTAGCCGATACATGTAAAGGTACTGCCTCACCTCTTGACTGTGACATTGCCTCTGACTCACTTAAACAACCCCCTGGTTGTTGGATACTTGTGTGTGCCATGGTTCCCAGCTTGTATTATCATCCACCATTCTGTTCTTGAGCTGTGAAGGCTTAATGTGCTCTGCTGTGCAAATCACAGCCTTGAAAAGCAATCAGCAGCCACATTCGGATATTTACTCAGAGGGTGGTTCATACCGAGTGCTCCTTTCATTCTGTATAGTGAATGATAAAGGATTATAAGTTGTTTTCTGATGCAAAAATAGGTGGGAACCCTCTGTTTGGATTTGTAGTTATGCTGCTCTTTTTCCAAACGTTACATCACTTCTCGTATCCATATCCATGTTACCAGTCTGCTGCCTGAAAGGTGATTCACTAAATTAAAAAATCAATAAAGAAGAAAATCTCTCTAGAAGGTAGCCATGTATTTCCTCTCAGTCATAGTAAATATTCCGTGATTCAATTTGCGAATGCCCCAAAGGTATAACTGTGAATATCCAGAGTGAGTACTCATAAGGAAAGCCAGATTCGATGAGCTGCTTGTCTTGATTTCAATGGGTTTAACCTTCACTATTATGTAGTATCATGGGACACTTTGGAAAGCAAGGGTTTGTATCAGCCAAGTCAAATCATGCCTGTCAATATTTGTTGGATAATTTAATTTGGGGTACTCAGTTAAAACCAATGTTTCAGAGGGATATGTTGAATTGGGGTATAATTAAACTTAAAGGTGGATAAGACAGTGTTTACATTATATCTGCAATGCAAAAAGCTTTGGGATCCTATAGTAAGACATAGTTTAATTTATAGAAATATGAGCACCACTTGGGCTAAGGTTTGAGACACTCTGATGTTCTGCTGTTCATGTATGGAAACTTGCAAAGAGCAAGTTTTAATTCTGTGTGTAAGAACCGCCAGTACACACTAGAAAATTGCCATTTATCATGTGTGTATGCACCAGTTGTACATAATGGATGCTGATAAATCCTTCACATTGCTCTGTTCCTGCATCCCTTTAAAAGGCTGATTTTATGACTATGTGTATGCAATCTATTGTCCCAATTACAGTTTGAAAACCTGCGATGGTGTGAAAATCTCTCATTATTGTTGTCTTTTCAACTGCCATATTTGGAAATCTATTGCGGCATGAGCACTATGAATGCATGTAAGATGTGTCATTATTCAGTTCATAGTTGCTCAGGAAATGCCAGAGCTGTCTCCAATTTCTCAGTGAAATGTGCCCATGGCTAAATTAATAACTTGAGTATGCACAGGGATGTTATTGCTGTGGTTGTTTTGGCCTGTCCAAAAGTGGGACGAATTGCTGGCAGAGATCTACTAATATATACTGGGCCAATGATTTTATTTTACATTTCACCAGTTTGCACCTTGTTGTAAGCACCAGAGTCAGCGAATGCTCTGTCAATAATCCTCATTCACAAGAATAACTTAATTCATCACGTTCTGTGCATAGAACCGTGCATAGGCATGTATTATGCACAAAACTAAGCACGTACACGGTTGATAAATGCTTACGGACAAAGCCATGATCCACTTGCATCAGACTTTCCTGTTACGTTATGCTTCACTATTGATTTTCCTCAGCCTTCCTCACGTCAGACTCATGTCATCTCTCAAAACCAACACAGCCTGGAATTTTAACGAGTAGCTCAGTCGCTTCATCTCCAATGGCTCTTTGATATACGGCAAGCTTGCACCTGCTGCTCTGCTTGGCCTAAAGTGTTCAAGGCTTCATTTCTTCCCCCAGATGGATAGTTTTGGCAACTCAAACTATGTGTCAGCTCAAGATAAGCTTGTACTGCCTGGCTTTAATCATAGCAAATCCATGTATGAGTAATGGAAAGAGTGGCTTATGAATAGTCCAGCAATGGACTTGAAACTCATGTGCGTCTGAAAAAAATCAAGCATGGATGGTTTAGATTTTCGTCTTTGCTGTGAAGAAGGCTTACATCTAGAAGGTTTTGGATGGTCTGACATAGATATCCTGCATTTCCCACAACACTCACCATTGCTTCAGTGGATAATCTCACATGGATACTTTAGATTTGTACTGCTGCTGTAATCATAAAGACTGTCCTGCACTCATCCCAGGATTCTTATTCACAATATGCTGAACATCATACTGAACATCCTTTCAACACACTTTGTACTGTGTGGCTTTATAGCATACTGCTATAGAAGAGTAATGATGATTAATCCCACTATCCAGCAACACCCAGTAGATGATGGGTTCCCATTGGAGTCTGATTCCTCTCCTCATGTCATCTCAGGGATATTTACTTTGCCACTGTGATCTCTGGCTTTCTCATTGTGAATCTAAATCTACAGTACATACAGGATTTTTGTCAAGATATCTATTGTTAAAAGTGCTATACAAATACAAATGTATTAAAAGAGGATGATTTATGGAATTTATTTACTTGCGCCAGCGGAGCCCATGAAGACAAAGTGATCCAGCCGACCTTGACAGAGGTCTGACCTTGACAGAGAGACTCCTTGAGTGAGGTTTGGATGTGAATCTATTCATGTGAATGTGGGTGTAAGTCAGTATACACTGTTTTTTATTCTATCTTTAGGGTTCTTTTTTTCTTTTTTCTTTCCGTGTCTGATTTTGTCCCTTGTGCCCTTCATTGATTAATAGAGATACAATCACTGCTCAGCTTTGACGGGTCAATATATGATTCAGCATTAGGCTTGGTCTCTTCAGAGAGAGAGAGAGAGAGAGAGAGAGAGAGAGAGAGAGGATGATATTTTGATCCATCTTTGTTTGTTTGTTTTTTACCATCAACTTTTCTATTAGTCAGTTTATATAGTGCTATTTATAACCACCAGCAGCACACAACACAAAAATTATTTTCTAAGCCTCCACTCACATATCATAGACCAATTGCCTTATATACAGTACTGTACCTTGTTAACTCATGTGAAGATGGGAGATCTGAGGAAATCTCGAGAGACGGATGGCTGGGCCCTTGAATAAAGCTTTTAACCTTAAATTCTTGGATATTCTGCATCACAATACATTACCTTGTACTAAAACACAGATTTTCATTCAGCACATTAAAAATAGGTCATATTGCTGTAGGGAAAACCATTTTCTTTTTTTTTGTGCTTCTTTGAAAAACACTAGTAATCTGTCAGTGCCAGCTGAGTGTCAGTGTTAAGTGCTCTATAGTAGTCTAATTTATGTATTTATAAAACATAATGCCTCACCATGATAGCTACTGTCTGCAAATACATAACCATGGCTTGTATTGTAATAACAACCACTATATGCATTAATCTCTGGTTAGTGTGACCCTCCCCAGTGTTTCAGGATGAGTCAGGCACAGGAAACACCCTCTCTAATGGCACGGATATACTGGACACACATACTCTAAGTACAGTTGTGCCAGTTGGCACCATTTATGGATATTTATTCGCACTTGTTTTCTGCCATTCCAGGGAAGCCATGTGAAGTCTGCAGTTGGCCTTGTAGTAGTTGTTAAAGTGCATTTCAGTCAGTTCTAATAATAATAATAATAATAATAATAATAATAATAATAATAATAATAATACCTTTTTATATTTAGCCGCCTTTCAAGGCATTCAAGGACACCTTACAGCATAAAACATATGAATAAAATACAAAAACACAAACATACAATACAAATGAAACATACAGATCAAGGAATAAGATCAGTACAAGCTGTTCTAAACAGAAGTTTTAATCTGAGTTTTAAACTGGAAAATAGACTCCAACTGGCGGATATACAATGGTAGAGAGTTCCGTAATTTGGCGCTGCACAACTAAAAGGCACCAAAGTAATTTAATTTGAAATTAGGAGCAGACAGTAAGTGTCTTCTGTTGTTTCTTAATTTATAATCCTAACTATTATAAATTAGGCTAACATTTGTTCCCAGTTGGTAACTCGGGGAGAGCTGGCACACTGAGGAGAGAAAAACAAAAGGTATTAAAAAACTGCATGGTTCAGTTTCCTCTTCATAACTGTTAAGAAACTGAAGTGTCTTGTGTTTATTAATTATTCTAAACATCTTTATCAGATAAGCTACATAGATCTGCTATTAAAAACTTGGATATAGTTTGAGTTGCTGGACTGGGCATCCTGCAACATGACTAAAGCAAAGTAACCTACAGCTGTGTTACATAAAAGTCATGAGGTCTCAGCACTCGAGCAAACCTCCATCACAGAGCAAGGTACAGCAGTGCTCTCTCTCTCTCTCTCACTTTTTTTTTCCCCTCTCAGTCTTTCCAGCCACATCAGATGTGCAGCACTGAGGTTGGTGATAAAGGCCTGTGTAACTTGGAGGTGCCATTTTGTCACTTCCTCTGACTCTCTGTCTCAGTTAATGAAATGTTGCATCTTGCATTTAGAGACAACGAGGTGTTCTTTATCCTCAGGGCGGACATAAGTGTCGAGTCACACACACACACACACACACACACACACACACACATACTCACGCACACACTGTGGGTCTCAATCTCAGATACACTAGTAGAGGGATGGTACCTTGAAATGTGTGAAGTTGTGAAAAAAGAGACCGAATATCTTTAGGTGTATGTAAATGTTAGGCCTTAACTGTATCATCAATTATATTTTTAAGCTATAATATTCATATACAGGAAAAAACATCTATCATCATGGGTTTATGTTTATTTTAAGATTCCTTTCTCATCATAGCCACAAAATGCCAATTGTGCTTTCAGTTTTATGTTTTAACATACAAGTTTCATATTTTTCGTTTCAGTGTTTGATTAAATTAACACTTGTATTTTAGTTTTTTGGGGAAAAAACAAACATTTTATTTAATGGTTTTAGTTTTAGCTTACTAGATCAACCCCGGGCAAGTAAACCTTTAGTGAATATGCCTCCTATTTCTGCAAGTGTGTTATGTGGCGTGTATTATTATATCTTATCTATTCATTTAGAATATGAGTAATGTGGAAGGGTTTTACTTTTCTCCACTGCAGATTACAGAGCGGGAGCTGAAGCCTGGAGGAGCTGGTGTCCCAGTGTGTGAGAAAAATAAGAAAGAGTACATTGAGCGCATGGTGAAGTGGCGCATTGAGAGAGGTGTGGCTCAGCAGACAGAGAGCTTGGTGCGGGGCTTCTATGAGGTAGAACATCATCTTCGAATATGACACTAGTGTTGACATCAATACTGCCACATGTGAAATTAGTCACATTCTGCTAAATATTAGCAAGTGAAAACCTTACTGCATTTATGACATTTAATTTCATTTCTGGTGTTTATGACAATTTACCTAGAGATTTAAAAATACGTATAACTGTCAGGAAAGTCATCTGCGAAGTGTTAAGTAAGTGATAGTGAAAGTGAAATTTCATGAAACTTGCTTCTGATTTGTAAAATGTTATGACTTGCTCGTGTCTGTACAGGTTGTGGACGTGCGTCTGGTCTCGGTGTTTGATGCCCGCGAGCTGGAGCTTGTCATTGCTGGAACTGCAGAAATTGACCTGGCTGACTGGAGAAACAATACAGAATATCGAGGAGGTATGAATTATTTTAATTTTAATTAAAAATGTGAAAAGTGAGATTAAAAAAAAAGAATTAGAAATAAGTAGAACATAATAATTAAGTATTTTATTTTTATGGAATTTACCTGATTTTATGTAACTTGAGAATATAGATATGACTGCATATCATATTAAGACAATAAATCATAGAGTGTATTTTAGTTTAAAAAACATATTCAATTTCAAATATCTTTTTTAATTAATGACTTTGTAAAGAAATGGAAGAGCTGATTAGGCCATTTTGCATTGGCATTTTCTGAAAAAAAAAAAAAATGGATCTTCCGCTGAAGGTTATCACGATGGTCACATTGTTATCCGATGGTTCTGGGCGGCGGTGGAGCGTTTCAACAATGAGCAGAGACTGAGACTTCTTCAGGTACACATAACCAAATCTGCTGTTCTTGCTAAATTGGACCGTACATATTTTCCTTTTTCTGTATTGTTACTTTGTGGTCGTGACCTTTCCTGACCCCAGTGAAAATAACTATAACACTGTTGGATATTTTTTGTGCAGTTTGTCACAGGTACTTCAAGTGTTCCCTATGAAGGCTTCGCGTCTCTCCGGGGGAGCAACGGGCCACGTCGCTTCTGCGTTGAGAAATGGGGCAAAATTACTTCCCTTCCAAGGTATGCAAGACAATCTAGCAATTATTACTTTTTAAGCTTATTTCACTGGTCGAAGCAATGTCACTTCCTGCTAAAATCTAATCTGAGGAGACTGTAATAAACACTAAGTTTTGGAATAGGACATGGTGTGATTGTTATTTTGTGCTGAAATAGCAGTGGAAGTTGCAGTAAAAAATATACCAGTACTGGTATCAGGTGTTGGTCCGATAATGTTTTTATTTACTCATACTCTGAAAAAATACCAACATCCGATACCGTATGTGACCGTATCCTAATGAACAGAAGACACAAAATGACAGCTGCACGTATTTGACGATTAATAATCAAAGGCAAGCAGACTGCAAACTGGTAGCATCTTCCTACAATACAGTTAACCTGATTAAAAGCTCTTTATGGCATTTGAACAGTATTTTTAATAGAGAATGTGAAAACAGCCAACCTGAGCATGCAGAGCAGTCTCATCGAGCATGATATTTAAAAAATGAACGCAGGATGCCATGAATTGCACATGCACTAAGGTATTTATGAGCATTAAGACACATGCATGCCCTCTCCCCTCGCTCACCAGCATCTACACTTTGTTTGTAAGTCAGGGGGCACTTCATGGCACCTTGCTCTCATTTTTAATGACCATTTTTTTTTTTTTTTATGATACTGGTCTGCACACTCAGGTCTACCGCTCTCTTGCTCTCTGTTAAACATACTGTTTAAAACATCATAACATAAAACTCAACACACACAGAGCTATATTTAATTAATCATGATGTCCCTGATAAATACTAAGTATCTTACTCATTTTGGTACCAGTATCAGTATTGATTAAGGGGTGCACCGACACATTGTGATGATGATGCATTGCAATGAAAAAATGTGAAGATGTGCAGCGTGGAAATGTGCGATATCCATATTCTATTAATTATGCATGTAATGCAATTGCACTGTTTTTATACCAGAGGTATCAATCTGCACATCCCACAGAGTTGAAATATAGAGAGCATACTGGTCACATGAACATGTTCTTTTATGGAGAGCCTGTGAGAACATCACACATTATATGTTATACAGTTACTCAACCACATTATAATGGTTATTATTATTATAACACTAGCTGTCAAATGACACCATCTCCACGCTTCTGTGATCTCCAATGCCCAAGTAATAGGCCACGGAAATTGGGCATTTTAGCCGACTTTGGAGCTCCATTTTTGCTACAGAGCTGATTAAAATTCAGTCGATCATTTCTCAGGTCAAGTCCCTGGGTCAGACAAATTACTTCTTTAAAATTGCAATTTGATTACATTACTGATTACTGCATATAAAAAGTAATCAGATTACTAATTACTTTACTTTCAAATTACTTTCAAAACCTGTCAAACCTACAAAAAGACAGTTCTTTCAGTAATTTTAGCATGTGTTCTCCGATCATTCATTAAAGCGCTTGCTCATTGCTCAACTCTAAAATTAACCTAAAATGCCTATCCAAGGCATACCCAAAGTAAAATTAAAGCTGTTCTTGAATCATTTGGAGTACAGTACATGCATGGTACATCATCTCTTTTTTGAAAGGTGACTCTCTGAAGTTTTTTCCCCAGAAGTCAGACTCACTGTAAGTGCTACTGGTATTGAGTAATAGAAATTTGAACACAATCCAATCCGAGCCAATGATCATTGCAACTGAAATAGAAGGGTTTTTTTCCACCTGATTTGTTTGTGTACATACAGAGATCTGCAGCTGACTACTGCTCGGAGCTATTAGCTGGAAAACACAATTGCACCACAACATGAAGCCTTACCTTGTCCAAGTTCAAATTTGATAACAATACCAAACACCAAAGAAAATGTATATTTTACACATTTTTTATCTAAGGGTATGTCCATACGTTTCACCAAAATCACCTTGTGTTTGTGTTCAAAAACACCTCCAAAGAGCCCTTGGTAACCATGGAAACATACCTAGGATAAAAAGATTACTACTCTTGATTTTTTTCATAATTTTGGGCGCTAATGAAAGGTGACACTAAGAGCTATCATATCACATGTCATATCACAGCAATCTACAAAATGTATATTCATAATTTAAACCTTAGTATGCTTTTACACGCAGAAAAATGAGACACTTGCCACTGGTTATGCACCTTTATGCACAGACTTTTAAATTGAAGTGTTGAAACTCACCTCTAAAGCAGCATTTCAGAATTTCATTGGCTATATGATGTGTTAGTCATCCACACAATCGGTTGCAATAGGCTCGAGCTTTTCACGAAGGAAAGAGGGAAGGCACTTCCCTTCACACGGACTCTCATTGGCTATTGAAGGCTATGGACAGGACATGGAAGCTCCTGTTGGTTCAAATGAGGTGTCAATCAAAAGGACAGAACCCAGCGGCTATTTTGAAATCAAGAGATAAGGAATATTCACAAGTGAACTGAAATTATAACAGAGAATACGTGAAAGATTAGGTACATTTGCAGGTAATTTGAAATGACGCAGCAACAGTCAGTGGGTATTTACTGATGTAATAATGTGTTTTGGACTAAATATTTTTACATAATTGGATTGTTTAGACCTTTGCCGGTATAACAAGTCTGTTTTTGTCAGGATGTTATCGATCCGTGGACTGCTATGAGGCTTTATATGTGAGTTGCCTCAATTTTGTTTGTATGTTGGTGGTCTGACAGAGAAGTTGATCATAGCTGCTGTTGTGATTGTATCTTGAAACGGTTTATATCAATTGAATCACAAGAATCTTAGCTTTCCAAAGGTTTATCGCATGAGTTCCTATGTACACATTAAAGCTGCGTACATAGCATAGAATTGCACTAAACAGTGCGACAGAATTTTTAACTGACACAGCCATGCAAAATGGGATTTATTTTAAAAATGCATTTTAGTTAATATTGTTTTCTTAATAATAAATTTGTAATGCAAGTAATGTAATTTTATTGACATCAGTAACTGTAATATTATATAAATTATATAAATTTTAAATGTAATGCATTACATTACTGTGTTATCAGAAAAAAGTAATTAGAATACAGCAACTCTGGTACTGAAATAATCATACTTCAGCTGAAAAAAATGGTATAGCATCCCTAGCAGTAATATAATTTAACCGTTACTGGCCAGCATTTCTGAATGTATTGTATGCTTTTTGTAAACTTGTAAAAATACCAATAAACCTTCAATGGTCCTTTTTTTCTACACCTAAAGCAAGTTCTTATAATCTGCTAATAACATAACATAACACAACATAACATAATAGTTGGCTTAGCCAATATCTTGTGTTCAAATTTGCAAATGCATCACTGTTTTTTTTTTCCATGTGTGTGTGTCCACAGGGCTCACACCTGCTTTAACCGTTTGGATCTTCCCCCATACCACTCCTTCTCCATGCTTTACGAGAAGGTGCTCACTGCTGTGGAGGAAACGAGCACGTTTGGTCTAGAGTGAGGCTTCTGCACAGTCTCTTTTATCATGTTCTTCAAAATCTGAAACCTTTTTTGCCTTTTATTCTGTACCCAAATCCTCACTTCAGTCTTAATAATGGCCTTGTTTCCTGGACCCCTTTCTTCCTCTGCTATAAAACCAGGATTATGTGACTAAAGCATGACAGCTATTTCTGGGACCTGTTCCTTCTGGGTCCTCAAACACACACAAACATATGGTGAATGCATTAGATACTGAGCAGGAACATAAAACACTTCACTAGTCTTTAATACAGAAATTCCTTCTTACACGCAAACAAAACCTACTAACATGGTAAATAACGGTTCCACTAAAATCCTCTGTAAGCATACACAATATTTTCACCCACTTCACCAGAGAGAAGATGAACCCACATGTACAAAATAAACTGGTGGATATACTGTATGTACATTTCTCACGTTACACTGATCGGGTGAATGATTTGTGTTACAGCACTGTTGTCGTTCAGCACTGTTGTGACTATAGAGCTTGTTCCTCATCTAAACAGAGAGAAACCTTCATTTAAAGATGAGTGTGAGAGAGATGAGGAATTTAACACACTTTTGTGGATATTGTGTGTTCTCATATTTATTTTACTGGTGTGGCTTAGTGGCGAGGAATCTGTGCAATATTTAATTACAATTATGCTAGACACATTTTAAACTGCTTCTAATGTAGAACATGATAAAACGGCAAGAGAATCTATAATTACCACTGCTTTCACATAGCTTAATCTGTGTAATGAAAAAAAATGAGTGAAGATTTTCTTCCACAGAGCAAATCTAGTGAATTCATGTCTCAATGGAATGCCACCCACCTTGAAACATAATCCCTTCAGCTTTATTGTATTTGACTGTGCTGCCTCAAACGAGCCAAAACCAAATGTCAAGTACTTCATTGCATGTTAGTACAAACTTATTTTGATCACACTGCAATCCAGCGTTCCTGCATTACAACATAATGAAGCAGCATGCCATAATTAAATATAATCATGGTACAGTCAGCCCTCTCATGGTTTTGGGGCATGGCTAAAGTTACATGGTTTCACATAAGGATGTCTCAGACAGCTGCATAGAACTTAAACACATTTTGCAGGTGACCGTGAGCTCCTGCACTCTTGTAAGAGACAACTGCATTATTTTCAGTCTTGCATTGTTAAATTCGTCTCTAACATCTTCACAGACATTTGAGGTTTGCTTGACAAGCACTGATTGGGGAGTGGTTCTGTTATGCTTTGGCATGACTCCTCCACTGTTAATTGAAAAGCAGAAGACTTGATCGGGCTATAATATATGGCCAAAGGTTTGTGGGCACCTGACCATCACACCCATATGTGCTTGTTGAACATCTCATTCCAGATGTGTTGTTATAATAATGTCCACTCTTGGCTCTGTGCAGGACACTCGAGTTCTTCCACTCCAACTTTCTCAAACCATGTCTTCATGGAGCTCGCTTTGTGCACAGGGGCACTGTCATGCTGGAACAGGTTAGGACCTCTTAGTTTATAGGAAATTATAATGCTACAGCATACAGAGACATTTTATACACAACAGTTCGGTGAAGAACCACATAGTGTGAAGGTCAGGTGTCCACAAATTTTTGGCCATATAGTGTACTTCACCCTGAAACACATTAATATGCTTATATTGAAATATTTATGGCATGCTTAGCAGTTCTGGTGCTAATTTGTTGGTTGGTGCTTTTACGTTTACACTATTCCTGTGAGAATTTAGTGGTTGTTTTATACGC
Source organism: Stegophilus panzeri (assembly GCA_024331685.1). Classification (NCBI taxonomy): domain Eukaryota; kingdom Metazoa; phylum Chordata; class Actinopteri; order Siluriformes; family Trichomycteridae; genus Stegophilus; species Stegophilus panzeri. The sequence continues at coordinate 23,530,069 of JANDJT010000199.1, read as the reverse complement.
CGTTGTCACATGCTGACTTGCTACAGTCATTCCAGTGATGTTTAATAAACAATCTTAAATATAAGGAACAAGTTTATAAATCAAGTTTTGCTTTTAGCTACTAAGAACAAAAGAGCACGAGCTTCTTATCTTATTCACCATTTTCCAGCAACCTTCATCATATAAATCACTCATTACGACTCCAACGCAGAAGTAGTGGAGACGCTGGTGCAAACACTGGACACAGTTAGGCTGAGTTAAAGCAGAGACTCGACTCAGCTAGTTTGCGAACTACGAGATGACGAATGCAATGATGTTGATGGTGGTATTAGCATGAAAGTTTGGAAGCTGATCTGTTTGAACAGTGTGTTCAGATTTCAGATGAGAGTGCTGGACAGGCTAAAGGACTAAAGCACCGCTGCATCGCTCTCTTTAGATAGACATGAAGTGAGGGCAACACTATAAATAAGTAATCGAACAGCATTGTGGGTAATGTAGAAAACCAAGTGAAAAAGTAATCCAAATAAGTCAACTCCATTGTCTAAAATATTTGTATACAAGTTATTCAGGGTGGATTTTTCCTTTAACAATTTAGTCACCTTTATCTTCTGCATAGTGAAATTTAATACACCTTTTTTTTTAGTTCAGTTTTTATTGTTAAATAGTAAATCCCTGCTCATTGCTTCTCATTAAAGATATTTAAGTATTGTGAAAATATTATAAGGTTTTACTTTTCATTTTGCATTTGATATTTTCACACTGTATTGATTGTATTTAAATGTGGCACAGATCCCATGCTGTATTTAAAACACACTCACACAGGCTAATATTGTCCAGTATTTTTCATATCCTAATGCTGAAGCTGCATGTCACTATGTCTCCTGAGCCACTTTTAACATCACATTTATTACATCCACCATGCAACATTATAGTTGTAAAGTGTTTAATATGTGGTTTGTGGTTCAGAGAGGAAAGCAGCATTGCTGAAGGGACCTTTGGATGATGTCTGAGGGAGAAGTTTTTCCCATCACAGCCTCTCAGCCTTGGAAATAACATAGGCCACTTTTCCACATCCTGCTCCAAGATGTAAGGGAGGAATATGATTCTGAAAGGCATCTATTAGAGTACATTAAATGAAAATGTAAATTGAATTAATTGAGAACAGAGAAAATTGACTTGACATGATATTGCGGAATAAGTGTTACAAATATCGAGCTGAAGATAATGATAGAGGTTCAGTGATAATCAGGAAATAACTAGGAGCTCCAAGTTAACTGGATTCAAAACGGCCAGGGATAATATTACCATAGTTTGATTTCCTGTTGTCCAAAGATTCATAATTCATCACTACTTGTAGAGCTTGCATCTGTCAGGACAAATCCATCCATCCCCTTATCCGCTTAGGGTCACGTGGAGCCTTGGGGCACCAGGCGGGCGACACCCTGGACGGGGTGCCAACCCATCGCAGGGCACAATCATGCACCCATTCACACACTACAGACAATTTAGAGATGCCAATCAGCCTAAAATGCATGTCTTTGGACTGGGGGAGGAAACCGGAGTACCCGGAGGAAACTCTCGAAGCACAGGGAGAACATGGAAACTCACAGGCTGGAGATGAGATTCGAACACCCAACCAAGAGGCGCAAGGCAAACGTGCTAACCACTAAGCCTAATATTTGAATAATGAATAAGTAATTGTAATGGAAGTGCAAAAGGGATGCATGTTGAACACCAGTTTGAATTTTATATCAGTTTAGTCATTTTTAGAATATTTTTCTTTAGGTACAATTACATACAGGTTGTTTTTTTTTTTTTTTTTGAAAGGTTAACAAACGACATCATCCAGAGGCCTGTGTAAACCCCATCATCCAGGGGTCACACTGTCAACAAGCTCAATGCTGCAAATTAGGTCCACTGAAAAAAATTAACTACTTCATGGACTGGTTTGCAGAAATGGGACATTGTGTTTATTATATTGCCCCAATCCCCCCCAACCCCAATCCACACATCTGCATCTCAACACAAACATTTATGACATAAACACAAATCAGCAGTGCTCTTTTTCTCTGTATAAACTGATCTTATGGTTAAACTAATGCATGCAGGGTCTTAAAATGCAGTACCTGAGTTTGACCCTTAGGTGTCATAGCTTGATATTGCATGCTGGAAGTAGTGACCCAACGCCGGTCATGATTAGTTTTATTTGCATGAGGAGTTACTGTTAACAACAGATGGGGTTAAAGAAGAAGAAGAAGAAGAAGAAGAAGACAAAATCACGTATCTCATGTTCGCCTGTTTTGATTTTGAGTTACCGAAGTTAAAGACTGTATGTGAAAGTCTGTTGCACCTGCTAACAATTTGGTGAAACAATTGGAGCTCATGCATGTTGTTCACAATCATGTCCATGTTTGTATATAGTTGTATTATATGGATGCCTGTCTTGTTTCAAAATATATTTTGCACTGAATGTACCAAAGTTTTGAGGGCTATGGGTGATCTTTTCGGTGTTTGTTTGTCTAACTGTTTGTGTGTACCTAGATTTTTTTTTTTTTAGAGATAAAGAAAGCACTCAGCTGCTGTTTAGTTCTAATTAAGGTCTAGTTACAGATAGGCTGGGATATTTGACATGAGTATATAACCATAAACAAGACAAAGGTGCACTGTCCAGCCAGAATGAATCTCAGTTCTCCCTTATCCAATCAGAGCAAGTGGGGCTTTAGTCTCATTAGCCAATGAGATTAAAAGTATTCTAATTCCCATAGATGAAAGTAAACTAGGAACTGCAACTCCTGTATTTCTCCATTTTAGTCTTGTGATGGAGAGGTTTTTTTTTGTTTGTTTGTTTGTTTTTTAAATTATCAACAAAGAGCTAAATTACTTTTTAAATTATGCAGTTTATTTTCTAAATAACCTCTTTTACCTCTGTAACTTCCTTTATTGTGTTTATATTTAACCTAAAGGTGGCTTTTATAGTTACTAGGCAGAGGGATTTGTGTTAAATTCTGCCCTTGACTTTCTGGAATTCTGGAAACTTCACAACTGATGTCATTTTATAATAGTGGAGTTCATAAAAAAGTCCTTTTAAGTGAAGCACAAAAAATTCCAATCAGATAACAGAAACTGAAATAAAAAGTCCCTTCAGGAAGGGACTTACAAAAGTCATTACCAAGAACTGTTTCCAATGTCATTACATATACATATGCACTCACCAACCACTTTATTAGGAACATCTGCTCATTCATACAATTATCCAATCAATTCTAAGTCAATTCAGTTTTATTTGTATAGCGCTTTTAACAATGGACATTGTCCCAAAGCAGCTTTACAGAAATATATACATTTAGGATAATGTATGAATTTATCCCTAATGAGCAGGGCAGAGGAGACAGTGGTGAAAAAAAAACTCCCTGAGACGCTATGAGGAAGAAACCTTGAGAGGAACCAGACTCAAAAGGGATCCCTTCCTCATCTTGGTGATAGCGGATAGTGAAATTATAAATAAATAAATCCCTTCTATAAATGTGCTAATACTACATGCTTAAATACTGCAATTGTGTAACCAGAAAAATGCATTGCGGTTTTTACATGTAGTCTGTTTTGTTGAATTCTCCACTGTTCACTGATGGAGACTTGAGTGCAAAACTGTTTGTGGTAATTACAGTCCTAAAGCTATAATAGCAATTGTAGTCCTAGCCATCATATAATAACTGTTCATATGAATTGAGGTCCAAAGCCATCTTTATAGTGGTACCATCTTCAGTAATATAAATGATATTTAGGCTGCACCATGTGGGGCCATCCTCAGTAGCATCATGTAACTTCCAATTGATGAGAACTTAAACCAGAAGTAGGACATCAGGATGGATCGGGCAGGTTCGGAGAGCAGAAGGGGTCAGGATCACTGGTATCTCAGGAGTATCATGTGTAGCTCGATAGACAGAGAGGAAGAGAGAGGGAAAGAGATGGAGAGATTATTAGGTACACTTATTGTCCCGTAATGGTTAAGGACAATGTAATTTGCGTGAGTGTAAGCAGGGACTCCTGCTAAGACTAGCTATGACAGCATAAGTAAAAGGGAGGGCCAGAAGGTAACACAGACATGAGGGCACTCTGGGACCTAATGCGGCCAGCCAAACCATCATCAACAAACCTGGGTGAACGCGTGAAAGTAGGGGGGCCAGAGCATCCAAACATCCCAGTTCACCACAACACTCTATGCCTGTGAGCCATCTAGATCGGCTTCCTTACTTAAGAAAAAAGCTATTCACAAAAGGCTTAACTAAACAAATCTGTCTTCAGCCTGGACTTAAACACTGAGACTGTGTCTGAGTCCCGAACACTAATTGGAAGGCTGTTCCATAACTGTGGGGCTTTGTAATAGAAAGCTCTTCCCCCTGCTGTAGCCTTCACTATTCGAGGTACCAACAAATAGTCTTCACCTTTTGATCTAAGTAGGCGTGGCAGATCATAAAAGACTAAAGGTTCACTCAGGTACTGTGGCACGAGACCATTCAGTGCTTTGTAGGTCAATAGTAGTGTTTTATAATCAATGTGAAATTTTACTGGGAGCCAGTGCAGTGTGGATAAGATGGGATGATGCGGTCATATCTTCTGGTTCTAGTAAAGACTCTTGCAGCTGTATTCTGGACTAACTGGAGCTTGTTTATGCTCCTACTGGAACAGCCAGACTATAAGGCATTACAAGAATCCAACCTAGATGTGACGTAAGCATGAACTAATTTTTCTGCATCGTGTAGTGACATTATATTTCTTAGCAATATTTCTGAGATGAAAGAAGGCTATCCTAGTAATATTATCTACATGAGCTTCAAATGAAAGACTGGGGTCAATAATCACACCAAGGTATTTTACTGCTGCACATGACGAAGCAGAAAGGCCATCCAGAGTAACTATGTAATAAGAAAGCTTACTTCTAGCTGCATGTGGTCCTAGTATAAGTACTTATGTCTTGTCAGAATTAAGTAAAAGGAAGTTAATAAGCATCCAGTGTCTAATGACCTTTACACATTCCTCAACTTTATTAAGCTGGTGTCTGTCAGCTGGCTTTGCTGAAACATACAACTGTGTGTCGTCAGCATAACAGTGGAAGCTAATGCTATGTTAACGAATAATTTAAACCAGAGGTAGGATACGTAAAGAAAAAAGCAGTGGGCCTAAAACAGAGCCTTGCATATCAAGTTCAGATGCTGAACAAAATAAAAAGATGCTTACATTGCCAGCAGCCATAGCCACAACCACAACTAACTACTAAGTTGAGTTTAAATTGTGCAAGCAAAATTCGCCTGCGGAGACGATTACTTCATCTGATGGTGACTGAGGTCTTGTTGGGCATAAATGGAAACGTTAACATAAACAGTAAAATGTACCAATTCATTTTTGCTATCTGTTTGACTATTTCGCTAATGCTAGTGCCATTTTAGCATATACTTCCAGTTAGTACAATACAGAAAGTGTACCATTTGAGAAGATACACTAGACGGCAGAGTGTATAATGCATAGTATATAAGTGTATGGTGTATAATACTTGGGACACAACTATGGACATGAAGAAAGGTGATGTTTATGTAGTACACACATTGTGCAGTGCACACTACGGCATGGTACAAGTGTACAGTGGTAACTGCATTGTACAGGTTCCTAACCCTGGTCCTGGAGAATCCTCTGTCCTGCACATTTTTGTGTTTTTCAGTAGTCAAGAATCATTTATTTGTTATTTGCACAGTTACACAGGGTACACTGGGCATTGAAATGTGTGTGATGAGGCTCAGATTCAGACAGTACAAGCACTTATTAGACATTAACAAACACATATTTAGACATGAATGCATGAAATGATGCTGTAGTGTAATAACGTAAATGAAAACAGTCAAATCTGTTTAGCTATTTCGCTAATGCCAGGAAACAGCATATACTTCCGGTTAGTATAATACCGAAAGTGTGCCATTTGAGACGATACTACCCTTCTAAAGTTCATACACTAGACAGCAGAGTGTATAGTGCATGATACAAGTGTGGTGTATAATATGTCATTTGGGACACACAATGATTACTGAGACGCACCCTTCGTTTTTTCGCTTGAATGAGCACATCATCCGGGAACTTAAAACGCACTTTGTTTTTGAGGTTTTTTTTTCAGTGTGAACACACTAATCACACTATTTATATTACAAAATGGCGTAGAATAATGAATAAGTGTGCGATTTGGGACGCACTACATGTGTTGTTCCTTCTTGGGCCACGCCTCCTTGGAGCGTGCGTCATGACGAAAGGTCGGACCCGGAAGTGGGAATGTGTCATCGGTGCCAGCAAAAAAAAAAAAAAAACCAACTGCACTTTTCAAATCCGTGAGAAGGGAGGGAGCTCGTGATCATCTGAGGGAATATCTGCAAAGTAAAAAACAACAACAACAAAAAAAGTACTTTACTGAGTTAAAAAGAGGAAAACTGCACTCGAAGTTTAAATAACGGATGTGTGGACGAGCAAAGAGACTTGAGGGAAAAGTAAAGTGACTGCAACCAAGGAGACGATTTAGTTTTTGTTTTGTGTTTTGTTTTTTTTCAGGGACGGTGTTGAGGTTGTTATATGGAAAGGAAGTTTAATCTTCCGGCGGTATTTTCTGTCCGAAAGAGGAGATGAACATTGTTGTGGATACACGCTTGAACAAGGAAGAGATACCGTGTAAAGTTCCTACACTTGACCTGAGATAGTTCACACTTTCCGTTAGCATTAACTTTAACTCTCGGTAAGTTACAAAAGCAAATCCTGCCTGCTTGCTTGTTTACAAAGTTGTACAAAACCAAATAATTATGATACAGGAAGTCAAACAGATGTATTAGTGTATATTTATGTATATTAGACATAATAACCCCTCCCTGAAGTGCTCTATGACTGATTTTTTATTATTTCCCGAGTCAAACTGTTTAAAACTTCTCGTGTGTTGTGTACGCTGATTGACTTCCTCCTCTGTCAATTCTCCTTCAAGAACCCGCACATCCCTAAAAACAACATCAGCGACATCTTTCTTTAATCTAATGTGTTCTGGGGACTTTTCTCTGCACTTTCCTCCCAGCAGGATGATGGCCCGGAGGCGGTTGGAGGGTCGCGGCGGGCTGCTGGCGGACATCCAGACCACGATACTGAGCGAGCCGCTGGATTCCCTGTTCCACATCACCGGCGAGCTCGGCAGGTCAGCGCCTTATCCTGCCCTTTTCCCTGCCCTGCGGCTCTCCAGCTAGCACAAACAGTCAGAGGTCTAGCTAAAATACAATGCAGGGGAAAGTATTTGTTAAAACCCAAAACAGACTAGTAGACCCGAGTCTCGATGTTATCGCACTAAGCCTGGGTTTTGTTGTTGTTGTTGCTGCTTCCTACACTCTGGATTGAGGTGAATTTGGGTTCAGTTAAAGGTGCACTAGTCGACTTTCAAATATTTTTTTACATGTACACATAACCAGGAAAATATGTAGAACACAATAAAAAAATAACGGTTTAACCCATAACCTCATGGAAAAGTATTATATGGCTGGGGAACCCCATTTGGAAAACCAACTTCCGGTTTGGAATACTTGTTTGTGTTTGGATGCTCCTCCCTTTAGTCATTTTATAGACCCATAGATCTGTCTATATTTAGCTAGCACACACAGGGTTTTAACTAAAATACAATGCAGAGGAAAGTATTTTGCAAATTAATACAAATCTAATAGATGACCAACTTATTATTATTATTATCATTATTATTATTATTATTAATAATAATGATAATAATATTTATTTATTTATTGTTACAAAACTGCTTTACAGAAATATGGATGTAGAATCATGTTTAGTTCCCTCACGAGCAAGAGACAGAAGGCGACAATGGTGAGGAAAAACTTTGTGAGACAACATGAAGAGAGGAACCAGACTCAAATTAAAACCTCTTCTTGGTGACACCAGATAGAGGCATTATATTATAAATAATTACGCTTCAACTACTGTATACTATAAAGTCTTTATGATTACTGCAGCTGTTCTGCAATATCCTGGTGAGATTAATCACTGAAGAAAGTGTGCGATTTGGGCATAAACTGGTTTAGGGAAGTGAAACTCTTTAGTGTATCCACGTCAGACCATCCACAGGAGCAGATAGTGCATAAAAATTGCAGGAGTGGTACGAAGATGAGAGAGTCAGGCAGGTCCGGAGGATGAGAGGAAGTGTCAGGATCACATCAAATGCAAACTTCGGAAACAGTTTAGTTCCCAGAGTTGCCAATTTGTGAATAACCTTTACCCTTTACACCTACATTAGAGTTACCTGTTGGTTACATTATGTACATCTTTACCCTAGTGGTAAATGTTAATAAGATACGAACTTTGATTAACACAAATAATTAGCCATCTGGAAGTAACCATATAAAAACAGGACAAATTGAGGAGCCCTTGAAGGCATCATTATTTCATTTTAGGTGTTACAGTATGTCAGATACTTCTCAGTGAACTTTTCTGGAGAGTGGAAACCGATCTCAAACTCCAGACTTCAAAGTTTTATTAAGCGTTTGAGGATAATCGTACGACACAAACCTGTAATTATTGTAGCTTATATGAACAGCTTGTGGTGTTCATCGTACAAGCTGTTATTAAAGCGGCTGTGTGGACGAGCACCAACAAAAACAAAGTGGCATTATGTGATGATCATTTTTAAAAGTTTAACTGCGCTTTAGAAACAGCTGCGTTGTTGTCTTTAAGTGCTGTGTGTAGTAAGACTAGGTTTGGCTGAACTATTTTTAGTGTACAGGTGTTGGGTCTGGACTCGTGATGATGTCATTCTGATACTGGTGATATTTCAGTATACCAATATACTGTTAATAAATCCTGTAATGTATTACTAATACGAACATATGCGACAGTATTTTCTTGTTTTAAAGAACAAGCCTGTAAGGTAAGAGTATTTCTGAAGTATATTAAACCAGACACCACAGTGCTGTTGAATTCTCCGTTCTGATTGGTCAGAAGGTGTTGATTCCTTTTCTGGAACAGCAGTGCTAACGGTAGTGGAGCTATAAGGCAAATTACAGGTTTTTATAAACAATTTATATTATTTAAAATATTTATGTTGACATTGGCTAGTTGCTGTCATTTAAGAGGACTAAATCGCTTCAGGGCGTGCTGTTATTGGAAAATAATCAGCTTTTGGGTGGCGACAGTAACGCCGCTTTGCCTCCACCCACAATATTTTCCTAAAACAAGAAGCCCTGCTGTGTTTTATCTATTTTATGTAAAGCATCCACATTTCTATTTGTCATGTAACTCTGTAAACACTTTCCTTAAAATTTGCTCTTCCTGAAGAAACAGTTTGGCCAAAAATGAAATGTACACGTTTTCACCTATATTACGAATGTAGTCAGTGTATCGTTGTGAGTTTTCATTCCTAGTTTTGCACTGGCGGATAATAAAGTCAATAACAATGGGATGCCTATAGCTATCAGATAAGCATTTAAAAAATACATAGCCAAATTATTACACACTCATTCGGCTCTTTAGCGTTATGCACGTCAACAATCAGATAAAACAGAAGAATAGGTCTGTATTTAAAGGAAAATGATTGAGAATCATTTATCATCCAAGCTGCTTCCAAATAGAAACCAGTCTTGGTGAAGTGAAACCAAACTATGTGCTAAGGAAAACAGGGCTTCAATTGTTTACATAGATGGGTGACAAATTTAAAGGAAAAACTATCACAGTGTGTTCGTAAGGTGTTGGGCCACTATGTGCTGCCAGAACAACACCCGAGCAGCGCGTGGTAATTCAATCTGGTGACTTTGAAGGTCATAGCATGTGATTGACATCGTTTTAATCATCAGTGAGCCCTGGTGTCCTGTGAATGTGGGCGGAGTCATCCCAAAAACCATTCCATACCAACATGCTCACAGCGTAACCGAGCCACTGATTATTCCTATAATTTCTCACACGTTTGTATATAATAATGTCAGAAATGACTTATCAACTCAACACAGTTTGATGTAGAGGTGAGCGTGAAGGCAAAGCGATATCACCATACTTAAGAAGACATTTTCATGCTATACAGTATGTATAAAGATTTGCATAAAATATGATATTTATAATGTGTGTGTGTGGTCTTGCTGTGGTTTTGAGGAGGAAGGAAACTAAAGTGGGAAGCAGCACCATGAGAGCATTGTGAAAAGAGAAGTGACATGGGTACTTCTTTCTCTCTCTCTCTCTCTCTCTGTCTGTCTCTCTCTCTCATTGTATAAAGTAAGCTTAGTCTATATAGGCCTTTGTTGCAGTGCAGGGAACCTTTTCTTACACAGGAAGCTCTTTTCACAGCTCATTTGTCTGTGTGTGAGTGTGTGTGTGAGACTGTGTGACAACCTCGGTGTGATATGAGCACACAAGAATATCTAAAACGGTTGCATTTCCGAGGAGTTCTGAGCGAATGAGTTTCACACAGACTGGTTGAGCGAGGTGACTGCATGTGTTTACCCACTTAGCCGAGCTGTCATTAAACAGTAAACTGTAATTGGAGCATTAGCCATCTAGCCTGTGCTGTGGAGTCAGCTCCATGCACCCGTCTGATCCTTCCATCTATCATGATGAGAACAAAAATATCTTAAGAGCTGTGTGTGTGTGTGTGTGTGTGTGTGTGTGTGTGTGTGTGTGAGAGACTGTGAGCGATTGATATGTTTCCTCAAAATGTAGGTTTGGTCTTGTTGAGCTTGACAGGGTGCTATTAAGTGTTTAGTGATGCCAGTGCTTGTGCTTGCTTTATGACCGTGTGATTTGGCAACACTGTGTCACGTGACAAAATACACTGTCAGTGTACTGCTACGCATTGACGTGTTATTTGCTATAAAACAAATCTTCCAAGCAGCGTAATTATTCTTATTTCACTAGAGAATGGTGAGAAATGGCAGTGCGAGGTCTGTATTTACACGTGGAAGCTCAACATCATAACTTCCCACTTTGACACAAAGTCACACCGTGTCCTAAACCACATCAGCAAGTCTGCGTGCGATATGTCCTGCAGAACTGGATGTGTGGTTTGATGCAGATATTTACGGAAAATATTTTGCATGAGAGTTCTATTGCTGCATAAACCCTGAGCTCAGGGGGGAAAAATATTTTTAACAAGTGAAATATTGTACACAAAATATGTCTTGATTTGATTATATTTGGAGTAAGGGAAAATTTGAGTAAACTGCCAAACTACTAATTATTTCATTGCTGTACGTATACACACACATACACACATAAGCATCCAACAAACTCCACCTGCTGACTAATTAATTGATGATTAATAATAATTAATTGAATTGATTAATGTCGTACACATTAAAGTGTCTCTTTCTTCAGAGGGAAGTTTGCGGTGGTGAAGAAATGCGTGGACAAGGCGACGGGTAAAGAGTTTGCAGCGAAGTTCGTGCGGAAGCGGCGGCGAGGTCGTGACTGTAGGGCCGAGGTGATCCACGAGCTGGCGGTGCTGGAGGCGGCCCGGTGCAACCCCCGCATCATCAACCTGCACGCAGCCTACGAGAACGAGCATGACATCATCCTACTGCTCGAGTAGTGAGTGTGACACCTCGCAGGTCGACTCAGACGGTCACGGCAGGGTTATCGCACTGTAGCGTATATGAGGCAAAAAGGACAATAATTTTAAAATGGGGCATTTTTAGAGATCAGTGCAGCATGTAACTAGTTTTGTAGTATCTTGCATGGATAAAAAGGATGACCAGTGTTTTATTTTGGTGTGTGTGTCTGTGTGTGCGTGCGCTCTCTCCAGTGCGGCAGGTGGTGAGATATTTGACCACTGCGTGTCTGACGATCTGCTGTCCGAAGTCCAGATCATTCGTTTAATCCGACAGGTCCTTGAAGGCGTCCATCTGCTGCACCAGAGCAACGTTGTCCACCTTGACTTGAAGGTTTGCTAATGCTAGCTCTAACACACGGCCATAACTAGCTAGCTACAAAGCAAGCTACATGTAAAAATAATTTAATGGCACTCTTGAACTCAACAGTTTGATTTCTCTTCTTCTGTTAGTAGCTAATTACAAGATGCTACCAGAGGAACCTTGCTGCTGTAAGAAACAGCTAGTTATGCCATGTAATACGTTTTTTAGAGACACCACTGCCCCACTATGTTCGTTGGTAGCGAAGCTGAATATCACATGGACAGTATCACATATGAGTATTTAACCCAGGACAAAACACAGCATTAATCCGGGTTAGCATATTCATCTTTGACGTGCTCCTTGTGCTAATCCAGGCATGAACTTTCCTTCAAATCTAGTAATATGTCCCAGTTTTCAAGCATCTTTGAATTCCTGTACAGTTTGCTCTACAGGTTCAGAGACACTAAACCCCAGTTAACCTCTCTCTACTTGTTCTATTACTGCCTAAACCTAGGCAGTAATATTTATGAGCGTGTAGCTCATATATATATTCCACTTGCACCAGTGGAAAGTGAGGAGACGTGAGCTTACAGCACATGTTTGAGACACGATTCTCATCATCTTTGCAGCCTCAGAACATTCTGCTGACGAGTCTGAGTCCTCTTGGGGACATTAAAATCGTGGACTTTGGGCTGGCGCGGCGGCTTGGCTCCATCGGAGAGCTGCGAGAGATCGTGGGTACACCCGAGTACGTAGGTATGTCCTGGTTTGTACGTAACGTCACCGTCTCATCCTCATCACGTTCATGTTCGTTACAGCTGCCTGACTCGGATCTCCAGTAGAGACACAGAATGAAAAGAAGTGCTAAATATCATTGGTTTGTTGATGTCAGGATCCTAGAAAGAAAGACTCTTTATTTCCTATTTACTATGTAGCAGGTGTACAGATATAACACAGTGGTGCAGTAGAGGATGTGGGCTAAAGGATGGTATCTTCAGTTAAAGTCCCCATGAAATCAAAATGGATGTTTTGTGGCTTTGAGTATGAATATATTAGCCTTAAGGTATCTATAAGCTAGTGTGCTCCAAAACATTGACAAAATTCGCATTTAGAAGTATATATGCATTCAGAATTTACAATCTCTCTCTACCACCAATATGGATCAACAGTTTTGATGACATCATTCCGCACTTTTCTGTCCAATCAAATGCTCTTTAGAATCTGAAGTGTCCCACCCCGACATTGTAAAAATCCATGGTACTAACTGTCAAGTACGGCTTAGCCCAGACGGCGAGGTAAGCTAAATGCCATTGGCTATTCAAAAAGGGGGCGGAGCCACTCATATCCTGCCCTGACTGCCTGTTTTGGTGAAAATTATGTCGTGTTTCAAGGTACTTTACGGTGATTTTAAAGATGGCTGTTGGCCGTGTCAGCACATGAGAAGTTTTTTTATAATAAAAAACATTAACAATGTCTTAAGTGGGTCCAGTAACAATGACTTACTTTCACCAGAGAGAAATGAGAAACTTTAACCAGAGACTTAACAAATAAACATTTTGATCAAAGCCACTTAGTCTAAAAGCATTCACCAAATTCAGTGTTTCTGTTTATATTGTAACTGATTTTGTCTTCATTTTCACGTATACACCCTGATTTAGATTTAAATGTTTTATTTCTTTATCTAGCTCCAGAAATCCTGAATTATGAGCCCATCACTACAGCCACAGATCTCTGGTACGTCTATACTGTGTTTAGCTAATATGCATGACTTGCTGAACACGTCACGTTTCATCCATCATGCAGCATATTGTTATAGGGATTTGGAATTTTTCCTTATAGCTTGTTTTATATA
>JANDJT010000199.1:23487019-23502439 GCA_024331685.1 Stegophilus panzeri | reverse complement strand
ACACACACATATATATACATACTGTCATGGCGTTTCTAATAGATCACTTTGTAACTTGTTTCAAGGCATGACCTCTGCCCTGGGTCGCCGCCTGGTTGCGTGTCTTCTGAACATCTCTGAGGCTCGGGAAAGAGATGTGGTGGAGAAGGTGGCACAGGCAGCCATCAGCCACCAGCACGGTGAGCTTTAAAACTGTAGTTCCCAATCCTGGTCCACTACATATGTGTGATCTTCCTTGCTATATTGCTTGGGGTGGATGATGTTATATGAAAATAATCAACAACTGGTGGTGTGATGTGGCTCAACACAAAGCAGTATACTGTTGCCACCCTGAAGATGCCCCGCCCCCGGCAGTAACTGAACCTGAATTGTTTTATTCTTCTGATACCACAGCAATTTGCAGACAATTACAATTTTTAATTAATGAATAAATGACTTTTTTCTTCAAACATTTTATAGTTACATCTAATAACATCTAATAATAAGACAAAAAAAAACCATCAGAAAACGCAAGCCCTCTTTCCTGAAGACTTTGCCATGTCCGAAAACATTACACAGACCCTGACACTAGAGGCTCCTTCCAAAAATGTTAAAGAAACATCACCATATCAACAATGACATGTTTTTAAGTCTATAGAAATGATAACGTAATGCATTAATATACGAGTGCATTAATATAAACCTGTGATCTGCTTTGCGGCCAAATTACTGCAGAGCTGCTGTTATAAAAAATTTGTCATCACCTTCTGACCAATCAAAATAAACAGCCTTGTGTAAATCCTGGTAAGACACATGTACTGCATGGAAAAAAAACACTTCGGTATCAATTTCTTCAACTTTGGGTTAGTTTAAAGTAACTCTGCTTTGTGTCAGGCTGCATCACACCTGATTATCCTCAATCCTTGATTGTTTTCCTATAAAAGAATGCCCCCAAATATTTTATTCCTTATGTATTGTTATACTTCTCTTTTCTTACACTGAATCTCTGTGTGAGTTATATTAGGAGGAAGACGAAAAGGGGTAACTGTCCTGAACATCTTCAGTGATCATGACTATAACCGTTCCGTTCTTACCATTGTGGCCGGCATTGAGCTAATTGGTAAAGTCCTCATCTTGTGTTTTCTATCATGCGTCTTACTACTCCCTATTGTTCTATGTGTGATTTAAATGCTACCTCCTTTGGACACTAACCTGTTGCAGTGCATTGTGGGATTCTACACTATTCTTTGGGAAATTATTTATAAATTGCAGTATATAGTGAATGGGTCATGGTTTTGGATGGCTGCCGTATTTTGTACACTACAGGTGAGGTGGTTCTTTCAGCGTCTGAGCGGGCGTTCTCGTTGATCGACATGACAGCGCATGAAGGAATTCACCCCTGCATGGGAGCTGTGGATCTTGTGCCCTTCTACCCTCTGGGAGAGGAGGTGAGCTTGGAGGATTGTGGAAAGGAAGCTCGAGGTAAGGACTGTTGCTTGTAGATATTTTCTCCGAAGTAACTGAGAAATTTTTCAACCTAGTTGCCATCTTCCCTGCTCAGCTGTAGGCACTGCTCTGACCGAGCGAGTGCCAGGCACCAGTGCATTTTTCTTTAGCTGGGCAGATATACCACTGCATCGTGGCCTTGCACACCGGAGGAAAGAGCTGGGCTGGTTCAGGAAGGGTTCCAACATGGCCACCGTCCGGCCAGATGTTGGACCACCGCCCATGAGACGATATGGACTAACTGGTGAGAAGCAGAGTGTAATCCTGAACACTTACGTTTCAAAAGAGATTTCACTGTGTTATGAGAAGCAGCAGTGGACTGTGACCATAGGCTTTGTTGGGCCAGGACAACATTAATAACAACATAAATATTAAACATTAAACACTCCCAAACAACCTACTTGGGAGCTTGATCATCCATGTTATATTAGTATTTTAACCAGATTCTTTCTTCTATACATCTGTCTGAAGGCAGTTAGCAAGATCAGATTTATTATCAGACTCTGTATAGTGGAACAATCAAAAATCGAAACAATTTTTCCCTAAAATGAAACTTCATGAGCTTAACTCAGTTTGTCTGATGAACATGTAATCACTGAATAATAATTGTAAAAAATCATATTTATAGTACACGGGTCAAGGTGAAATGAAAATCTTCAACAGAATGTTGATACTTTTATTTACACTCCCACCTGCAGTCAGGAGCATCCACAAAACATGGAGGGATTTGGTTGGAAATTCCTATAAATAATGTCTATATTTATCGTTTTTAAATGAGCAAACAGGACATGAAACGATAAAGCCTCGTGTGAGACACAGAACTTTATTTTCTCCCTGAAGGTATTGGTGCAAGCCCTTATGTAATGAATTGCAACGTGACCATCGATACCCAGGATGTATCATTAGGGCGGGATGTAGCCGCAGCCATCCGAGAGTCCAGTCCAGGTGGAATCCCGGGGGTGCAGGTCATGGCTCTTCCTCATGAAGGTACTGTGGAAATTGCCTGCAATGTAGAAAGCGTACCAGCTCCAGCTGATGGAGGGGAATCATGGCCAGCATTCAGAGTTGGGGAGCAGAAATTCTGCCACGCTCCAGCATCACTCATTACCACGCGGGTAGCAGAACTGGCCAAACGCCAGGGTGTGATGACACGAGGAACAGCGCTGGTTGGGTTCACACCGCTCGAGTGTAAGAGACTGGCTGAGAGAGCGCTGTCTCAGGATATCGGAGAGTTCTGGAAGGAGCTACACGGAGTGCGCATGTAGCTGTGGAGCCTCTGCTACAGCTGATACGCTTCAGAGGCCTCGCAAAATAAACAGTTCCCGGTATTATGTACAGTGCTGTCAAAGTGTTGATCATTAATTAACTTGAGGGTGCACATAAAAATAATAGCTAAATTCTTTTATTTAATTTGAATAAAGAAACTGACCATCCAAATTCCTCACACTGTCACTGAGCTTAATGAACTGCACACACTCTCAGGTTAATATACAGTCCCCTCTGAAAGTATTGGAACGGCAAAGCCAATTCATTTGTTTTTGCTGTAGACTGAAGACATTTGGGTTTGAGATTAAAAGATGCTACTTCTGGAACAGACTCACTAATCTTTATTGATGATGTAACTCATGGTAGCAGCAGAATGAATTCAGACGTTTACAGGAACATTTTGCCTGCTAGTTTTCAGAGAAATACATCCAAACTAATCAGGAGGAACTTTATTATGCAGCAAGACAATGATGCAAAACACACTGCCAACTCAACAAAGGACTTTATCAGGGAGAAAAAGTGGAAGGTTTTAGACTGGCCAAGTAAATCTGCAGACCTTAACCCAAATGAGCAATCTTCAGTGATCATGACTACAACCGTTCCGTTCTTACCATTGTGGCTGGCATTTAGCTAATTGGTAAAGTCCTCATCTTGTGTTTTCTATCATGCGTCTTACTACTCCCTATTGTTCTATGTGTGATTTAAATGCTACCTCCTTTGGACACTAACCTGTTGCAGTGCATTGTGGGATTCTACACTATTCTTTGGGAAATTATTTATAAATTGCAGTATATAGTGAATATATACTTACCTATACTTACTTACAGACCTTAACCGAAATGAGCAACATTTCACCTCCTGAAGAGGAGACTGAAGGGAGAAACCCCGCCCCCGTGGAAAAGCATCACCAAAGAAGAAACCAACAGTTTGGTGATGTCAATGAGTCACAGGCTTGATGTATTTATTGAAAGCATGGGATATGCAACCAAATATTAGTGTTATTTGCTATAATTTACTTCAAGACTTATCTGTTCCTATACTTTTCGGTGGTTTGATACAAAAGATTCAATGTTTTATGTTGTTTAACACAGTGGTTCTCAAACTGAGGGCCATCAGATGGCGCCAGGAGGTCTGCACAGAAATTCTATAATATTATTTTTTTAAATTAATTTCACTTGTAAGTCGGGATTGTCAACAACTATGATGTACATAATAATTAGAAATATTAATAAATTAAATCAATTATACACAGCACACTAAGACACACACTAAACAGAGACATCCACTGATATACTAGTGAACTGTTAGCCACACGCTGATAAAACCTAAGACTATTTAAAATAGATAAGTTTGTAGATAGAGGACAGAGTCTCTTAGCTGAACGGTTAATACAGAAGAGCCTAGCATGAAAAAAATTTAATTGTGAAAATTTGACACCTCTAGGGTGTCAAAGGGACCCTACACAAGGAAAAAATTTGAGAACCACCCTTTTAACACATCTAGATGTAAATACCAGGAAATAAAAGCTGAAATCCTAAACTCTTGTCTCATATCCATCTTTTGACCTCAAGCCCAAATGTCTTGGGTGTATAGCCCAATCAAATGAATTGGCCTGGTCATTCCAATAGTTTCAGAGGGAACTGTAATTCGTTGCTTAAGTTTGCACTTCCCATCATTTGTGGCAGAAACATACCTGTATTTTACAATTTCTCTATAAAGTGTATACAGCTACAGTGAGTCAAATGCTATTCAGAAATGCAAATGTGTATAAATACAGAAATTAGGGAACTAGAGAATATTTATATCACACTGAGAAAGGATGTGGGATGTCAGATGTATATTTTGTGACCAACATTAAAATGTTCAGTTTTTTTTTCTGGGCGTGGCAATGACTGTAATCTCCAAACACACAAACAGGTGTTTCCCTGCTTCATTTTCAGTTAATCACAGAATCTGACCAGCATGACCGGTACTGTAAGGTTTATAAAGGGACTCATTGAGCACAGCCTTGGTTACAGTGTGTGGTTTTTCATACAAGTCTTTCTTGGGCACATTAATGTATATGAGGACAGGAAACACAGCAGGACACTGACTCTTCTGGACAGTGATACTGGATATATGTGTGGGCACGAGTCCTTTTTACTTGTTTTATTATAAACAAAAAACAAAACAAACAAAAAAAGATGGGGTCGATTATGTACCAGTGGCATTTGTGATGTGGGGCTGTTTCTTGTGGACTGAAGGTGACAGTCTGCCATAAGTAGCAGTTCATACAGACATTTCATCCCATGATGTAGTCAGTCCCCCAAACCAACATTAATTTAATGCAAAAACAGAGAAAGAACAAATAAACAAGTTTTAATTGGACAACATTTGTTAATTTCTAGTTTTATTTCTAATTAAATAAACCTAAGTGTCAGAATCAAACCATCACCTCTTTCGCACAGTCACTTTTGGTATGTTTTTGGCTGAAGGGCATACACCCTTCCACACAAAGAAAAAGGCAGCCAGCGGCTTCCGTCTGCATATTTACAACAGCAGTTAACCATTCCTGAATTCCTTTGACAGCAATTCACTATAAATTAAGCGAAGAAAGTGCATTGAGTGTTCAAGTAAGGGTGGATGGTTGAAACACCACATGATGAGGGCACATGTCGAGACCTGCACTAAAGAAGACAACAGGGTGGTGATAAAGAAAAATCAAGTTCTGAAGTAACTGTTCTCCAGAAAGTTTAACTCTTAACAGGCCTAGGTGAAAGAGGACAAAGCCAATACTCAGCTGATTGCACTGTAATATTAGACTGTGTCTTGATTGGCAGTTATTTTGAAAGACAAACAAAGTCAAGCTTCGAGTGTGCTTCATCTCTTGGAAGCGCGGCGAGGGTCCCTGCCATTGCTGATGGTGACTGATGGTTTCAGAGGTGCAGGCTGTCCTACAGTGACCGGTGACGGGCCGTTTCCAGGAACACGGCCATTCGCTCTCCCAGGAGCTGGGAAGTTGGCTGGCAGGGATGCGTTATTATTAGGATACGTCTGCATGGTGCCATTTCCTGCCATTCAAAAACATTCAAATGAGTCTGGTCTCAGTGAAAAGGTCAAGAACGTCTTGGAGCATGGTATTAATAGTCTGCTACTGAACAGCTTTGTACGCCACACAGTCTACACATCATGACTGACTGGTTTTCATACCTGCTTGGACAGGAGGAGGTGCATTTTGATTAGGTGGGGAGTTTCCACGCTGTTCTTTACCCTATTTAAAAGGGGAAGATGAAAAGCCATATTTAAACATCCATGCAGAAACAACTTCCTGTCCCAGCTCAGGGACAGGTTCAAGTGAGTTCAGCTGTAACCACAAGTGAAAATATTCAATATGTTTGACTATTTTACACAAGTATATCTAATATACTATACACCGTTACAACATACCGATAGCATGGGAAACCTTTAAAAGTGAACCAGTAAAGAACTTACTTGCAATTTACTCAGTCTAATGTAGCCTTACCATTTTGTTCTGCTGGTTGGCTTGGGCTAGCAGCTCAGGATTTGGCTCGCTGAAGTTTGGAACTTCTGAGTACACCATGCAGAACCTGGGTTTGTTTTAAATATTACAGATTGAGACACAAAGATTATTAAATGGTAAAGGAAGCACCACACTCAACACTGCCAGTTCAGATGATCATAGGTTTATACAACAAGTCTCGCTACTCACTCTCCGATTTTCTGCAGATCTCCACCTCGGCCTGTGTACAAGGTAAGACACCCCTTCCAAATAGAGGCATAGCTACGAAACAAAAGGGGTGTACTAATTTACAGACTGCCATTTTGAATACTGTACAAAATATGTAATCATTAGTAGTTACTGCAGGAGATTTCAGGTCTTGCATCAGGTGAGTAAACGTCATACATGTGCATCATACTTTAATTACATGCCAGGTTGATTCTTGAGTCCTGTATCTATTGTATGTTGTCAGAATTTTTACCCCATGCACTGGTTATATTTTCAGTTAACCAGATAAAAATCAGATCTACTTCACATTAATATGCAAATCAACTTAAAACCTTTGACCACCACTTTTGACTGCACTGTTCCTCAAATTCTGCTGTATTTGCATTACTTTACAAGTAATTAGTTATTCCATCTGTAACAATCTGGTCTGCATTCTTAATAGTAATTATATTTAGTAAATATGTAAATAGTTAGTTTGTGGTGCCAGAACCAAAGACGTCTATAAGAAGTGATTCATAATGCATTATCTTTTCTGGTGAAACTATATTCTATTCCAAGAGTCTTCAAAAATTTCTTGTTCACACAAGATGTTTTAATTTTATTAAATTTTTTAAATTAGTTTTAACATTTATTCTAATTCTCATTTATAATTGTAAATTACTTTTAGTACACTTCTAACACTGTGCTGCTGAAATAGAGTTTCCCCTCTGGGATGAATAAAGTGATCTGTCCATCTATCTGTCTTGATGTGAAAAACAGGTTATGACTTCATATGGTGACTTCTAACATTTTATTTATTTATTTCTTAAACAAAACAAAGATGCACTAGCTACTTTCTACTGGAAAGAGCTGGCTTAAAGACTTTCTTCCTATATTTGACAACTTTTTAGACTTCTTTAGTGACAATTTATTTTATTTCTTAAAGCCTAATCAAACTCTAGCGACTTTCTGAGCAGACATTAGTGTGTCAAACTCGATACGGCTCTCCAGCTCACATCATACCTGCTGATATACAAGTTAATGGAACAGGTTAGCTCGACTCCCTATCAGTGTGTAATGCCTAACTGTGTTGTGCTTTCAGCCAACCACTGACCACCACAATTTCCTAACGACCAATCAAGTAATGAGGGCAAGTAACCATTTCCTTCAAGACCTTTCAGGACAATGAGCAGTCACTGGACAATGGTGGCTCAGTGGTTTAAGGCTCTGGGTTACTGATCAGAAGGTTGTGAGTTTAAAATACCCAGCACTGCCAAGCTGCCACTGTTGGGCCTTTAACCCTTTCTGCTCTAAGGGTGCCGTATCAAGGCTGACCCTATGCTGTAAACCCAACTTCCAAATGCTACGTTCACACAGCGACAAAGCAACCGGAGACCATTCATTTTCAATGACTTCCAGCGACATGAGCGACAACCATTAATGACTAAATGTCGAGGTCAGTTGAGAAAAGTTTATGCAAATGTGCAGCGATTACCAAATGGAAGTGAAGGCAGTAGCACGCACATGATCTGTAGCATCCTGTGTTCATTAGCGGAAGGAACAAAGACCTGAGGCGCCCAGAAATGAGCAGTGCCAAGCCGAACACTTCACCCAGGAAACAGAGGCCGCGGCCGAGACAGCCATAAGCGCTTTTGCCGCAGATCAGATCGATGGCCGCAACGGCAGAGAGCACACACTGCTTCTCCTTCATCTATTAGGATACGATGCATATATACACTGGTGAATTTTATCTACAAAACGCTCCCCCTCCAGAATTTTAGCAGCAAAAAAACTGGTTTGTTGTCAGAAGTCAGAACGCTAGTTGCACCACCCACTAATAAATGTTAGTATGGCAACCAATAGTAGGAATACGTACTGGCGACTTACAGCGAGAAAAAAATCGCTGTATATGTACATAGCATAAAGCACGGGTACACATTGTACGATTTTGACCATGATTTGGTCATCTGAGAAACTTTGAGAATCCTAGAAGATTCTTATAATCCTAGGCAAAAATCTGTAGTCTCTGATCACTAGTTTGACATGTTCCCTGACAGACGATTAACGGCCATTGCGATCACATTTTTCCTCCAAATTAAATTCTGGCAGTGTCAGAAGATTTCAGGCACAGTCCTGTAGTGTGGCTTCTTCTACTCCATAAGAATCTTTTTGCGTGCGTCTATTTTTCACATCTTGACTGTCATAATCTGACAATGACAATTGAGATCTTACAGTGTGACATGACTTACAGCTCATGATCTTGATCATGTTCGTACAGCCTGACAAGCAACAATTGCAAAGGACTATTAAAAATAGCACAGTGTGCACCCGGCTTAAGATAGTCAAAGAAATAATTTGACTACCGTAATGTACACATGATGCATAATGCGCTCGATAGAAAGTAGAGTATTTTGTAAATGGCTGTTGGAGCCATGACTAACTATTTCTTTAAAAATAAAAAAAATTTAAAAAATAAAAAAAAAAAAGTTTCTATTCTGATAAGAACTCTTCTCTGTGACTTAATTCCAAGTCATTAGATATGCCAATGATCATGATGAATAAATGAATATGCAAGTTAGCCTGTGACGTCACCTAGTTTCCCCTGAAGAGTTAACACAGATCTGAACTATCCTGATATTATATCAGATCCTGTGCTTAGTGTGTACAGGGGATTAGTTTTACACTTAAAAGGGTCTCCATGAGGAATCCTAGCCTTTAATGAAGGTCTGTAAGTCCTCCGTGGTTGCTCTTTGAGAAATTTTACCCTCGTGTGAGGCGGATGATGTCCCCAGGCTGGATGAGGCTGCCCAGTTCATCCCAGACGGAGATGGCGATACTGCCGCTCTTATCCGCTACTTTACACGAGCGCACTTCGTGTCCGTCCTTTGTCTTGGTCACGCGACCTGGGGGGGAGGAAAAAAAAAAAAAAAAAAAAAAAGAAGAGAACACACACCTAGTACCGACTTGCTGTTTTAACTCGGAACACAGAAGAGAGCCAAAGCCACAGAGAGAGAGAGAGAGAGAGAGAGAGAGAAGTAACGCATGCGCTAATCAGGTTACTGCCACTGATGCTAGCAACACCGGAAGTCAGCGTTGCGAAACAGAAAAGGGAAGAAAGAAAGAAAAACAGCGTTAGCACACTGCTGCTCATGAGAGCTAAACCGCCAGCGGAGGAATCTTTCCCAGTACAACTTACCTATTTCCAAAACTATAAAGACGATATGCAGGTTTTTAGATCCCGGTTTTACGTCTTTAATCAAGCTCACGGTGTCGTTGTTAATATTCGACATCGTTATGAAAATTAGAAAAAAAAATTAAAATCGCAGGAGAAGACGAAGCTAGCGGTGCTAGCTTTGAGGCTATCACTACACACTGTGGTGTATCAGAGCAGCAGCAGCTAGCAGGATAAGCTAGCCGAATACACTTGTACAGTATAATGGAGCTGTAAAGATAATACAGCGACTATGAGTCGGAGGTCTTAAATTAGTGTTCGTCCTTTCGACTTGTACACGAATTTGGTTTAGAAAAGCCTGAAATAGTAGATAAAGAGTGTGTCTCGAAAGGGGAAGTCACTGAAGTTTAACCCCAAAAGCCAATCAGCCGAGGGGCTGTCCACTTTTTTTTCCCCCCCGTTTTTTTTTTTTTTTTTTTAAAAAAAAAGACTATTCAGACCGAGATTTATAACCCTATTCTAACCCTTCATGGGAGAAACGACAACGTTTGAAGTCGAAAGCGCTGAACTATTGATTTTCCGTGCAGGTGTCTCGTTATTTCCGCTAATCATTTCTGAATCTACACACTGAGGGAGGTGAAGGAGCTCATATCAAGCTACACAAACACCCTTTACAAAATCCCAGCTATTATGGCTTTTTAAAAAACGCCGAAGTTGACTGCGGGAAAAAAACAAAACAAACAACTGAGCTAAGCTAGCTAACTTTTCTTTAGTGATAACTCTTCCATGATAAGCATTCATCATAAACTCGCTAATGGCTCTTTTGAACTGGTTTAATCCGTGACCTATGAGTACCTATATGTGAGACAGTTACAGTGATAGAATTACATTAAAACCTGATCGCGACCCAAAAAAAAAACAAAACGGACAGAAAACTCTTCGTGTGACATTTCTACCTAGACTTCAATCCCTAACAAAAGCCTAAGAACAACGCCAACGTGTGTGCGCTGCGCTTCTTATACCAGCCGGGTCATACCATTATTCTGCTGAATGGGGGGGGGCGTACTGTATTACGTTCAATTACATTTACTCATTTATCCATATTTTGATAATTAGACCACACGATGCGTTTGATAGAACTTGAAACAAACACAACAATCTGACCAAGTCACGTTTAGACATTGAAGACCGTAAGTGAAGGGTTGGTATATACCCTGCTCTCGATATCTGATTGGTCACAGTAAGCTCAGTTAGGGAAATACCCCGGCACGGCACGCGCGTCCTGCTTCCTTCTGCTGTGTTGCAGACGTTGTGAAATATGATTTGATTACACGCATCCCAATTATTTCCGCTATATATTTTACTTGCTGAGCAGTTTCTTTTCACCCCCGTCATCATGCACAGCTTTCTGCTTAGCAGTCTTCCATATCGCATATATAAAGTGTGATGCACCAGAAAAGTCTGAAAAGACAAACACTACACAGTGAAAAAAATGAACACCATGAGTCAGGGCAGAACTTCTGAAGATCGCGTTTTGTATTCTTTGAAATGCCATACGGTCCCAACATTCTCAGGTGTAAATATGCAGCTCTAATGGTAAACGTTTATGTCGTATATAATAATTGAATGTAATTTAAACTAATGGTGAAACAGATAGCAGGTCATGAACTTCTCAGAGCGAAGTAACATGTTTGGTGAAGCCACTGATGGATTCTACATATTTTACCAGATAATTAAATTACACTCGGGTTATGAGAGCATGCCACAAAACACAAAACTCCACCTCAAAAAACAAGACCGCAAGAAAGTATAAATGAGGCATATTTGAAATATTTAGCATTTTTGTGCAAAAATGGGTTTTAAACATAGTTAATTAGTCATTTAATTTTCAATTTCGAAACAAAAAACGAATCAACGCAACATACATGGACCCAACACACAGTATTACGAATCAGTCCAGTGTAAACGAACTGGTTCATTTGTGTAAATTCACTTATTATCGTGTGTTTTGGACTATGTGTAAACATCTGTTAGCCTGTGTGAAATAGCTTATTCAGGTCAGTACTAAATAAAAAACAAAATGTAACTTCTATGATCTCTCATTTATTATTTAAAATTGTTAACATTTTGCAGATTCTACAAGGTGTATGTAAATTTATAATCTCAACTGTACCTCAGATTAGTACTCATAGCATATTTTTTTTCATACTTGTACCGTATATCACACTCCACTTGTACATCTCACCCCACAGTGCAATTTCCAACCACTTTATAACACCATCTGTACATCCATGATTTATGGGAAGGAACGCAAAGTAAGAATTTCCTTGTACTGTGTAACTGCCTATTTTACTGTGCATATGGCAGTAAATCTTGAATTTAAAGCAATGTTAACAATGAAACTGTTTTAACACAGTAACAGATTTGGTTTGAGTGGGTGGAAAATCCATCCATGTTCCAACACATGTTTTTGGACTGGGGGAGGAAGCCGGAGTACCCGGAGGTATTGGCTGCAACAGTCACAGAATAAATAAATAAATAAATAAATAAATAGGCGAAATCCTGTACGGATTGTGTAATATAATGGCTCTAGTATAATAATATAATGGTGCATGTTTATGTAATAGTTAAAAAGATGGATTATTTCACAATAAATTTGCGCAAAAAAAAAATATTTTTGTTTGAACAGGGCTGCAGAATATTTGAGACATGGGCTGAGGTTACAGATCTGTCTGTTATATATTATGCTGTTATGTGTCTTCTGTTTACAGTAGTGATCAATAAAATGTCGTTGTAGAGTGCAATTAGGTGTATTACTCAATAAATATTTTATTAGTGACCTGATAGTATCGATGAAAAATAAAACGCGAGCTCGTCACGAACAGGATTCGAACCTGTGCGGGGAAACCCCATTGGATTTCGAGTCCAACGCCTTAACCTCTCGGCCACCGTGACGCCGGGAATGTAGGCTCACAGCTACTTATTTGTAGCTAAAATGGTTATACGCTACGTGCTAATTAAATGACGCAGATTTAGGTTAGCTAATTACATTAGCTAAACTGTTTGCTAGCATACACTCACAAACAAAACTAGAAATAAAGTTTAGTTACATATTAAATCGTGAATGCATTCTTTTTAGCTTTATTTAGATCCTAAATAAAGCTAACGTTAAAACCATAAAACGCCAACTCTTCACGTTAGACAGTTATAACTATAATATAACTATAACCAGTTCAATATAAACACATCATGGGAAGTTTAAACTTGTTGTGAAACAGATAAACGGATTTTTGGAGACATAATC
Source organism: Stegophilus panzeri (assembly GCA_024331685.1). NCBI lineage: Eukaryota > Metazoa > Chordata > Actinopteri > Siluriformes > Trichomycteridae > Stegophilus > Stegophilus panzeri. The sequence continues at coordinate 23,489,506 of JANDJT010000199.1, read as the reverse complement.
ATGCATGTTTTGTACTGTATTACACTGACATTTCGATGTAAACAAGAATTTAGCTTTTCAGTACTGTTTCCGCAGCGTAATAAAAGTGAGCAGCAGAGGGCGATCAAAATACAGGTTAAAGTAACTGCTTGTGTAGTTTGGTTTGATCCTAAATGACTCTTGGTGCACATATTGTGCTGTATGTGTGGTGTAGAGCTGATCTGATTTCTACAGTCCAAGATGAGTTTTTGTAAAACATCATGCTCCACCTACATAAGCTATGTCTTGTCTCATTATCGATGCTCTAAAAACCCCAATAGAAACCCTCAAAGAATCTGTAATGGTTTTAATGGTTATAATGGGACTTGTATTGGTTTTAATGGAAACTGTAATGGTCCCTGTGGGTCTCTGTTGGTAATTTGTTGCTTTCTATTGGTGGCATGTTATGTCTAGTGGATACTATTAAGAAAATTTTAAAATACAAATGTCACTGATAGCCTGTATGAATCTACAGTCAGTCTGAGTTAGAAAGGATATCAGCCCCAACCTCACTTCTTCAACACTGTTGGCATTAAGGGAACAGAACATTACAGAACATTAAGAACATTAAGGGAACGGCCCTCTCCTGGTTCAGGTCTTATTTGATTGATCACTATTAGTTCATAAATGTAAATGGTAACTTCTCTGTGAATACTAAGGTAAAGTTTGGTGTTCCGCAAGGCCCACCTAAAACAGTTTAGAATGTTGTGGTGAACTGGGATGTTTGGATGCTGTGCCCCCCCAATCCTTTCACGCATTCTCCCAGGTTTGCTGATGGTGGAGTAGCTGGCCACCTTATGTCCCTATGTCCCAGAGTGTCCTTATGTCTGTACTACCTTCTGTCATAGCCAGAGTCCCTGTTTACACTCAAATACTTTGTCCTTAAACATTACTGGGCATTAAGAATACCTAATAATCTCTCTCTCTCTCTCGCTGCGCATGCGCGGTAGTGGACCGAGTGTGGCGTGTTGGGCGTGTGAGAGCGGTTGGCGTTTTGCCAACTTTTTCGGTATTTAATGCAATTTTTTCCGTGTAAACATCTCGGATTATTTACTTTTTTGTGTGAACGAGTGTGAAAGCGTACAAGTGCGTGTGCGTGCGCGTGCGTGCGTGTCGCCGTGGCGGAACTTGGCAGCTCCGAACACGCGGCTGTTTGAGAGTTTGACTCGCCGGCACGGTGTGAGGGTGGTGTGCAGGGCGAGTAAAGAGGACTGTGTGTTAGCGATAGGAGAAATGGTGTGGCATGAGAACATTGTCTCAGCCTCCCGCATGAACAATGCAATCGTAGTGTTTGCGAATGACGTTGATAAGGCAAACGAGTTAGTCCAGAAAGGAATTATACTAAACAATGAACTTACGATGGTCTCTTCCCTCAGTTCCCCATCCAAAAAGATCATATTGTCTAATGTCCCTCCTTTTATCTCCGATGAGATAATATTGAAAGACCTGTCGAGATACGGGCGACTGGTCTCCCCTATAAAGAAAATCCCCCTTGGCTGTAAGTCCCCACTGGTTAAACACTTGGTGTCTTTTAGGAGAATGTTTTTTATGATTCTGAAGGATGGAGCAGAAGAATTAAACCTAGTGTTTAAATTCAGTGTAGAAGGATATGACTACAGCATTTTTGTATCTTCGGACGCAGATATGAAATGTTTTAAATGTGGTAAAATAGGGCATCTTGTCCGGGCCTGTCCTGAGAGACAGAGTGACCCCGGTGTTTCTGAGTGACTGGGGCAGGACGTAGCTGGACCTGCTGGAGCCGTTCCCCCTGCGGCTGCAGCTCAGCCCGCTGCTGATAGCCCCGGAGTTGCTGCTGCATCTGAGCCCAGTGAGAGCAAACCCCAATCCCAGCCTGTAGCCCAGGAACCCACGAGGGCTACACCAACCCCAGAGAGACCCTGCTTGCCTGAACTGGCTCCGGAAAGGCCTTGCTTGGCCGAACTGGAGAATCCTTGCTTGACTGATAAAGACACAGTGGATTCTGGCGCAGCGCTGGAGATACCTGCGCTGGCAGAGGCAGGTACAGGGGTGCAGAGCAGTCGCTCAGAAGCACCAGTCACTACGCCGGGGGATGGGGGAGACGTGGAGATGGAGGACGAACCCATGTTTAAAGTATGGATCAAGCGGAAAAAACGAGGTAAGGGACAAGGGAGCAAACAGGCCAAAAAAGACACTAAAATAGGTGAAAAAGAATCAGACAGCGATGATTATATGTCAGATTCTGTTTTTAACTTTGGCTCTCAGGAAGAACAGCAAGAAGTTGTATACTGTGCTGAGGACATTAAAGAGTTCTTAAGAAACACCAAGTGGCAAAAGAACATTATGCTAGAAAACTATTTCTCAGATCTAAAGCAGTTTATTCACGATGTCAAACATTTTAGAAGGGAAGGAGCTTTTATTGACACAGAGATCTTTCGACTGAAGAAATTGATCACTAGAATAAGCAAAGAAACTTCTGATGATGACCAG
>JANDJT010000199.1:23462813-23482624 GCA_024331685.1 Stegophilus panzeri | reverse complement strand
ATTTGCAAATAATGACAGTAATGATAATATTGCATCTCCTTTCCCTTTGCGCAGGTGAGTCACCGCCGGCACGGCCAAACTTCGTGAGGATGGGCGGGTTTTGTTGGTCACCTCCCTCAAAATACTTCTAATTGATTGCCCCCCTCCCCCTCTCAAAAATTTGTTCAGTCTGCTCCATTGCGTATCTTGAAACATGCCCCCTTTCATGCCTAATTCACACAGACAGTGAGATTGATTTCCATTGATGAAAAAGGGAAGGGAAGAAAGGTGGGGCTCAAAAGCTCTGCGAAAAAAAGTTTAAGGTGTTAGAGGCAGATGCTATGAAATGTTTTAAATGAACAAGTTTTGCATTTGGTGTGAAGGCAAGTTGCAGTTCTGCAGGCGCTGACGGCTCTCGCATTACAGATTATTCTAGCATTACAGTTCATTCTCTCTCTCTCTCTCTCATACACACAAAATTTCTCATACACACAGACATGCTCTTTCAAATATACACTTTCTCATACACACACTCTCTCTCTCTCTCTCTCTCTCTCTCACTCTCTCTCACTCTCTCTCGCTCTCTCATACACACAAACTCTCTTTCTCATACACATAGACATGCTCTTTCAAATATACACTTTCTCATACACACACACATACACACTCTCTCTCTCGCTCTCTCATACACACACACACACACACACACACACACACACACACACACACACACACTCTCATACACACAATCTCTTTCATTAAGATGTGGTTCCATGTTAAAAAATAAAGTTTCAGTCCTGACTGAGGAGTTGTACAGCTGAGTGGTGCAGCTCTCCTACACTGCACCCAGATGATACCCCCTGACTTGCTAACATGCTGTAGTCTTGATTGTTTTATATTCTTTGTCACACAGTTCTTCTGTTTCTGTTTGCCTGTTTTACAAATATGACTTGACATCTGTTCAGTGCTACTTCAAATAAATATGTTTAAATAGCATTTATTCTTCTGTATTGTGTTATATTTTTTATGCTAGTAAGTGGTGTTAAAATTGGTCTAAACATCAGTGAGCCACTGTGTTATGATGTGGCGTTTTGTGGGCCAGGTGTGGTGGTCTGCTCGGGGCTAGAAAGTCCAGGGCCACTTTTTGGTCCCAGTCCGCCCCTGCAAATATATTCTGAGCAAATTCCACACATCATTGGACCCCAGGCATTGTCTCCTTTCACAACATTCTTTCTGTCACTTAGTGAAATTAGTGTTATAAAAATATAATGTAAATTTATATTTATAATGTATTTTTTTTTTCACAAGGTGGAGCATGTCTATTGTGAATAATTAACATGATGACTTATGACAGCATGACCAAGACATAATTTTTCTCCCGTCTCATTATTCAAGTTATGTAATGCAGAAATGCAGGATATCAGTGACATCTGACTGGTCTGAGGCACATTTTTCAATTCCACCTATAGCAGTTTTAAAAGGCTTATTCTCCATCTCAGCATATACTGTGTTTGTGTCTATATATACATATATATATATATATATATATATATATATATATATATGTGTGTGTGTGTGTGTGTGTGTGTGTGTGTGTGTGTGTGTGTGTGTGTATTTTATTTTATTTTGCCCTACCTTTGGTGTACATTAGATCCAAAATCACATTTCAAAATTATAGCCCAATATTACACTCTCAACTGGTGATTGTTTCTACAAGCCACATTTTATAGTTGTCCTCGACCAATCCAAGGTAACAAACACTAACAAACAGTGCCATTCAATCCAGATTAGCTACGAATGTTACAGAAAACAGTGTATGTATTCATTTATTAGCTTATCTCCTAAATAATAGCAGGTCTGCATTCGGTTTGCTTTCAAAACACTCTTCCTGTTAATGTTCACCACAAAAGTTTGTAAAAAAAAAATTTAAATTCACACTAGCAATAACTGCAGAGTGAGAAAAGCAGACTTCAACTCCAAGCCTGTCTCACATATGCTTGGTGTTAAAAATGAGGTGTGTGTAGCTGGATGTGGAAAGAACACAAAATGTGTTGGTGCCATATCTACAAATACATAGGTGGGATTACTATTTTGCAGTTATATATATTGTATTAGAATATTTGCCCTTTGTTTTGAATAATTAAATATATTACTGATTTACAATTTTATAGTACTATTATATATGTATTATATATTATGCAGTTCTACTGTATATAATGTATTGCAATATCATTAACCTTCAAACCAAGGATACTGATGTGAACAGTGATGAATAGGAACGTACCATTGTTAAGCCAAACAGCTGAGAGAGCTTAGAGGCAGAACACCTGTGGAGCATGAGGGTCCTGCATACCCCGGCCTCCAGGTGGAAAATATGCCATCAATCCCTTTGGGTAGACAGACCTCCACTTCTCACATCTTCACGCCATGGAAAATACACTGTAGGGGAGCAATCCATCAGAATCAGGAATGTGCTTTTTTATTCCTCACCCGGTTCGGAATGGTACTTCCCAACTCCAGTCGTGAAGCACCCCAGCATTGTAAAGCTTAGCATCCTTCATGTCTGAAAATATATCAGACCAAAAACGTCTTTTTTTCTTTCTTTTTTAAAAAAAAAAAAAAAAAAAAAAAAAAGGCTTGACATGTTTTTAATCATTTTTGAAAATCTACAGTATTTCTATTACAAAGATGATTTTAGAGTAACCAGGTGGGTTTCCTCTGTATTCTCCCGTTTCTTCAAACCTCCCAAAAACTTGCTGGCAAGTGGTACACTAAATTGCCCCTAGTGTGTGAATGAGTATGTGAATGTATGCGTGTGTGTGTATATAAGCACAGGGGGGCCTGTGATGAATTGGCATCCACCATGACCCTGATCAATATAAAGCGGTTACTGAAGATAAATGAATGAATCAGTAACCAGGTCATAGCATTCAAATGACTGGTGTTTGCTAATCAGATATAAAGGCAATATTAGTGACTCATTAGTGATTTTAAAATAAATAATCACACTATTGCATTGCTATAAAATCTAAAAAGATAGCCTTGGACAATCAACATTGCTGTTAATATGTGCACTTACTCCCCTTAGTTTTACGCCACTTGTAGCTATTAAAAGGAAGACATGTGTTTATGTACTGCTTATAAAAGATATTTATGAATACAAAAGTCATTATTGCAACTTGGCAAGTGTACAAGTATTAATGTTGGAAATGCACTCAAATTAACTGCCTTGTTATTTCATGAGAGGAATTCAAGTACACAATATAACAATATTTAAAATAAATTCCCATATAATGTGATTTTTTTCACTCTCTTTTCTGACAATATCAGCTAATTAACAGAACCAAGCAGTTGTAAACTTTATGTTTTTAAACTGTATTCGCATTTTTTTTCAGTGAGTATACTGTATTTAAACCAAGTGAAGCACCACTGTTTCAAACAAACATATGCTACTTACTCCACAATCTCAGATAAACACTTTATTAAAAGTAATTTTCAGTGTTATCACTTATGCTGAAAATGTATTTTGCTCTGAAAGCAGTAAACAAGGTTTGTGGAATTCAGACAATATACAGCACAGGTAACTGATTTTAGCTCACATTCTTCAGAAAAAGGGAATTTCTTAGTATATTCTTAAAATTTCTTTATCACTTAATTACTCTATGGAATCACACTTTATTTGATTATCTATTGTAGTACAATATATTGGGAAGACTAACAGGTGAAGTATAGGACTGCATGCAATAGAGTTTTAAAACTATATACAAGAAGATAGCGCTATAACAATTTTAACATATCAAGTGTGGTAAGACATAATTCAATTTGTTTAATAGTTTTCACCCATTACCATGTAGAGCCTAGTTCAAGGAAGAAAAAAAAGTCTTTTTTTATACAAGTGCCCTGTTTTCTATTAGACAAACTCTTACATAACACAACTGACTTTGAACAGATGGTTTGCTCCTGTGCCAAGACCTCTGCAACAGATGGAATGCTAGTAAATCTAAGAAGCTTGCTGGATAGCTACCGCAGCTGACGGGGGAGATTCAGGTGCAGACATGGACTTGTCCTCCTCTTCATCTCCAACATTATGACTGCCATTCTCATGAGCATCAGCTCCATTATCAGCTTCATTATTAGCTCCATTATTAGCTCCATTATTGGCTCCATTATTAGCTTCATTTTTGGCTGCATTATTAGCTTCACTGGGCTCCTGTAACTCTTTTTCCTCTTTTTCTGCAACCTTGCCTGAGGGAACATTATCAAGCTCTGCATCTTCAGTAACTGATGCTCCCCCATCTGCACTATCCGTGGTGGATGGACTGTGCACCTTCCCATTAAAATTTTCCTCTTCATTATGAACCTCTGCCATTGGTAGCTGACCATCCAATCCCCCCATGGGTGGAACCTCTACTGTAGCATTTTCACCCCCAGCCTGAGTGGCCTCACCTTCTCCATCTCGCATCTTCTTGACGTTGAAGGTCATGGGCGAGACACGGAAAGACGAGCTCTTGCTGGTTGGGCTTTTGGGATGGCTGGGAGAGAAGCTCTTCATGATCTTTTCACGCCGCTCTGGGGGCACGATCTTGTTGATCTTCTTCTCAATGCTGCTGCGTGAGAAGGCCTTCTTTAGGCTGTCTACCTTCTTCAGACTAGATCGCTTAAATTTGTCAGTGCGAGACCACTCCAGATGCTCACTTCCCATGCCTGGGAACTCATCATCATGCACCTCCCTGGGCAATGTGCTTCCCTCCAGTGGGGGGCTCACTGCTCCCTCCTCTTCATCAGAGGAAAGGCTGATCGTGTGCAATCCTTCCTCATGGGAGTGGTTGGGATCGATCACTGAAGCACGTGGAGAGGCAGCCCTCTCATCCTGAGCAGAGGTTGAGGCAATATCTGCTGTGGATTCCTTAGTAAACAAAGTGGTGGGGATCTCATTGTCCTCCTGCAAAAAAGAGAGAAAGATAGATGAGACAATAAATAAACATGCGTTAAACTGTTATTGATGTTCATACTTGGGGGGTCATCATCAAGATATTTTTTACAATAGTTCAGGAACATGTCTTGGAGTTCCACTGCAGGTCATTTCATGGTGTATTTTGTGTTTTAATTGCTTTCAATCTACTCGTGTCTCTTCTTAAAGATTCTGTATTTGCTGGATAAGATTTTTCTGGGCCTTAACGACCCTGAGCAGCATTGGCAGGGTGGAAACTGACCCTGAATCAACACTATGAGTACACACGTTCCTTCTGAAACTCATAAGGTGCATTAATGTGGTTTGTTATGACTTGCCTTATGGTTGTATAATATCTTTTTGGGTGTTGTCCTGGAAAGAAGCAAATGTAGAACCAAAAAGAAAGAAAAAAAAAACCCAGAGAAATTCTAAAGAGGCAGCATTAAGTCATGTCTGTACTTGATGCTGTGAAAGGTGTATTTCACTTTAAAAAATAACTTTTGTGTGAATGCCACAGTTAAATGCACAGCCTAAAAGTGGCTTTACATTAGTGAAGCATAGGAGCAGAATGAGCAAGCTTCAAGCAGTACAGGCTAGATCTTTTGATATCTATCTATGTATTGAGTTTCTCATCCAATTTGTTATGTGCCACAAGGCTTGATGTACAGATCGTTTCTTTCTGGCTTAATACATCTATTTGCATTGGCATTGTGTACCGACTCTAGCACTGACGCTGACTCCTGCGGCTCTCTTTCTAACTCTTTCTATATACATACACACACATAACGTGGCATCTCTCACCCTCAGGTTGAAATACAAAAATTGTGTGTGATGCCATGAGAGATATTCCCTTAAACAGGAGTAGGGCTGATCCTGAGGGTAGGGAGGAGCAAAATTGCACTAATCCCACCTGCTCACTAAATCAACCTCCTCACCACACACACACACACACACACACACACACACACACACACACAAACATGTATATACATGTGCAGACCTTTGAGGACTCACCTAGGTGTGTTCCAGTATGTGTGTGTTCCAATGCCAATCTTTTTGTACATTTTGTTAGAAGAAACCATTTTTGGAAGTTAAGAACCCTTCATTATGCAATAAAGCAGTGGTCACCAACCATGTTCCTGGAGATCTACCTTACTGCAGGTTTCATCTCCAACCAAAATCTAACACACCTGTTTTAGTTGATGAAGAATTTCTTAAGGTTATTATTTGATTGTCAGGTGGGCACAATTATGGTTAAGCTAAAGTCTTCAGGAAGGTACAGACCTGGGTTGGTGACTACTGCAATAAAGCATTCCTGAAAACCCCTTTTTGCTCAGAGCATATGTATTACTTGGGTAAGTGTGAGATACAAACTCTGAATTTTTGGTATTGGTGCTTAGAACGTGCCTCGCATTTAAAATGTAGCTAGACTATCTTGTAACTTGGTGCACTGCTAGAAAGTGTTCATTAGATAATTAATGGAGCTACAAAAGTTCCATTGGATAATGAGAGGGTCTACAAAGAACCTTTAAGGATTCCCCCGAAAGAAAACTAAAGAATCCTTAAGGGCTCAACATTTTCTAAGAGTGTAGAAATGTGATCTGAGCTTTTCCAGATCACAAGATGGTTTACAAGATATTGCAAACGTCTTTTACTCCATAGAACAAAGAGAAGTGTTTTATCCAGATGTGACCTAATTGAAGGGTTGCTGTGTATTTTATTTCATTATGTATGAGGCATGATTTAAAAAAAGCAGCACAAGCGCACCTGTGCAAATAATCCAGGCTAAAGGATGTGTTATTCGAATCTAAAATAACGAACTGTTACAGCTTTTATTCAGGCTTCAACTTTGTTATTCAAATTTAAATGAAGATAGAGATGATCCTATTGTTTATTTTTTTCTCTCTTGTTTTTCTGCCATCATGCAGATTCAGGGCCAAAAACAAGAATTGAGACATCATGAAGGAACTTTACATACTTTGTACTCCAAGCTCTGAGTTTATTATGGCACCACTGTGAACTTTGAAGAATTTTTGTCATGTTGTGGATGATTTAAATCCTATTAACAGTTCCCATTCTTTCTTGGCCATTTGTGACAGTGCTTCCTTTACAAATTGCAGATTTTTGGGCTCCGACGAAGAATAATGTTTTAGAGCTTTTCAAATTCTCCTGTTGCTCCAAAAGACTTTTGTGCAACGAATCCCCCAAAGGCTCAATTCCAGTTCAAACCAGCATGCATTCTGGGTAAACCAGTTTTTCTCCACTGCCGCTGGCTTTAAAGCACTAAGACACAGAGGCACTCATCTGACTCATAAACAAGATTAAACCAAAACCTGAGCTGAGGCTTGGTGTGTTTTCCAACTAACTTTCAAATAAAAAAGCACAGGGGGATAAAAATCTCTACCTGCTGAAGAACAACATACTGTTGCTACATTTCTTACCCACTTTGCACAGTTCGTAAGTTCACACTCATACCAAGGTGAATGAGGAACTAAAAGGTATGTTGTAATGAGAGAGAAAGAAAACAAGAGAGGAGGAGGCAAGCATTAAGTGTCACATTTCACACAATGCAAGTCTGGCTCCAAATGAAACACTGTTTCAAGTCAGGCCTCAACCTGAGAGCAAGAGGGTACAATGAGCTAGCTGATATATGAGTATGCTAGGACACACAATTGGGACTTTACCACCCATTTGAAGGAGCTGTAAAGGCAGTACACCATCTAGAAAATCACACCAAGCCTTTAAATACAATATATCAGTTATTTCAGTGTAGAACTGGTGTACATTTCACACAACTGAGCCAGACTCCATTCTTTTACAAACACTTCCAGCCCGATCGAATGCCGTTACTTAAATCAGGGCCATTTAGGGACCACTTTAGCTGTTTAAAAAAAATCAGTACCGATTTATTTTATGAACATAATCCAGGTATTAGAATATAAAGCCATAGAGCTCAGAACCCATTAGGTTCAAGTTGACATTATTTATAGGACTGCTTGTTTTTAAGTTATTGATATTAATATTAAACTCAATTCTACTAATTCTACTATACAATTCTACAATTATACAATAAACTAATTTGATTCAAGTAACCAGTCAATCCAGCCAATAAAAAAAAAAAAAAAAAATCATTGACAGTAGTGGGTACAGAGAGTTCCACCACTGAAAAATACAGAACCCCCCTGTCTATGCTTTACATACACATGGGTGTCCCAGGACCTCACTTTGGGAATCATAGATTTAATCATGTATGTTGTTTTTGTATATATTAAATGCATACACTATATTTTGTCAGATGCCTCTAAGGCAGTGGTCACCAACCCCGTTCCTGTCTACCTTCCTAAAGACTTCAACCATAATCGTGCCCACCTGACCATATAATTGTTGGTTTAAATGAGAAGCATTATGTTTGGAGAAAGAAAAACACTACATTCCAGCATAAGAACCTTATCCCATCTGTGAAACATGGTGTTGGTAGTATCATGGTTTGGGACTGCTGTGCTGCATCTGGGCCAGGGCGACAATGAATTCTGAAGTATACCAGCAAATTTTAAAGGAAAATATCAGGACATCTGTCTGTGAACTGTATCTCAAGAGAAAGTGTGTCATGCAGCAAGACAACGACCCTAAGCACACAAGTTGTTCTACCAAAAATTGGTTAAATGATAATAAAGTTAATGTTTTGGAATGGTCAAATCAATGTCCTGGCCTTAGTTCAAGAGAAATGTTGTGGAAGGACCTGAAGCAAGCAGTTCATGTGAGGAAACCCACCAACATCCCAGAGTTGAAGCTGTTCTGTACTGAGGAATGGGCTAAAATTCCTCCAAGCCAATGTGCAGCACTGATCAACAGTTACAGGAAACTTTTAGTTGCAGTTATTTCCGCACAAGGGGGTCACACAAGATTCTCAACACCATATTGATATAATACAGTCAGTGTACAATTTCACCTCATAGTATTCACCTCCCCACTAAGGCCTGCAAGTTTTATTCAACAATTTGCATCTGTTTTGCCTATATCCTTCACATCTATCCCAACAAATGATCCTACAGTTCAAGCTGAAGATAAACACAAAACATCACCATGCCAACTGAACCGCCTTCTAGATGGCTTGGATTGGATAGATCAGTTTTCACCAAATGCACCATTTCACCATTCTGCATTTGAGCCAGAATGCTTGATTTTTCTTAGCAAAACACAAAAAAAATAGTTGAGGTGCTTTAAAAAAAATTTTTTTTCTTAGCAAAACATAAATGAGGTGGCTTATTGAAGTGGTAGCTTCCTATACAGGCAGAATTTGTGGAGCACTGTGCAAATTGGTATACATAACATCATAACATCATAACCCTCACAGGTGCACCTGTTCTGTGCATCTAGTTTTAACAGTCATTAAAAATACGCCATTTCAAATAGATATGTGGTGCAAATATCACATTTTCAGCACAGATAGATTGATGACGTGCACAGAAATGTGGCTGAATGACTAGGTATCTTTACTGATAACAAAATGGATGACTGGTAAAAAGGGTTTGTTTGCTGAGAAAAACTTTGTAGGAAAAAAAACCCCAGACATCTCTTTTAGTGCTAAACTATGAAACTATGAGTAGATTTACAACCCTGATTTTTGTCCCGTTAAGCCATGTATCTCTGTCACAAGATGCAAGATGCAAGCAAGTCTCTACACCAAATAACTCTGTATTTTTAAGGTGTATGCATGACATGATCTTTCATGGTTTGGGCATCATCATAGACTTTAAAAGGTTTCAGAATTGGTTGGTGAGAGCAAGACAAAGAGTGTATGTCTTTGAAAACATTGTGTCACATGCTCGTACCCCTGCTTCAACATTTAATCAGAGCCCAGTTACTTAATGTACTCCAGCAGAGGCCTCAGACTTATTAGAGTGGAAACATCAAGGGTGGATGAAGGATATAGAAGTGTGTGTGTGTGTGTGTGTGTGTGTGTGTGTGTGTGTGTGTGTGTGTGTGGGACAAGACAATGGTAGTCAAAGAAAAAAAAATACAGGAACGAAGCAGAGGAAAGGCAAATGTAAAAGAACAATATAGGAAAAAGTCATTAAAGGTGGTTCCACAGGAAGAACCAGATGAAGAGAGATTTGTGCAGCGACTGCAATTCTGAACTTAAAGCAGTGACAAACTCAAGATCCTACTGAAATATGGATGAGCTTATGAAACAGACTTCACATTCATTCACAATTTGTCAATGCAAGAAAAGAAGAATTTGAAAGAATGTCGACCTGTAACTGTTTTTATGTGTGTAAATACTGGATACGTTTAATTTAGCCTTAAACCAACATGCAGTTAGTCTCAGATTTATGTACAAATGTATAGCAGATTTGTACAGTAATATTAATTTTTTAAATATTGTTTATACACTTAAGTGCGAAAGAACATTTTCCGGTTGCTTTGAATTTGAGCACATGCTATCATTGTCAATGTAAAATAGCTAATTATGTTACAGTACCTACTGTCCACTTTAATTGTTATTTGTTTACGTATATTAGAGGATCCAACAAGGAATCACAACCATTATATGCACCTCCATTATTAAATTAAGATTATGTTAAATTGCCTTTTGTCCCCTGTGTAGAAAAATGGCTATTATTACATTCTTATATTATATTATTATAGTACACTAGATAATGCATGAAAACCCACTGATGAGAAACCTTTGTTGTATTTTTCTTTGCACTGCACATGCACTCAATCTGAAAATAAAACCCATCACATTAAAAGCCTCTCCTTGGTAATATTTGACTTGGAAAGCAATGCTGATTCATCTGCATGTACTTTGACTAACCGAAAGATCAAGCCATTGTGTTTGTTTATTTTAATGGAAAAATGACATGAAATATAATTTGTTAAACCTGCAAGCAACCACAACTTCAACACACATGTACAGAAAATGGATTGCACCTTGCATATTATATAATTCCTCTTTAGTCAACACACACTGCCATGGATTTTGGTTTAGGACAGGGCTTTTGCAATAAAAAAAGAAAAAAAAGAAAAGAAAAAAGGATGCAGTTAGTGTATGATGTGTCACCACATGTGAGGAAGGAAGGATGTAGACTTCCCTTTGGTTGAAAGAAATGACAATCACCGTGACATGAACTGAGCCTTTCACATGATGCTCTACTTGTGCAGACTACATTTCAGGTTTTGGACCCAAAAAGAAACCAAAAAACACATAAAAATGTGTTCAACCATCTGTTGCCTGCTCTTGATGGATGTTCAGAGAATCAGTGGCATCTTTCCAAGACAAGAGAACACACAGCCAGTTGGCTGGAACAGAGAGACACTGTGCAAAAGTACCTTCTATAAAAGCCTCAAATAATTTGTATTGCATGTGAGTGCAGTGTCTACACTGGAATTCTGAAATCTGATCGGTCAGAAGGTGTTTAATGTTCTATAACAAATAACAATTAACAGTTTTCTATTAATTAATGAATATATTATTGTTTCTGTAGCATCTACTAACTCAGGGGCTTTTATGGTATATGGTATCTACAACAAAGAATATGTATAATCATTGATATGTTAAAGTAAGGAAGGAGTCTCCAGTGTCAGCACTTCATAGAAGTTAGAGGTAAACCAGTTTTGTTTCAGAACAGAGGACTTTGCACTTTGTGATTTATGCATAACATGATAAGCTGTGTTGTTTTAGTTTGTTATTACCTTCAGTAAAGACTGAGCAAAGAAAGTGAGGTTGGTGAGATAATGACTGTTTCTAGCTGCTATGATGGAAGTGTTAACAATAAATAACTTGTCTAACGAATGTTCCACAACATTAAGTGCAACTATAAATGGATGAAAGGAAATTAAAAGAAATTAAAATATTATAATTGTTGGCAAATTGCTGTGGAATGTGATTAAAAAAAAACATGAGGCTGTGCTACAATAGAAAAAAAATATTAATTTCTGGATGTTTATTGATTACTCCTTAGATAGCAGTTATTATATCTTCTTTTTAATTAATATTTGCTCACTTTCATTCAGACACTATTTATTTTCAATGTAAAGCAGTTGCATTCAATTTTTCATTTTTAAGAGCTACAGTATGTCTCTAATATGGGGGCACGGTGGCTTAGTGTTTATCATGTTTGTCTTGCACCTCCCCGTGCTTCAAGGGTTTCCTCCAGGTGCTCCAGTTTCCTCCTCCAGTCCAAAGACATGTGTTGTAGGCTGATTGGCATTTCCAAATTGTCTGTAGTGTGTGAATGGGTGTGTGAGTGTGTGTGTGTGTGTGTGTGTGAATGGGTGTGTGAGTGTGTGTGTGTGTGTGTGTGTGTGTGTGTGTGAGTGTGATTGTGTCCTGTGATTGGTTGGCACCTTGTTCTTGGTTTCCCCTGCCTTGTGCCTTGTGTCCCCCGGGTTAGGCTCCAGGATCCCCGTGACCCTGTGTTGGATAAGTGGTATGGAAAATGGATGGATGGATGGATGGATGGATGTCTATAATGTCTCAGTGTTTTAGTACTCATTGCTATCTGCACTCGTGCTGTTCCTTGTATCATTCACTCTCAAAGAAAAGATACTAAACTACATCACTGGAATGGTACAATAGTGGTCTTTAAGGCCTTATGCCCTATGAATGAGATTATCAATGGCACAATACAACCACTTTTCCAGGTGAAAGTTACATGCTAAAGGTACAAAAGGACACCACTGTGACAGCTTAGTATCGTTGTTAACCACTGAAATGGTTTTCACAGAACACACAGAAGTGTGTTTTCCTAGTTTTGGCATTAGTACACTGTATGCACTTGATTTATGGTGTCTTTTTATGATTGACGAAAGAGTTGTTCATTTACAAATCCATTGGTGGCTGCTGAGTCACCATCTCCAGATCTCCAGAGCAGGACAGAAAGCCTCCAGCTTCTCTCTGGCAACTTTGCTTAAAGGCTTGGCTATATTAAGTACACAATGAGTCATGCTAATTACACTACCTCAAATAACCTTTATGGTGGGTTTGTGTGTGTGTGTGTGTGTGTGTGTGGTTGCTGCTCACTTTCTCACCTATTTTCTTTGGTGTTCTGAGCAAATTATTGCAAATAAAGTAACATTGCTGTAAAGCACGTTGGATAAATGCTGTTGTGTTGATTGTAGAGAAGAGTTTGTATTGAAGGCATTGCAACTTTCCAGACTTTTACATGAACTTAAACTTCTAATAATCTAATAGCCAAACAAATAACCAAATACTGATGATGTAATCACAACAAATTATTAAAGCAGTTTTCTTTTCAAAAAATATGATTGTGATGTCTGATGTCTGTGATGTAACATTAAGATCATGGGTTTAACCAGATCTTGCTTGCAATATCCAAAAATATCTCAATCTCAGTGTGTCAGTAAATTTAACTCCAATTTAACTCCAAATCACCAAAACGGGGCTTGTTTTCAGCCTTTTAGCAAATGCGTGACTAGCGCTCATATTATAGACCTCCAGATTAATAATCGATTTGTGAATAAACACACAATGTGCTTTCATGTTTGCTTTGTTGTATTCTCACTTGATATCTTTCTACGTAACTGCTGAAAGGCATGAGATAAGAGTGAGATAAGGAGCGGAGCTGACGAATTGGTTAAGTGAGATCAGGTCTGAGCAGGGACACACTATTTTAATTAATTATTTTTTATACCACTTTGTTTATCATTTCTGCCACCTCTCCCTCCCCTCAGCTATCTGGCATGCTCTTCTGTGATATATCTCTTCCCTTAGTGCCCCTGCTCCCTAACCTTCACCTAGTGCTTTATAGCAGGCCATGTTTCTTTATTTCTCTCTTCCTATCAATTTGGATTTTTTTTTCTGAATTTACTTTCTTTTTCCACTTAACTTTTCACTGGAGTCATTTATAGTAACACCCCTCCCCCCCCCCTCTCTCTCTCTCTCTCTCTCTCTCTCTCTCTCTCTCTCTCTCTCTCAGGGGGTGAAACCCAGATTTGCCTTGGAGCTCTGAGAGTGAGATAAGAAGTATCCAAGCACAAACAAATTGTTGAGAGCATAGGAATGAACACACTTATGTAAAACCTCTTCCACACTGTAATTATGAACAACCAAAATGTGAAAACAATATATTTTCAATATTCCTAAAGAGCCTGATCGGGTGAACAAAACATATTTTGTGTTATTTATGTGTTCATTTCAAGATATCTCGTGTCATATGTTATTTGAAGTAAACTACAATGCGAAGTTGTAACGCTCTGTTGAAGTTCTGAGGAATTTAAGAGGAATTTCTGTGAAGGTAAACAAACTGGGGATTCAACCAAAATAAACTTAAAATGAAAGCCTTTTCTTCTAAAATAGAACATCTCTCACAAATTCTCACTGAGAATACATGTACTCGAATACATTTTGTGGTCAGCCGGTATGTTTTTGTACAAATTAGCTTTGCCTGAATGTGTTTTGATAGAGTCTGCCCTGTTGCACTAACAGACATGATAGGATGTTCTCATAAACAGAAGCTATCAGAGAACTTCCTTTTGTAGCGACCCAGAGGAGTCATCAACATTCCCACAATTTACGTCCTTCGTTGTGACTTAATTGCCAAGAAGCCAAATTACAAATAGCAACAAACTATCAGTACAGACAACACACACCCAATGAACATACCATAACAACCTGATCTACTGGTCCCAGAGGTAGCAGTTTGAAATAACAACGGTTAAATTAAAAGCATGTGATATAACTGTTCAAATAAAAACATCTGTATTTACAAAATAAGGGTTGTTTTGTCTATGAGACTGGGTCATTTTATCTTGTAAATAAATGATTAGCAGTTTTTTTTTTATAGTAATATGGACCAAATATTTGTAGTCAAACTTTGAAAATGATTGAAAAAGAACATGATCATAAAAAATTCACACAAATCGAACAAAGTAGTCAGATTTTGTTAAATTGTGTATAGATGAAGTTGTACAAACATCAGCTCAATGTCTAGCTCAAGTCTTGACATTAAAATATTAAAGAATCAATTAATCAGATTAGGGATCATCTGCATTTTTGGACCATTTTAGTGTTACTTTATTGGTATTTTACGGCAAAAAATAACACTATAGACCACTTTACTGTAGTACAAATGTAGCAAAAATACATTAACCTTCATTTATTCCCCCCTCCCCTATTTACACACTGTAATAAATAAAACATCATTAAATGTAAATGTATAAGGACTTAATGAAAGGTCAGTGGATCTTACTGTCATTACATGCCTTCACCAGAGACAGTTTTACCAGTTTTATGCTAACAACAAAGAATTTCATGACAGGATGTGGAAATCAATGCAAAGCCCTTTGCTTTTCTTTCAATGATGCAAACTTGCCGTGATAATGGATGAAAGTCATTTATACAGTCCATCATATAAGTAGTAATTTACACATCATTTTTTTTTCTTTTAAACTCACCTTCTACCTCAAAAGCATGCAGAATGTGCTCCAATCCATGATGGCGTGTGTGTGTGTGTGTGTGTGTGTGTGTGTGTGTGTGTGTGTGTGTGTGTTCTATTCTGACCTATACTTACATTAGCCACAAAGAAAGGGAAAAAAAAAATTGCATAACAGTGTTTATTTCTTTGAGGCACACATTGGACGCTGAATGAAAAACACAAATATGTGCAAAATACATCTCAAACCAGCTTATTTTCAAGAAACAATGCCTTTCAGTTTTAAATATCAGCTCTTCTACACTACAGACTGCTGGCAGTTGCTATAACGACAGTCGTATGGGTTTGGACATAAGCTAATAAAATATTTTATAATATAAAATATAATTGTAACACATTAACCTATGATAACCCACTAAGTTGTTGCGCATGATTTGTCCATTTCCTTTTCTAGCCTCTCACCTGGAGTGACATGAACACACCTAATAATACACACACCTTATTGATAAGAACAGAAGTGTGTGCAAGCCACCATTTTGCCATGAGTAGAAAAACCACATACGGTAGCTCAAGACACACCCCACTGTTAACAGCTTCAGCCTCACACACACACACACACACACACACACACACACACACACACACACACACACACACACACACACACAGCAACTATCTGACCGCCAACTGCAACCAGAGTTTTACAGCATTTAGAGTTTTACAGCATTATAGTGAGTTTTGTAATTAACTAATTCATTAATAAGGAATTAAAATATTGAATGGATGAAATTTTTAGTTTTTGTTATGCAACACTGGTTAGATACAACTCTCTAGATAACTTTATCAGCACTGCTAATTTTTCTGATTAGACTCTAACTGTGACCAAACATATAATGTTTAATTTACAGTGTTGTCCAACTCCAGTCCTGCAGAGCCAGAGTGCAGCACAGTCTGGTGATTGCACCCCTCCAGCACATCATTGGTAATTAACTTATAAGCTGAATTAGGAGTTTTTGAGAAATAAATAAAAAAAAAAAAACGCCCCAAAATAAGTTAATAATCTGAATTTACTTTTAGAAATGGCTTTCTGAGCTGCACAGACATTTATAGCAAAGCTATAAAGTTGATTTCTCAGTTGTGAGTGCACTGACATACTAGCAATGTTCATTTGGAGTGCTACCCACATTGTCATACAGTTACCTGCAAGCAAGACCCAAATCAAAGTAAGTCCCAAATATGCACATGAATCGACCATAAACTGCAATTAATTTTAACTGCAATCATAAAGATGTTTGTCTCTGTGGTTATATTACACTTTTGCAAACTGCAGTAGAAAAGTAATATTTTCTAAGACCCCCCTCCTCCCTCCTCCCTCTGTATTAACCAGGAAATGAACTGTGCAAACACTCCAGCCTGCAGCGGTACAGCTCCTGCTTCTGCACGCCCATACAAGCTCTAACATGGCGTTTGGTGGATGCAGTTTATTATAGAGGCTCTGAAAACTCCACCTGCCCTAATAGAGAGCTGTGCAGGAATTCTTAAATGCCAGATTTGATAAACCATGATCAACCCCACCCTCTGCTTCCTGCCTTCCTACCAGAATTATAACATTTAGCACGATTGCCATTTTTAAACACTCTGAAACAGAGGTTTAGGTGGAATTTACAGAATAAGTTCAATGTAGAAAAGAGATATTAAATATCAGGGAAAACCTCTGAGCCAATGTGGTACACAATAATGAAGAAAACTGTACTAGCAGAACAACAACAACAGTATTTTCAGAAAGTAGCTCACCAAACAACCTGTGCTCAGACAGTAGACATCATGAACCATCTTAGTTAATGATTCAAGAAATGGTGATTTCATACGTTCTTTGGTAATATCAAAGTTAAGTTGAATACAAATCCTTAAGCCACCAAAAACAAAATGCTATTAAATTTCACACAAAACAACATACATACATTTTTTTCCTACTACTCAAACCTCCTACATGCCCCCACAAGAAAAAGAGCCATTATGCTAGCAGGTTTATCAACTACATAGTAACTAACCTCAAGGCAATTGGATGGGCTAAAAAAGCAAAGCAAAGCTTGCTATTAGCAGTAGAGGTCAACACAATCCACCCTTTAAAAGAAAGTAAAAAAAAATATAACACATTTTTTTAACTTGCATAATATAGCAGTGCATTAAACATACAATTCACCTCTCCTTTGGATTACGAGGATTAGCCCAAACCAAACACACCCACTAGGCTGCTAAACTGGTTGAGGGAGCGCACCTTATATCCGTGACTTCAGTTAGTCATTTTCAGTTAGAGAAAGTGTAACGTAAAAACACGCCATGGCTATTCATTCATGTTGCCAAAGGTGAAGATGATGAACATGAGAACTGTGGAGAGGCTAATACTTATGGATTCTCTATAATCCACTGTCTCTGGGTCTCACACAATTCAATTAAATTCAGTTTGATTTGTATAGCGCTTTTCACAATGGACATTGTCCCAAAGCAGCTTTATAGAAATACATAAATCCCTAAATATTCACACACAGGCACACACTTTCTGACTCTCTCTGACTGAGACACACACACACAAAAACACACACACACACACACACAAAAAAAAACAAAAACCTCAACACCTGCTGCTGTTCTCATATATAGCCATCATGGACCAACCTTTACCACTTAGTTAAAATTTTATTATTATTATTTTTATCTATCTATCTATCTATCTATCTATCTATCTATCTATCTATTTATTTATTTATTTAGGTTGTATCTTACCAAGCTTTTCCAATTTTTGGCTGCTCACAATATTACACACCACTCAACACTATGTATGCTATATAATGCAATGTAATATGAATTTATTAATATAAATGTATTCTTCTTTTTCTGTTACCTTATTAGTGGGTTATTTGCTGCTGCATCAGTCATACATTCAACCCTTTTGCTCTGTTTAAATAAAATGACGCATTTAGACTGGTCTTTGTAGCTAGTAATTAGTTTTTAGTCTCTCTCACATGGCCTCCATATCATTCATGTGTCTTTTACACTCCCACTTGTGCACTTGTACACATTTGCTATGAGGAAGATCCCCAAGCATGAGAAGGTCTTTTAGGTGCTTCTTTCCATAAATATTGTCTATATGGTTAATAAACAAGAATGAAATATATATTGGGTATTTTAGACTACATTTCACACTTATTTCAACTAGGGCCAACTGAATCATTTATCCATGATTAGGAACCAGAACTCACCTGGAAAATGAGCACCTTGAAATGATTCCTCTTGAGCAGGTGTGCATGGTTGGCCTCCAGGCGCTTCACCTGGCCACTCTGGCGATCAAGACGCTCGCGCACTTCTTTGACATAGATGCTGGTCTTGCGCGAGCGCTCGAGCAGCTTGTTGACGCCCCCAGAGGTAGCTGTATGGCCCTTGCTGAGGCGAGTCAAGTCAGCCTGCACGGCCCGCACAGTGCCCTCCAGGTCAGACTGGCGTTTCTCCATGCGCTGCTGGTTCTCCTGCACGGCCTTGATCATCACCACCAGCTGGTCGAGCAGCGCCACCACCGTGATGGCGCTCACCTGGTTTCCGGTGCCTGTTGGGCTGGTCGGAGATTTGGTACTCAGGCGAGTGAGTGTGTGAGTCGGGGAGGTAGGAGTTGAACTGGGGATGAAGATATCCTGGGCGTCCACCGGTGGAACAGCAGAGGAATCAGAGATGGTTGGAGCAGGCAGGGTGGATGAGTTTTGATCGGCTCGAGCAGCATCTTCGCCCATTTTGGAGGATGTGAAAGTCTGGCTCCTATTTTAAGATTTCTGACCTGAAGTTTCAGATGCAGGTGTGACGGCTCCTGCTACTGATTTAGCTTCACCTGTGAACTCTACTTGGAGGAAGCCTGGCTGCTTCTATTTCAGTTTGTCTGTCACATGGACGTGCTTTGCTGCCTCCCACGTCTCCTGAACACAACAACATTCCCGACACACCACTTAAAAACTCCCCACACACCCAGAGGAGGAGCCAGGTTGCCTAGTATCTAGTCCAGCCCAGTGGTATAAAATAAGCTGGAGTGAGTGTCAGTGTGTGTGTGTGTGTGTGTGTGTGTGTGTGTGTGTGTGTGTGTGTGTGTGTTGTGTGTGTGTGTGTGTGTGTGTGTGTGCATGTGCATGTGAGGGACAGATAGGGAATGGCTGTAATATAGTGTAATTATGACGTTGTTTTTGGTAGCAGATGTTCTGTGTGTGTTTTTTGCTTTCACCTCTAATGTTCTATTTCATCTCTCAAACTAGAGTACATTAAAAATTGAAAAATAATATTTGCACATTGAGTTCATCTTTGCCCCGGAACCATGCCAGGATGATCCCTAATCACACACATTCTTATATTCCCATCCTGCTCTCTCTTACACACACACACACACACACACACACGCACACTCTCTCTCTCTCTCTCTCTCTCTCTCTCTCTCTCTCTCTCCCTTT
>JANDJT010000199.1:23447012-23457252 GCA_024331685.1 Stegophilus panzeri | reverse complement strand
ACGCGAGGGGTTTAAGTAACCAGTCTCTTGATTGCCGACAGCTGGCAACACTTGACACAGCTTTAGCGTCCATGCGCCCTTCAAGCACGTGCACGTGCACGCTATCAAGCCGTTCATGCACGTTGTCGCCACAGCACCATCTGCCAGCAGTACCGTAACAGAACCCCCCTCCAAAGGCACTCCTCCCGGAGCGCCAAAAAACCCCCTCCAACGGGGGTCCTGGGCCCCTGTGTAATCTGTCTCTTGTATAATCTGCATTGGAAAACAGGGCGGCCTCAGATGGGCCCAGAGGTCGCCAGGTTGACATTGGGCTGGAGATCCGGAGCTGAGATCCCCCCGCAGGTCTCTAGCTGGCGCTCCGAGGTCACCAAGTTGACCTTGGGCTGGAGGTCCGGAGCTGAGACCTCCCCGTAGGTCTCAAGCTGGGGCTCTGAGGTCGCCGTGTTGACCTCAGGCGGGAGCTCCAGAGCTGAGACCTCCCCGTAGGTCTCAAGCTGGGGCTCTGAGGTCGCCAAGTTAACCTCAGACAGGGGCCCAGAGGTCGCCAGGTTGACCTCGGGCTGGAGCTCCGAAGCTGAGATCTCCCCACAGGTCTCTAGCTGGCGCTCCGAGGTCGCCAAGTTGACCTTGGGCTGGAGGTCCGGAGCTGAGACCTCCCCATAGGTCTCAAGCTGGGGCTCTGAGGTCGCCAGGTTAACCTCAGACGGGGGCCCAGAGGTCTCCAGGTTGACCTCGGGCTGGAGCTCCGGAGCTGAGACCTCCCCGCAGGTCTCAGGTTGGGGTTCTGGGGTCACCTGGTTAACCTCTGGCGGGAGCTCCGAGGTTGCCCTGTTGACCTCAGGCTGGATCTCCACACGGGCTTGCCGGTGTAATTGTTTATGCTCCCGCCAGCTGCTCTTGAAGCATTCCTTTGAGCAGTAGAATGCTTCCTGGAGACCCAGTTTTTTACAGGTAGGGCATTGTAGCTTGGTCTCCCTCCCGCAGCCCTCAGACATGCATCTAGACGTCCTCTCCACCACGTCGACCGGAACCTGAAGTGAAGCTGCTGCTTCTATCTGGTCCAGCCATGCATAATAGATGTGGAATGGCCTGTCCTCCTTGTCCATCACTTCGATTCCCCTCTGCAGTACATCCAGGCGGTTTGATTGCCCCGGCTGCGAGAACTCCTTCAGAAAAATTTCCAAGAACTGAGTAATGTCGTAGAGGACACTGGACCCTGAACGGGCCAGCTGCTCTGCCCAATTCCAGGCCGGGCCATAAAACTGGGATACTAGGAAACCCAGCCACTGTTTCTTGGTAGGCTTGGGGGGTGCCAGGCTGGCAAAGTACACCTGGCTGTGGAACAGGAACAGCAGCGGGTAGTCTCCCCACCCAGATGTTTCCAGTGGGAGTTCGGCGGCCGTCCTCTGTGGAAACTGCACGGACTTGTACTGCAGCCAGTAGTCCGAGCGCCTCCCGAACAGGTACTCTCCTGCTACTTCCATGTTTGGGTGCGGGATTCTGTTACAAAACAGGACTTGGAGACAGGAAGTAAGTGCAAGAGTACAGTCTTTATTTGCCACTTAAATAAACACACGAGTGCGCGCTCTCAAGCCACTCGTGCACGTTGTGAGCAACGTCCTCATCGGAACAGGAAAGCAGAGCGACATTCTCAACGGAGCAGGAAAGCAGAGCTACGTTCTCAGCGGAGCAGGCAAGCAGAGTGACATCCTCAGCGGAGCAGGCAAACAGAGCGATGTACTCAGCTGAGCAGGAAAGCAGAGCGACGTCCTCAGCGGAGCAGGAAAGCAGAGTGACGTCCTCATCGGAGCAGGAAAGCAGAGTGACGTCCTCATCAGAACAGGAATGCAGAGCGACGTCCTCATTGGAACAGGAACTCAGAGCAACGTCCTCATCGGAACAGGAAATCAGAGCGACATTCTCAGCGGAGCAGGAAAGCAGAGCAACGTCCTCAGCGGCGCAGACAAACAGCGACATCCTCAGCGGAGCTGGAAAGCAGAGTGACGTTCTCAGCTGACTCTGCAGGCTGAACTTGGTTGGCTGTGTCAGCGAATTCGTGCGTGAGCAGGACTTGGTTGATCATATCTACAGACTCTGGCGTGAGTGTAACTTGGTTGGCTGTGTCAGCGAATTCGGGCATGAGCAGGACTTGGTTGGTCGTATCTACAGACTCTGGCGTGAGCATAACTTGGTTGGTCATGTCAGCAGACTTGGACGTGAGCAGAGCTTAGTTGTCCGTGTCAACAGACTCGGGCGTGAGCAGAACCTGGTTGTCCGTGTCAGCAGATTCGGTCGTGAGCAGGACTTGGTTGGTTGTATCTACAGACTCTAGTGTGAGCATACCTTGGTTGGTCATGTCAGCAGACTCGGTCGTGAGGGGAACTGGGTCATCCATGTCTTCGGTGTCAAGCGTGAGCAGAGCCTGGTTGTTTGTATCAGCAGACTCCGGTGTGATCAGAGCTTGATTGTTCATGACAACAACTTCAGGCATGAGCAGAACCTGGTCAGTACTGACTTCGGCACCAACCTGGGACAGGAACTTGGCGTGAGCAGGGCCTGGGTTGGCCGTCTCTTCGACCTGGGTCAGGGACTTGGCGTGAGCAGGGCCTGGGTTGGCCGTCTCTTCGACCTAGGTCAGGAACTTGCCGTGAGCAGAGCTTGGGTTGGTCGTCTCTTCGACCTGGGACAATAACTTGGCATAAGTAGAGCTTGGGTTGGTCGTCTCTTCGACCTGGGTCAGGAACTTGGCGTGAGCAGGGCTTGGGTTGGTCGTTTCTTTGACCTTGGTCAGGAGCTTGGCGTGAGCAGAGCTTGAGTTGGCCGTCTCCTCGACCTGGGACAGGAACGTAACATTACATTGGAACTCTTTAGCTGAGACCCCCTCATGGGTCTCAGGCTGAAACTCTTGGGCTGAGGTCACCCTGTTGACCTCTGGCTGAAGCTCTGAAGTTGAGACCTGCTCATGGGTCTCAGGCTGGAGCTCAGGGTCTGAGGTCGCCATGTTGACCTCTGGCTGGAGCTCAGGTGCTGAGACTTCCTTGTGGGTCTAAAGCTGGAGCTCTGAGGTCGCCACCTTGACCTCTAGTTGGAGCTCAGGTGCTGAGACCGCCTTGTGGGTCTCAGGTTGGAACTCGGGTTCTGAGGTCGCCCTGTTGACCTCTGGCTGGAGCTCGGCGGGTGAGACCACCTACATGGATCTCAGGTTCGAGCTCTGAGGTCGCCACGTGGACCTCTGGCTGAAGCTCAGCAGCTGAGACCACCTCATGGGTCTCAGGTTCGAGCTTGGGTTCTGAGGTCGCTATGTTGGCCTCTGGCTGGAGCTCGGCGGGTGAGACCACCTCATGGGTCTCAGGTTCGAGCTCTGGTTCTGAGGTCGCCATGTTGACCTCTGGCTGGAGCTCAGCAGGTGAGACCTCCTCATGGGTCTCAGGCTGTAGCTCTGAGGTCGCCACATTGACCTCTGGCTGTAGTTCCGCAGGGGCTTTTTTGTGTAGCAGTTTGTGCTTACGCCAGATGCTCTTGAAGCATCCCTTTGAGCAGAAAAATGCTTACTAGAGACCTAGCTTCTTGCATGTAGGACACTGCAGCGGAACCTCTTTCAAGCAGCCCTCAGCCATACAGGTCGGTGCCACCTCCACCACATTGGCCGGCACTTGAAGCGGAGCTGAAGATGCTACCCGGTCCACCCACTCATAATAGAGGTGGAAAGGTAGGTCAGCCATGTACATCCCATTGCATCCCCTCTCCAGTAAATCCACGCTTTTTAGTTGCCATGGCTGCGCGAACTCTTGCAGAAAAAGTTCAGCAAATTGAGTGATGTTATTGAGGGCACTGGACCCTGTACGGATCAGCTGCTCCACCCAGTCATGGGCCGGGCCATAAAACCGGGACACTAAGAACCCCAGCCACCGTTTCTTGACAGGCTTGGGATGTGCCAGGCTAGCAAAGTACACCTGGCTGTGAAACAGGAACAACAACAGTGGCTCTCCAACCCATAAGTCTCTATCGGGAGTTCGGCAGCAGACCTCTGGGGAAACTGGACTGATTTGTATCGTGGTCAGTAGTCCGTATATTTACTGCCGCGATGCTCTCCTTGTTCTCCTGCTGCTTCCATGTTTAGGCATAATATTCTGTCGGCAAACAGGCATAAATAGGGCGAAGCAATAATCAGAGTCGAGAAACTATAAACGAGGTCAGAGATCATGAAACAAAAACAAGAACAAAGGACAACCACTTGGTAAGTGAGTTAAACTCAATACTACACAAAGTCATAGTGTTTGAGCAGTCTCTTATATACTGTGGTGTGAGTATGTGTGAGATTGGAAACAGGTGTGTGTGATTAGTATTCCGAAGAAGGTGAACATGTATGTGTGGGAAGTGTAGTCCATGGTGGCCATGTTTGTAGGCCGCTGTGCACGTGTCCATAGTAAACAGTCGTCAAAATCCGAAGAGCATGCGCTCGCTGAGCACTCGTGCACGTAGCTCGTGCATGTACGAGCCCTCTATCTCTCCGAATGCGCTGCCAGATGAGGGGGATTGTGACAGTATCTAATAATCGTAATTATAGTAATTAACTGATTGTAAAAGTACTACAATGAAAGATCATACTGTTGTGTTTTGGTGATTATAATAAATGTTCTCATTACATGTTACAATAATCTTGTGTTCCCTTTCAAAGGGAACTCCACGTTGTGTTAGCTCTATGCTGTGGGGAAGCGCCCTTACCGTGACCGGTATCTGCAGCTTGTGTAACACCACGCCTATTTATAGGCTTGTCGTGATCAGGCGACGTGGCAGTTAAGCGTGTCGCGTGATATAAAAACAGCACCTGTGAACCCTGCCATCAGCTTTATTATCTTCAGTGAGACTGCATGTTGGTCATTTGTGTAATGCTTGCAAAAGACTCCTCATTTTCTTGCAATCTTTTCAAGAAACAGAAATCGCTTTACTTTTCTGTCACTTTAAAACAAAAGAGAGAGAGGTAAATATGAGTGAGAGAGAATTCAGGAAGTGTGTTACGTTTTGCTCCCATTTCATCATGGGGGGACGGACACACTTTCTGTGTGAAGTGTCTAGGGAGGAAGCATGCCATGGCAGCCCTTGAGAAGTCTGACTGTGCTCATTGATAACGCCTTACAACTAGGCAGCTCCGCTCGCGACTTGCTCTCTTCTCGGCCGAGGGGAATTGTGTTTCAGAGCCTCGCGGATCTGGGCCGGCCGCTGCCGAAGCAGACAGCCGATTCAGGTCCTGGGGATCTCGTATGGATCTGGAAGAGGAGAAGGAGACTTGCGCTGCTCTATCTCTTTCTCTGTTTTCCGGGTCCGGCTCTCCGCTGGATTTTGGAGCTCGCGTCGCGACTCCTCCTTCCGCTATGGAAAGCAATTTTTTTTCTCCCCAGTGAAAATAAATCTCCCTCACACTGCAGAAAACTCTCCTTTTATTCCAGAAGTGAATGACAAAATATCATGCTCTGGGGAAAGCCTTACATAAGCCGTATTTATAACACCGTGATGTCTGATTATTTGGCCATCCTGGGGAATGAACGACATGGTTATTTAGCTATGCTAAAGGTGCAGGAGGCACTTGCAAGCTACCTCTCTCCATCAATGCCAGGTAATTTAGGGGGGCCGGCTTTGCCATCCAAGCCATGTAAGGCCACTGCATCATTGGTGGGCAAGGCATATGCGCTAATGGGTCTTGCTTGTGGGTAACTGCATGCAATGGCAGTGTTGCAGGCCTACCAGTCAGACCTGCTGAGTAAGCTCAACATACGGTGGCATTCAGCCAGTTCCTTCCCTATTGTGTCGAGTTCACCAGCGCTAGTGCGAGGGAGGCACAGAAGGCGAGTGTGGTGGCCTGCCTTCCCCCGCAGACAGCCAGGGGAACCAGGCGGCCACAGTCGCAGTCTACTACTAGGCCTGATCTGAGAATGGTCATAAAGGCCAAGCAGACAAAGGAGGAGCGGTCCTGAGGGGCCATAGAGGGACGTATCAGGGGACATGAGGTTGTTAGGGCAATTAGCCCCCAGTACTACCGTAGGGCCTCCCCTAGCCAACTTGGCTCCCCTAGTCAACTTGGCTGTCTCAAGTTTTCAGTGTTCTCTGGTCAGCGAGCTGTTATTTCCTGGTCAGAAAAAAAGATGGGAGTAGGCAGCCAATTATAGATCTGCTTCATCTGAACTGTACTCTTCGGACATACAGGTTCAAGATGCTGACGCTCAAACTTATCGTTCCACAGATTCAGTTTGAAGACTAGTTTGTGACAATAGATCTAAAAGACGCATATTTCCACATAGAAATATTGCCCAGTCACAGGAATTTCCTGAGGTTTGTGTTTGGAGGCAACACATACCAATATCGGGTTTTAGCTTCCCTTTGGACTAGCTTTATCCCCTCACACCTTCACAAAGTGCATGGATGTCATTCTGGCTCCATTGCAACTCTAGGGCATCTGTGTACTACACTACCTACAGTAATGACAGACACCTCCCTCACAGACTGGGTGCGCGGTCTTAGATGACTGTCCAGCTCACGGTCTCTGGAGCAGCCCACATCTGGTGTGGCATATAAATCGCCTGGAAATGCAGGCCGTGTTTCTAGCACTGAAATTCTTTCTTCTTCAATTGAGAGGTCACCATGTGTTAGTTGTGACAGACAACACAGCAGTCGTTTCACATTTCAACTACCAGGGAGGATTATGTTCACGCCCCCTGTTCAGGCAGATGCAACTAATTCTTCTCTGGGCAGATGGAAAGTTTTTGTCAGTGAGTGCAATGTACATTCTGGGCAACTGGAATGTAGGGGCAGACATCCTGTTGAGGTAGGGGCCTGAGGCCCAGGGATTGGAGGCTCCATCCACAAGTGGTGGAGTCCATATGGCGGAGGTTCGACTAAGCGGAAGTGGACGTGTTTGCCTCCGAGGAGACAACACACTGCCCACTGTGGTTTGCCCTCACACCATTGGGGCTGGATGCCATGTTGCGCATGTGGCCGAGGTCACATTGGTACAGTTTTTTGCCAAGACTATCTACGTCTGCTGCTAGTAGCACCTTATTGGTCAGCTCAAATATGGTTCTCAGAGATAATATGCCTGCTGGATGGAACTCCTTGGGAGATTCCCATCTACAGGGATTTACTGTCTCGAGCCAGAGGGCTAATTTATCACCCTCGGCTGGAACTATGGAAACTGTGGGTCTGGCCCCTGAGGGGCACCAGCTCATAGATTCTGGTCTCACAACTGAGGTTGTAGAGACCATATTGAATGCTAGAGCACCATCCCCTCATTCCACTAATGGGTGTCACCTCCAAAGGGGAACCCTTACAGGGTGTGTGTGCTGCGGCGTGGTAGTCTATGCCACACACACCATTCGATATTACAGCCTGGATATACATTCCACCCTGGGTTTGAGTGTCTTGCGGTGACCCTCGGGCTCTGATTTTTTTGAACAGGCCGTACCCTCAGTATGACGGAGTTGGTATTCTCGTTCCCACAATGTTGAGCTAATGTAATGTAGAGTTCCCTTTGACAGAGAACATCTATGTTACGCATGTAACCCTGTTCCCTGAGAAGGGAATGAGACATTGCGTAGCTTTGTCATTCTGGGACGTGCCTGTGAATTGCGTCTTCTCTTCAGATAATAGAGGCTGACGGTGTGCTTCACAGGTGCTGTTTTTATATCACGCGAAGCGCTTAATTGCCATGTCACCTGATCTCGGCAAGCCTATAAATAGATGTGATGTTACACAAGCTTCAGATACTGGTCACGAGGGCGAGGGCGCTTCCCACAGCTTATGCAGCTAATGCAACATCTCATTCCCTTCTCAGGGAACAGGGTTACATGCATAACCCAGACGTTTTGAAACAATGATTTTGTGGAAAGAAAATATGTATAACTGTAATGAAAGCACGAGATCAGGTTTTGAAAGAATGACTAGCTGTGTAACAAGTGTGATCATTTTGGAGTTTTGTACTAAGAGTTTTGAAAAATTACCACTTACTTGTGAAAATAGTACCAAAGCAAATAATAATAAAAAAAACTGTTATGAGAGGTGCTGGTCTGAGAGTGCAGTCAAATCTGCAACGCTCAACAGTGGAGAATTTTCTGGCAAAACAATAGGTTTTCTGGCATTCTGCAAAGGCATGTGACTGAACTGCACATTTCAGTAGTACACTGAGCAAAGCCTCCAAACCCACTCGTGTATAATTGTGTTTTTAATTCTGCTTAGGACCTAACGGTTACCTCCAACAGGTAGGAGAAGTATGTTTTTCAATGATGTGCAGGAAACTGCAGTCATTGAAATGTTAATCAAAAACAATGGCATAAAACTTATTGGACCATATTGCATCATGTCTGATTCATTCCTGTAATATATACTGCAGTGAGTTCTAAACAGTAGAGAGTGTCATTCTTGTTTTGCAGTGAAATTTTGCAAAACTCAAACAAACAAACAAAAAAAAAAACATTGTGTAATGCTCCCTGTTGTTAGCGTTTTTTAGGTCAATGTTTTATTAGTAACAAAGTGAGCTTGGTGGGTGATAACCTGTGTTGTGGAAGAATGAGTTGATTCGAGACATGTATGAAGTGTTTTGGCAGGTTAAGTGCATTTTGGGTGTGAAATTAACTGCTGTGCCAAAGGTTAAAGTTGGTTAGGAGAACTGAGTTTTGAAAAAGTGACCAAGGTCTTGAGAAATGAGTCCTAGCGAGTGAAAAAAAACTGTAATTTCTCTCACAGCTGATTTAAAAATGCCTTTGAAAAATTTTATATTTTCAATCAAGGTGGTGAGAATGAAAATGGAGCACTTATGGAACAACTATGTGCCAACAAGAAACATAAAGCATAAGCTTTACAGGGAATTATGTTCACAATAGGATCACCATCTGATTACAGCAACAACAACAACAAAAAACTTGTTTAATAATTTATTTCCTCTATTTTCTGCTCACTTGTAAGGGCATGCCTATCTGTGGTGATTAGATCTTATATCAGAGTGAATATGAACCATCCATTTTTATATCCAGACCACAGCGAACTTCTGTATAACTGAACTACACCATGTGGCAGTTCAGCTCTATGTGTTCATGGTATGTGTTCATACTGCTCCTAACGAAACCAGCAACATCCTGTAGTTGATCTCTCTGGATCTGAGGATCATTGTCTCATTTGCCCGGTTCACAGCACGCTGCTGTTACTTTTGTATTTCTTTGCCGTGGGAAAATTC
Source organism: Stegophilus panzeri (assembly GCA_024331685.1). Classification (NCBI taxonomy): domain Eukaryota; kingdom Metazoa; phylum Chordata; class Actinopteri; order Siluriformes; family Trichomycteridae; genus Stegophilus; species Stegophilus panzeri. The sequence goes on along the minus strand of JANDJT010000199.1, from coordinate 23,448,032 downwards.
CAGAGCGCAGATAGACATGCCTGTACAGATCATCCTGAATTTATGGTGTCACTGCACCATTAATAATCACAAAGTTTGCTCTCAACTTGAATGGATATGCTTAGCAGGTACTTGATCTGAGGGTCTCATACTATACACTCTACTGCATAATGAAGCATATTGCTGCATAATAAAGTAGATTGCTAGAATAATTTTAAAAAATCTGATGAATTACACAACAAAATAAATTTGTTCATGTACAGAATGCTGTAATGTCATTAAATATTAATAATATTTTATGAATACTATAAAAACACATTTGTAATTGCAGCAGATTGGCTGCAGAAATTTCATTATAGCAATATTTATTAACTTTTTTGTTTTTTAATTTTACTTACGTTTTTAAACCTGAAAATCTGGTGGAAAAGATGGACTTTTCTGAGATATTATGCTGAGGTTTTTCTGGCCGTTTCAGTTATTATGTGTTCATCAAGGGTATATGAAAGGCATTTTTTGTCCAGTGCAATCAGTGCAATTCTTGAATTATATGCTAAATTAAACCTTTCATGCTTATGGACAGTCCATTTAAAGCTCTTTTTTGTTTAATATATTTTAGAAAAATATAAGATGCAAATCTCTTTCAAATCAGTTTAGAGCATTACTGTAATTTAACATAACCTTCTGTAGCTCTCTAGACTATTTGTAGACCAACTTTCTACATAATAAAAATATATAAATAAACAAATAAAAAGTTAATTATATATATAATGGCACCCTTGGTAAATATGACTGTGAAAATTTGTATTTATTGTTTAACCTTTTGATCTTTTGTTCAAAAAGTTTACAAAAATACTCCGCTCTCATGGATATCAAACAATTGCAAATAAAACACAGGTTTATTTAAAAAAAAAATCTTTGTTAAATATAGGTGTGCAACAATTATTGCCACCCTTTTATTCAATACTTTGTGCTACCTCCATTTGCCAAGATAACAGCTCTGAGTCTTCTCCTATAATGCCTGATGAGGTTGGAGAATACATG
>JANDJT010000199.1:23396274-23412689 GCA_024331685.1 Stegophilus panzeri | reverse complement strand
ATCAGGCATTATAGGAGAAGACTCAGAGCTGTTATCTTGGCAAAGGGAGGTAGCACAAAGTATTGATTAAAAGGGTGCAATAATTGTTGCACACCTATATTTATAAACTTATATTTATTTATATTTTTTCTGGATAAACCTGTGTTTGTTTAATATCCATGAGAGCAGAGCATTTTTGTGAATTTTTTGAACAAACGAACAGAAGGTTAAACAATGGGTTTCAAGTCAGGGGACTCGGATGGCCATGGCAGGACCTTGATTTTGTGGTCAGCAAGCCATTTTTGTGTTGATTAAGATGTCTATTTTGGATCACTGTCTTGCTGGAAGATCCAACATTGGTCCATTTTAAGCTTTCTGGCAGAGACAGTCAGGTTTTCATTTAATATCAGTTGATATTTGATAGAGTCCATGGTGCCATATATCCTAACAAGACACACACATCTTTCTTGATCAGTCCAGAGAAGCAGTGGCACGCTAAACACAGCAGGATCACTGTATTAAGATCTAGAAAAATGGTCCCCAATTGATATGTTAATCCAATTCATTTTGTAATACGAACCATAAAGCTGATCTATTTCCAAGACTGGAGGCTTGAATACAAATCAGCCGGTTTAACTATCAAAATAATTAGTTGTAAAAAACCCGCCACTGACAAGTTTTGTTAGCAAGGCAGAAAGGCTGATGACCTCTATAGGGCTGGATTGTGCTGATTGCCTGCTGTTGCGAGACAAGGGTTCCCTGCGAAACCTGCTGAATATCAATGAGCGCTTGATGATGTAGCGCAATGTTGGCTCCATTAACACAGATGAAACTGTCATTATCTCCCTCAATCCTGCATCCCATGGAATATGTCTGCTAATCAATCATCCATCTCACGTCAGTTTTTGAGTTTCAAAGCAGCATTCGGGGACCAACTTGACACGTTAACAAAAAGCTATAGAAAAATAAATCCCCAAAATGATGATATACTAGAATATCTAGTGCTAGTGTATCTCATCAAAAGATTCAATTCACAGGGATGTTGCATTATTTTAATATATAAACTTATTTACACATTTTGTGCTATTGGTTGGTTGGTTATTTAAGTGAACTCTGTGGATACAAAGGTGGCTTTGTTGCAGAAATTTAGGCACAAATGAATTATACTGAAGATATGTCATACTCTCTATCCATGTTCAAATACATTAATAATAAATGTTCAAATTTCATATGATTTGAAACTGTATGTAGAGCCAAACATCCTGTCAGGAACTTAAACTGGAAATGTGTGTGCCAGAAATACAATCAAGTCTTTGCGCAAATATGTGAATACCCTTTCAGTAAATGTTGTTTTGCTGCATCTTTTTATTGGTTGATGATGTACCTTTGCTCAGAACTGCAGTTATTTTTGTCCTCTGGTTTGACAATTGGCTACTTAAGCGCAGCGATTTTATTTGTCAGCCAGCTGCAGACGGCATGCGCCGCTGTGTCATATCAAATGTGGGGCTAATGACAGACTGGAGCAGATTGTCCTGAGTACATGGAAAACCTGTTGGTGCCCTTGGAGTCCTATGGATTAGACAGATCCACTACTTGGCTTGGTACCTGAGTTACTTGAGTAAATTTGTCTGCTTGGTGGAAAACCCACCCTTCCAGTTTCTCCAGGAATGTTCTCTATAATTTTGGTGCATTTGCATTTAATGTGAACTGAAATATGTATATTAAGCATAATCGATCCAAATTCTTAACACAAGACTCTATGTAATATGTAGTCACATAATATTACAGTTAGTAATCAGGAACTACTGGGTTTTGCTTCATGCATTAGCATGATGTTTTTAACTTCTAACAAATAGAACACTAGCTTGGGCAATACACATCTTGAACCTTGAATCACAGCTATTGCTATATAACCTGCAACTGTTACTATTATAGCAATAATTTTTTTATTATACAGGTATAGTTTATTTTCGTCAACTTTTCTGTATATTAATTATTGGTCAGCTTCTTCATATAATGACATTATACGATGTCATTGTATTTTCACTTTTAGAATGAAAAAAATGTTTACTGAGTAACATTATAGTGTAATAACATGTTATAGATTATGATCTGTAACCAGTCCCTCCAGGATTTCATGATTTTGCAATCACAGAAATTAATACAAAATCAAGCAAAATCTGTAAAATTCAGAGGAGCTTACAATTTTTCAAAAGTACCAGAGATTTTCCACAGATTTGGGCCAAGATATGTCATGTGATGTCATCACAATGCGCATTCAGCCAAAGCCTTCTGCAATTCATGTGCATCGAACATAATACAGCTAAAAGGTCTCATTTACCAACAAACATCACTGTGAAAGACCATGCAAAACTATTTTGCCAATTCAAGGAGTTTTCTGCAAAAAAAGCACAAAAAACTTTGCAAATGGCATTGCAAATTTAGAAAAAAAGCCGCAGCAAAATCAAGCATGTTTGACTGCAACAATCACAAAAAAAAACTTTGCAGAATCCTGTAGGGACTGTATAACTACATCCCATTGGTGCAGTTTGCCCTCAAACAAACAAATATAGTGGCTTTGATTACATTCTGGTACTTTGTAAAGCTTTGGAAAGTCAACTGTAACATCAATCCTATCAAGGAAAATAGAGAACGTCACCACTGTGGCCAAACAAACAGTACACTAACATCTATTGCTCCTTACACAACATTATTAAACATTAATCTTAAAAATTTTGCAGGATGAAAGTTTGTGAAGTTTTTCAACTTTTTTTGGACTCACCATACATCCTCTGCATCCACGTCACACTCTGCCCCGAACTGGCAGATATCGCAGGTTGAAGTCTCCTTCTGTCCATTCTCAGCTGAGCCCTCATTCCCTGCTGAGGCACACACAGAGGACAAGAGGAAATTTTTCAGAATAAAATAAAATACATGTTATGCATTGGGTAATAATTACCCAGAAAGTGATAGTAAGACCTTCACAAGTGAGATGGAAAAGGACAGAGGGGATATGGCGAGGCACAACTCCAATTCCCACTTTGTGTCTCTCAGTGATCTCAAGGCCGGTCAAAATCCCCCACTGATCTTTTTCTAGCCTCTCTGCTCATTTCATCCTGATGAGTTCTGACTTGTTACTCAGATGGTGACTTCCCGTGAGTGGCGGGAGCTTAAAGCCGCTCGCTATCACATATTGGCCCTCATCAGTAGAAGGGGCGGAAAAGCAATCCCACACGCCATGGAATTTAAATTGTGTTCTCTTCTTGAAGGATCCTGACCCTCTATTAGAGGTGATATTGTTATTTCTATGCCTTGTAAAGGAGGGAGAATGAGAGCGAGAAATAACCTTTTTATGATCACATCTGAGTCATTGTGCTTTTTTCTGTCACATGTTTGCAAATTTGAAGTAAGTAAATATGTCTGTTTTGATGGTAAAGTGGGCTTATTTGATCTGGAAGAAAGCTAGTTTCTACTCTTACTGTTTTTGAAGTGTTGTATTTAGTCTTTAAGAGTATCTGATTATCCATGGCCTGGATTTTGGCCTTGAACCTGGTTCACCTTTGCACAGATGCCTGTAGCACTGATCAGCAGATTTGATAAATCTTTGCACTCTTTTACTGTTTTTTTATGTGTCCATGGCCTGTTCTTGCTCCTGACCCCATGCCCACTTCTGATTAAACAAAGTTTTCTTACAACACTTTTGTCTTTCCAAAAGTTATTCACTGACCCTCTGTTCTCTCATTGCATCTCCAGGATTTGGCAGAGCAAACACTTTTAGTAAGACCCTGATCATGATCAGGATTATCTGTCACTGTTCTGGTTGTAAACTGAGACTTGTGTGTCGTGATGTCTGTCTGCTGATGAGGTGCCGACCCGGGACAAATCTCCAGCGGGTCACAAGGTCAAAGCAAAGGTGTGCAAATCTGCAGACGCCCAAGAAAGTGAACTCCTCCTATACCTATACATGCAGATACTACATATGCTATGCCATCCCTCAACCTAAAGAGGTGCATTCTGAAAAGGAAATCATTTCGAGAATCAGTGGATAAGCATCTCTTGAGGCAGAAACTGATAAGATTGTGATAAGGTGCTGATTTAATATGGGATGTCCATGCGTCCTAACCTGTAATCAGGTTTAGTATCTGAGGAAGGGGCATGAACCTCCTCTAATAACATTCTCAAAGGCACAAAAATTTTTTCTTCTAAATGTGTTGCATCAAGTGTTTTTTTTTATATAATAATACAGGGAGCAGAAGGATCTAGAGCCATGAAAATGATACTGAAATAACCACAGGGCTGAAAATACCTCAGATTGTCCTTTCTGGTCAAAAGGGCAAGTATCCATCACCATCACAAGAAAAAGGAGAAAATAAAATAAAGAATGTTTCAAATAACGGGCAGTCGATCTCTTCTACAAAATCAAAAAACCACAGAAGTGTCATTCCACTCTGTACCACAGTGAAACTATATCGACCAGGTCCTTGCAGCTGGAATTGAAACTAAACTCTAAATGTATGTATTATTTTATTAGAAACTCGCCGGTAATTGATTTGAAAATAAATATGATATTAGTATTATTTGGAATGGCTTGATTTTATTTGTTTGTGCTGCACCCTGCTGGAAGAAGTGCCATGGCATAGATGACAACTGCACTTTCATCTCGTTTGGGATCAATAAGTCCGTGAAGAACCGTACACGCGCGCGCTGCAAGGCTGAACGATCCATTTCAAAGTTAAAGCTCATAGCATCCAGTGCCCTGTCTGACACAAGGGCTTAGCCGCCTTAGGCTTAGTATCTAATCTACACTTCAGCCTTCAAGCAGAGCTTATTAAAAAACAGGTACGCTGCTTTTCCCCAAGGGCAGGGCAAATCCCATGGATTGGGGGAATGAGAGAAAAATGAGGGAAGAGAGAAGCTGTAACAATTATCCCCATTTCCTTGCTGCTAGATGGCTGCTCTCTTGGTATTGATCTCTGCTGACCAGAAGCGTGGTCGATCGCCCACCCCCGCTACTTTCATCCCACACTGCTCCATTTAAGAATTAAGAGTCGAGGGGTTTGCAAAGCCTGCAACTGACAATCTAGGCTATGCTAAGCTGCATTTAACATTTAGGTCAACACTCTTTGATGCTCATTAGAGATTAAAACCTTTCCGTAGATAATTGCTTCTGTGGTTTATATTTAGTAATGACCATACCCATTAAATGTGCAGGACTGGATTTAAAAAAAAAAAAAAAAAAAAAAAATCTTTTATGTTTTTTAACCTTAATGATTTATGATGCTTTCAACTCTCCTAATATCAGCACTGATTCTGAGTCATTACTACATTCACACTTTGGTAGAAATGAGACAAGAGTGGAAAGCTGTAAATGAGACAGTCCTGAATTTCAAAGGATTCGTCAAGTATATCCGTAAATGTTAATGACTTCCTGTGATGGAAAAGACCGACATGTTGTATATGTGTTCAAACAAAGGACAGAGAGAGTGACACAGAGAGTGAGAGATGATAGAGCTTCAAAAAATCTGTCACATAAGTGATGAATGAGTGTTACCTATCTGCCAGACACACTGGGAAAAATGACCTTCATAACAAGAGGGAAAGAAAGAGTGTAGTATTTGTGTGGACAAATTGCAGGAAAAGCTCAATGCATCACTAAGACAATATCTTGGTTAAATTAGTACATTTTAACTCACGTGCAAGCAATCCATGCAATATTCACCTTCTGCATGCATTTCCAAAATAATGTTCACTCTGTTTGTATTACTAAAAAATGACAGGTCATTAACATTAAAATGGATTTGAATATTAAATACTGCCTAGTTTTCACCAAAAAGCCTTAAAAGGGACATTTTAAACATTCGTACATAAAATACAGAAGCTCTGTGATACATCTGTGTCTATGCATAATTTAACTAACAAGACATCACTGCTTATTGTATTCACATTTAAACTGTTAACAAAAATAATCTGCTATGAGAATGCTTAGATGAGACTGATACTGAACTGTTATATCTGCCAAGAAACCCCCTTAACCAGATGCAATACCTGTGATATAGCAGAAGCGAGCAACTGAGCCCTAGATGGACATGGAGGGTCAAAAGGTTTGGGATAGAGAGAAGAGGGGCAGGCTAATTTGCACGATCAATAGACAGGACAATGTTGACGCAGGCAAGAGGATGGCTTGCCTGCAGATCATGCTTCATTGATGGTTTCTATCTTCCAGTGGAGTGTCACATTCTTAAACTCTACTTTAAACTGAAGCCCATTTTAACTCTGTCAGGTGCATTAGGTAGAATCTGAGCTCTAGTGATTGTAATGTGAACTACATAAACATTGGTGTGATTTGATTATTCCTTGACCCCACTTCCTATCCAGCACCCATGTACAGTGCCCTCCACTAATATTGGCACCCTTGGTAACTATGAAAATTTGGCTGTGAAAATTTGTCTTTATTGTTATTATTATGAGGAACATTTACTTAAAGTGAGAGTTGAGCATAGCAGATGAGTGCTTTGTCAAATTATTTTTCAAACTATTGGTGTAAAAGCAAATAAAAAAATCAAACACTGCCATTATTTGATTAATTTGTCAACTCAAAACAGCAAATTAAAAGCATGAGAGAATAGCCTACATCCTCTGCACACATTACCATTTCATGACCTTGATTTAATATCACATGGCTTCCTTAATTGTGTTTCTGTCACTGTACTTCTAGTTCATCATGCAAAAGAACAGGATGTGCTGGATCAAGTGCTTTTTAATTTTTAATTTTTTTTTTAAAGGTGCTGAATAATGAAACCATATATGTAAAAGCCATAAAATCCAACTTAAACCAAATTTGCAGTGATTAATATAATAATTACAACTAGGACTATTCATGCTGCAATATATGCAGGCAATGTACTAGACCATTATTAGGTGTTTATTTCAATTAGGTGTTTATATTTTTTAAATGTTTAAGTTGTCCCTTGCTTTTATATTGCATCGTATTACAACTCAAAGCAAGGAAATAACAAAATTTCCATATTTAGTCCACATTTTATATCCCTGATTTTCCTTTAGGCAAGTGCTTGTGTTTAATGTTGATGGTCTGGACTCTATTGAAAACTGTCTCAATAGTAAAAAAAAATCCTTGGAGGCTTAATTACATGCAGGTGATTTTAATAATAATCTGAATGGGGAGCCCAAAAAATTGACTTATGCATGTGCGTAACCTAACTCTGAACACTGAATGGAATCTTCTTCTGCAAGCAGCTTGGAATAGGTAGAACATCTCACATACAAGAGCTTTAATAAAAATAAAAAAGACAATTTTCAAATAATAAAAAAAAAAAACATAAAAAGTTTATAAAGAAAGTTCAAGGTTTCATGCAACCTTTCAAGCAGAAAATTTATTTCAAATGAATTTTGCAAAAAACCTTAAGAGCTTCCTCAACACTTGAACAACTGCATGGATGCCACCAGCACCAGTGTACTCCAATCTGGCTCTCACAGCTAATTCCCCAGCACAGATGAGTCATTAAACCTCCTTCTTGACCTAGTCAGGGCTTCACAAGTGGTCCAGTCCCACTAGATACAGCATTCTAGGAAACCACTTTTTTCCGCCACTTTGCCTCATTTCCTATCCACACCTGACACACCATGAGGATGTCGCCAATAATCCATTTGCACATGTAATTACAGCAATCGGCTGACAAGAGAGCCACCGAGCGAGGGTGTCTCATTTCGTGGAGTGCTCCCGAGGCCCATTTCTTCATCGGCTGTCGGCTCTTTTTGGAGTGCTCCAAAATGGCAGATAACCGGCAGAAGCAAGGAGGAACACTCAGAGCCTGGAGAGGTGGTCGAAATTGGTGGTCGAAATCATCCTTGAATGGATTAGAGTAGGAGAACAAGAAGAGAAATTAAATCCTCATTTCACTTTGTGGACCAGAATGGATTGGCTGATAAAATTTGAAACCATTGCAAAGCACACTGTAGGGTGTAAGGAGGAAACTGGCAGTAACTGATTCTGTATGCATGATCACAATTCTTCGGTATGGTACAACAAAGACGCATTTTATTTAAAAATACATGTTTATGGATTTGCTGGTATTCTAACTTAGTAACACTTTATAACTTAAAATTTAGTTGCATGACTCCCAGGATAGTGTACTTTATAAATTTATGTTAGGAGTTCATGTTATTTACTTGTTTAATAGTTGTGTTATCAGTTCTAATAGACACAAGTAGTTGGTTAATTTAGTGCTTACATGATTTGTCCAGGCACTTAAAAACAAAAACTCTATAACTCATTTGACATAAAAATGTGACTCCATGTCCCGTGATGGACTGGCATCCCATCTGGAGTGAATTCTCCTGGGATTGGCCCCAGACCCACCATGACCCTGCTGAATCCACAACTGGCCGATGAAATAATTAAAGAGCACCTATTATGGTTTCTAAACATGCCTAATTTTGTTTTCAGGGTCTAATACAATAGATCAACATGTATCCAAGGTCAAAACACACTTTAATTTTCTCATAATTTACATTACAGCATTACCTTATTTTTTTCCAGTGTCACAAACGACTTGTTCAATGACCCGTTCATTCTAAACTCCTCCTTTCAGAGAGCCTACTCTGTTCTGATTGGTCAAATGTCCCAGTCTGTTGTGAATGGTTTACACCATGTGTTGGAAAGGAAACGCCCACTACCATATCCGAGTTTACCATATCCGTAATAATGTCCGTTTTACCTTACCGATTTGAGCCCGAGTCTGATAATGAGGCATTGGAAGATAAACCCGAACCAACATCGCAAGCACGACGAGAACAGGGCGTTTCTCAGTAGTAAGTTTATATGTAGTTTGGCAATAATGTGAGTTAGCCGGTTAGTAGAGGCTAACAGCTAACAGGCTAACGGCTGTGCACTGGCCGTACACACATACAACACAAAACCACTCATAGAAAAACACTCGGTAGAAAACATATACATAAATTTATACATAAATAATTAATCATACTTACAGGTTGTGATCCAGAGGTGCAAGATGGTCCAAATGAAATGGGTATGGCCCCATTGTAATGAATAATCGTTTCACAAATCCCACATTGACTTTAACTAGATCTGAGAAGCAGTCGTCAATGAAATGATGGAAATACAAACAAAGGTTGGAGTTTGTAACTGCTGTGGTATCGTTTTAAAATGAATTCTAACCACTGATGCTTTACATCCTCATCCTTTGGGAGTCCATGCAAAGTGGTTTTGCTTTTGCAGCGCAGAAAACAACATCTTCTAGACATCTTCTAGAACAACATCTTCTAGACATGTCTAGAAGAACAACATCTTCTAGACATCCAAACTCTTTCAGGACACAGCCTCAACTGTGGTGTTTGAGGGCGACTAAAAATACATGCTGTTTGCGAGCAGCCAATGAAGACCAGAGGTGGGTTTTTTTGTTACCAACCTACGTAGGTTAGTACAGGAAGTAAGTCTGAAATTACTTATGACTCGTTTCAGCTGTTCAGAATTGGTTCTTTCTTTTGAGAGTCAATAACTCCATTTGTTGTGTGCTTTTGATTTTTGAAACTGTGCAGATTTTTTACATTCAGAAACAGCTATATAACACACTACATGAAAGGTAATATCTGAAAAAGCATAATAGGTGCTCTTTAAGTTCACAACAACTCAGCACACTGGGAAGAGCTTAGTATTAGATGTAAAAGTGTGCAAGTTGACAAAGAAAATAAAGAATTGAGCAGAAAAAAATATTGAGAGCTTAAATAGGAAGGCAAGGGAAGCAGGGTGATGCACAGAGACAGAGAAACGGACTGAATCCAAAAAAGTTAACATGAGAAGAATGCCTTGGGGAGAGGGTGATGCTCAGAGATGAAAGACTCTGGACATCTTAGGAAAGGCATAGAGGGAGAGAAACACCATCCCCAACACCTAGCAGTCGATGGCTAGTCAATAAAGTGTCACTTTCTGCAGGCTAAGAATGGAGAACTGGGATTTTATTGGAGGAATTGGAGTGCGGTTGAGGCTGTACCGAATGTATGCCATTAGCGGCTGCAGTGCTTGGCATCTCGCCATCTCAACGCCCCGCTCTCTCCCTGAAGTTCTCACATTAGCCTTTCTTTGCCCTGGAGGGGGAGGTGGAACATCGCTGATTCCCATTTTATACCAGGTTTTATGGACTTGAAAACACACTGCTATCAAAAGGTCAATGAACAATGAGAGCCAGCGAAACAGAAGGAATAAAAGCGGAGAAGCTCCTGAGAGTTTATTTTTTATTAGGTTACAGAACTCGAGTGTTTAGCCAACTGCAATTACTTTTCCAATCCCTGTAGAGGTCAAAAGCTGCTTTGCTTTAACTCAATATACTGCAGGTGGCATCAACTTGTGCCTCATCACATTAACTGGTCTAAACATGTCTCACTAAACTTTTGTAAGAAATATAATAATTTTGTAGTATTTCATATAAGTTATAAGAAGAGGTATGCCTGCTTTAGATCCCTTTAGTCCTGTTCCCTTAGTGACATGTTAACCGGTCTGTGCTTCCTCCATTACACCACTAGTAATGGCATCAAAAGATCATTTGGATTTGTATGCGCAGAAACCATAATTTATAACTTTATTAGTTCTGTCCACCCCCAAACAGCATCAATCCCTCCTTCAGGGAGTTGACCCAGAATAAAGCGAGCCGTTCCAGCACTGTGTGCTAGTCTTTGCTACTGAGCTCTTCTAATCCTTCTGGCACTGTACTCATCCTGCTGGCTGAGCTTTAGGAAAGGTCCAAGTCAGCAGCACTGGGCTAGCAAATGAGAACAGCAGATCTAGATGCTAAAGACAAATCCTCTCTGGTAAAGCCAGAGACTGAAGGTCCTTACCAGCTAAGCTTGGATATATTAACCTCCAAATTTTCTCAGATGGATGGATTTTAAAATGTTTTAAAGACAGCAATCAATTAAATATTGAGACATTCAATAAGGAACCACTATTAAATAATGGAAAGGAAAAGACCACAAAGCACTAACATTTTAGTGCTCATTCCCTTTAACATAGCATGTTACTGAGTTCATTGAATTTTTTACTGATTATTTTCCCTTTTGTTAAGGCTTCTGGAGGATTCTATACTGTTTTTTCATTATACATGAAATGCAAAACAAACCTGAACATGGAAAGAAAGAACTGCTTCATTTCCACCAGTAGATCGGCACGGCTTGGTTACAAATCCAAGAATATCTGTAAATCATGCAAGGTGTGTGTTGGTTTTCCATCAGACAACGTTATATGTAAGAGCAGTTATCATGTTGCACCTAGTGATACTACTCAAAATTAAGCTGCCAGTCTCTCTTACAGGCTTCCACTGAGCACACACAGCGTCATTTTGGATTTGCCCTAGCTAGAATATGGAGAATTTTGCTTGGCTCACAAGTTAGAACATTCCTTTAAGTAAATAAATAAATAAGGTTTTTGAAAAGAGTATGAAACTTTGGCAGACAGTCACAATATTACTGAAACTTTTGTGCTGGTACAGAAGTGACTTCAGCCAGAGGATGATTTTATCAAGACTGCATCTGTCCTATTTTTCCTATGCTTCACCCATGTGGCTCGGCTCACCTGGTACCTGGGCAAGAAAAGGTATCTAAATTCAGCACTGGCTATCAGGGCCCTGGCACAGAGTGACAACATGTGGGCTCCAGTATAAAAGCATGAAAAAACTTCCCCAGTATGGGTCATATTAGTGCAGCCAATAGGTATTTTCTCTTTTCAAAAAAGAAAAAGATTTCATATGTTTGCCCAAGTGAGAAGAAAGTCTTGTGTAGTTTCACATAGCTAAATCCTAAACAAGAGCCTTGTACACTCTCTATGGGATAATTACTGTAGAAATATGTAATAACACTGAAAAATATGTGGTGACTTGAGAACTTAGTGGTGAAAGTTATACATTCCTTTTAAACAGTCTGTTTATTAGAACATATTTCTGTGTCATTAGAAGACATTTCAGAGATTGAAACTGATATTGATACTGAAATTGATACACTGTACAAACAAATACCTCATGTGTAATACAAGTGTAATACCACTTGTAGGCATGTGAATTTTTCTACAGTTATACTCACTTGAGTGAGGAGAGTTGTTCTATTACTCAAACATGATATTACATGGCAGGTCATACCTTACATTTACCATGGTGGTAACATACACTCCATAAAGAAATCACAGTGAAACATGTAATTGAACACAACACAATCATGTCCAATCAAATGGAAAGTTTTGAAATGAGATGAAGCTCCAAACAGTGCCGATCTTGTTAATGCATTCATTTTAATTGGGTGTTGGTGCAAACCTGCAAAAGTCAGCAGTAAAAAGAAACAAGAGCAAGGTGCCTAAGGCGGTACCAAGCAACTGGGCAGTTTGGATTGATCTCAGAATAACAAGTCCTGTCCTTCCTGAATGCTCCTGACCAAACTCAGCTGGTTGTTAGTTTCAGCACCACAGCCTCGTCCGCTGCGAGAAACCGGCCTGCGAGTAAAAACTAAGGTCCTTTCGCTGTATAAACAAACATTCAACAGCCCAGTAGAGCTCCTCTTTGCACTCTTTTCTCCCACTAACACACAAACCACCGACCCCGAGGGAGTTTACAGACACATCCCAGGGTAAATGAGCCTTTCAGCAGTCAAAGCTCTGTATATCAACAAACAAGCTCCTCAGATGTTTACATTTCAAAACACTGTGCCTCCTACCTCCAGGGACCTCAGTCTGCGCTCACTACAGTAATTTGGAGGATTCAGAGTTGTGGGTACTCCAGATTTTTATACACATGTGGTTTTATGCTTTTCTGTGTGTGAGGCATAGACACACAGGCACACAAATATGTGGCACACAACACTAAATTAAGCACCACAACCACAAAAAAATCTTGCTACTAACATAATTACTAAGAAATAAAAACACTTCTGGAAATGTATTCAGAAATGAACTTTTATTCATTAATTTATTAACTTTTATTAGAAGAAGTAAGCAAAGAGGAATGACAAATTTGACTTGTTATAGAGTCTCATCGAAACTGGTCAGTTGAAGACTGGAAAAAGACCAGGCAATGTTTTTTTCTCTGAAACCTCTTCTTCCTGTTACTGGCTGATATGTCTGAAATCTGATTCGCTCTTCTGCTGCTGTAGCTGATCTGCCCCAAGGGTTGATGTGTGTTACATTTTGAGATGCTATTCTGCTCACCACAGTTGTAAAGAGTGGTTATTTGAAATAAACAACGCATAGCCTTTCTGTCAGCTGAACCAGTCTGGTCATTCTCCTCTGACCTCCATCATCAAAAAGGCATTTTGTCTGCAGATCTGCCACTCACTGCATGTTTTTTGTTTTTTTCTCACAATTCTATGTAAACTCTAGAGATTATTGTGCATGAACATCTCAGGAGATCAGCAGTTTCTGAAATACTCACACTAGCCTATCTGGCACCAACAACTATGCCACAGTTACTGAGATTACATTTTCTCCCCATTCTGATGTTTGATGTGATCATAAACTGAAGCTCTTGACCTGTATCTGCATTACACATTGTGTTGCTGCCACTTGATTAGCTGCATGATGATTGCATGAATTAGCAGGTGCACAGGTGTACAAGGATGCTGCAGTATTGTTTGATGTAAAACATGACTTGGAGATGATTGAGATATAAACAGGTAATTTGTGCTGCATAGATGTACAGTATTTTCCTTTGGACAAGTAGCATAGAGTGAAAACTTTGAACTGCAGCAGGTGTGAATTTTTCTCATAGAACATAAGATGACTGCTATTGACACACACATAGTCGAGAAGATATGCTTTTAAAACATTTTTCCGGTAATTAGATATTAATTAAATGATGTTGTTAATCTCTGACAGCAGCCATTATGGACATTGCTGCAGATTTAGGAGATGCTGTTTATTTCAATGCTAAAACAATTTCTGAAATATAAAAGTAGTATTAAAATAGGGATTAGTTTAAATTAAACCATCCAGTTAAAACGAATTGTAATCTTAAGACTTTTTAAACAGATTTAAAAAAAAATTATTTGATACTTTCTCAGTTTTTAAATCAAGTGCCTTTTTTGGAAAGCTGTTAAAACAAAATGACTAGCCCGTACTTCTTGATAAATACTTCTACTCTGACAGTAAATGAATGATTGTCATATACTTTGAACAAGAATATAGGAACACTTTTAACTGACGTGACTCACCGCACTGTGTATCATGACCTTGTTGATACGGAGTGTGTTTACACTAGAGAGACGGTAAAAGCTTATCATAGTTTGGATTTTTACAATTACTTTCTTTACTGACTGGAGGGAAATATTTGCTCTGAGTTGCATATGGTGAATTTGGAGCAAAATCAAATGCAGCCTCAAATGTGCTCAGCATGGTTCATCGCTAAGAAGGAGAAGTCGTGGTTAGCTTTCTTGGCAAATAAATGCATTACACAAATGAATGTTCACCTGATACTGGTATTAACCTCTGGTTTAAAATACCTGTTAAAACCCTGTTATGTTTGTGCAACATGTCACTTTTAAGTATATAATATTTCATATAAGTTGAGATAAGATTTGTGCTCCAGGTCCTGGAGTTAGTGGCTATCCAGCCATCTCTATTCCCTGCAGTAATCCAAGAGTTTCACAATAGCTTGTTTTTGGAAATCGATACTCTGAAAGCAAGTTTGTTCCAGGCATGAGGGAATATTCAGCCACTGAATGGCATGGTCTGAAATTTAAATTGAACATCCTGTCATTAAATCAGGTGCACAGAGTGTGGTTCTTTGCTAGTGTAGAATAATGATTACTGGGGATGTTCTTGGAAGAACAACATCACTTCCTGTGCTTATGAATATCTGTTGAAGTGTCTTGAATATCTGTTTGAAATGCCTTGAATATTCGTTTGAAGTGGCCTGCCTGGAGACTGATTTGACCTCACCTTACCTTTACTTCACTGCTTTCTTTTCAAAAACTGTCACACATGATGTTGTGATCACTTATATAAAAATGCAATCTGTTGGCTATGAATAGAGAGCACTGTCCTCTAACTTATATTTTTTAGTTTCTTCACCCATCATATATCATATATCATATATGTCAGACCCCTCTTCTTTTTGTCTCTGTCTCTTGACCTTGAGTCCATTTCGCCTCATAGAGCCTTGCCAATCAAAATGGCACCTGTCTCTCTCGGGCAGTTATCTAGGCATAAACCTTCCATTACTGCAGAGGGCTCATCTTTATATGCCTGGTGCAGTCCATGCTCCCCTCCCTGCCCTTTCCAACCTGCCCAAGTCATTATTTTATATTTCCCAAAATATAATAGAAATCCTCTTCTGGCCCAAGGGTAACCCATATTGATACATTACATCCCTTTCTGAGCAACAGAAGGCTCAGGCACACTGCAACCCATCGCTCTCTCGCTTTTGTTTCATTTCATTCAGATCCTACCACGCCTGACAGATTAACATTTCATCAATCCTGGCACCGATTATATTAATAACTCTAGATGTATTTGATGAAGTTGGGAGAGAATAGCAAAAGAGCTGATGCCGTCATGAAACGATTGTTTTTCCCTCTCATTGGGTCTTCATCGGCTTTGTCTCTGAAGCGAAGGGATGTCTAAGGGGCCACGTATATGATAACTATGGAAGAGATTATGAAGTAATTTTCTTTTTTCAAAGCGATTTAAAAAATGTTGAGTAAAGACAAAAAAATATATTTTAATTCCTTTCTTTTTGGTAGTGCATTGATCTAAAACCTGCACACGAATCCACTAAGTGCTTTTGTCAAGGTGCCATCTCCATTGAGCAAAGTGAGGATTGATTTAAATAAAAACAGCTTTGCATCTGGATTGCATAATTCTCTCATGCTCTGAACACACAGCGATAAGATATAGCCCAGAGCACTGTGTAAATAAATATATAAATATTCTCTGCCTCACTTTTTCCAGTTCCCTTTGATCTGCTTTATACTGCAGTGTGTTAAGTACTGAGCATTAAAAATCTAATTTCCCACAAAAAACCCAACACAGTGGGGCAAGAGAGCAAAATACATAAGGATCTTAATGACACTGATTTTACTGTACTCCAAAGACTGCATACTGCTGTCACCTTTTGCATTAATAACATTATTATTATCTGTACGAGGTGAAACATAACTGCTTTTCAATTTTATAGTTTACAATTTAAGGATTACTTTATTTTGCACTTTAATGTCTACATTATCGTCTACACAACGTTTCAAAATTATTAGGTACTATATTGGTATTCCAGATAAACTGGAACCTGACTGCTCCAGTTTTCATGTTTTCAAATGTTTAAATACTAATACCTCCAATCTTGTTGTGTGGTAATAAACATAGACAGCCTGAGGCAAGATCCATGATGTTAAAATGTTAATATCAAATGTTAATAATATTTCCTATATAT
>JANDJT010000199.1:23348650-23396174 GCA_024331685.1 Stegophilus panzeri | reverse complement strand
GTGTGTGTGTGTGTGTGTGTATATATATATATTGCGTATACCATTTGACCATTCCAGGCCTCCTATATCATCACAGCTGAAATGGCGAGATTAGATTACCCACTGTCTCGAACCCCTAACCTCGTTTCCATGGTGATCGAGCGAGCGAGGAAAGTCCGCGCGTAGAGGAGCTTGCGAGACTGACTGTCGTCGTTTTTGTGTGTGCGTGTGTGTGTGTGGGGGGGTGAGGTCATTAATTCTCCCTAGTAACAGTAGGCGAGGGCGTTTTTATAACGGTCTGAGGCCAGACGCAATGGCTGCTTAATGGGAAAACCAGATATGTTTCAATCGCAGCGGCCCAGACAAAAACAGGTAAATAAATAAATACGTTTATAAAACTAACAGCTCACAGTACAAATAACGGCTTCGCACAAGGCTCTCCCTCAGTAATTGGCTCCTGTGTGCAACTTGGTATTGATTATAGAAAATCTAACAACATTAAATAATACTTGGCCCTTGCTATGCAACCCTGGCTGGAACAGTAAACGGATTCTGCCGTACAGTAATTAGGATTAATGAAGTGCCAGCAAATCCATAGAGGTGCATCACTGCAGGCAGCCGTGATACAACGATTAATCACTGCAATTAGACTATGACACTGTTTACAATAATGTAACAACTGCCTTTTGATTATTTAACAGACATCCATGTGCAGATGAGAAAGAAATGATGGGAAAGCTCACGAGGAAAAAAACTAGGCAAAAACTGGAAATGACTGCCCTATAAACTGAAATAATGAGGTTATTCCACCTCATGTAGTGTCTCAGGTAAGTGTCTTTAAAGTTCTGGACAGTAATTAAAACCACCAAACAGTGTTTTAATGAGAGAGTGAGAGACAATGCTTTCAGCATAATAAAGTAGCTCATTATCGTTTACTCCCTTCCGTAATCTCGTTTACTCTGGTTGGTTGACCCGGTATTCCTGACCGAAGACTTTTACAAAGAGTTGAGGTTTATGTTAACTTGTGTTTATGTAAAATGTGTTTGTTCTATCATTCTTCTCTTTATTGAGCTTGGTTTATGATCATTAACACTCACTGTGTACTTCTCTCAGGATGCTCATGTTCTCACAGCCCTTTTAAACAGGTTTAGAGGTGGAGGTATAAATTGTGATTTATTCAAGGCTTTGCATTAAATGTGGTCTAGCCTGCAGGCCCCAGTGATCTGCATTCAAAAATTTAGGTGTAAGAAAACAACAAACACCATTTCCAGAGGAGGATAAAGAAGTGTATTGACCTTAATGCAAATTTTGTCTCAACAGTAGATTTACATTAGGGAACATTGAAACACGGTGCAGTTAAGGGGAAATTCTGTGAGACATGCTGAAAATGTGTTCAAAATATGCTATGAATAAATGAATAAGAGTGTAGACATGAGTGTGCAATATGCTAATGAGCTAAATGTGAATGAAAACCTTTTCAAAGGCTCTGTTAAACGCTGTCAGGACTGGATGTGTGAATGTTCGGTGAGTATTTCATACAATACCGACCTTGCTGTTGTAAAATTGTCATTTTGAGAAGCTGATTCATTCAGATTAATCAACTTTCTCATTATTAAGACTTAGCCACTGGTAAAATTTGGCTTCAACTGTCAGAATTGGACTTTTTGGACTACAGCTTATAATATGTCTATAATAGGCCTTGTTAATTTGTGCAAAAGTATTCAGGTTTAGTAAATCACTTTACAGGTGTAAAAACTGATTTACAAAAACACTGGCCCGTATTCTCCACGTTTATGCAACACCACGTCAACTTGCACATTTTTCTGCAAGTATTATCAAATTTGCACATGTTTTTACACACTCAAACCTGTAGTACATCAAGACGTCACAGTGTACAACTCAAACACGACTTTTCATACACCATGCCAGCTGCTTACAACTTCACAGTTTCAAAGTGTAGGACACTAAAGTCCATAAAGCACTGCAGCAACTGGGTAAGTGTTATCTGTGTAGTCAACCTGTAGTTAGTTTTCTGTGATTTCCACATCTTCATAGTACGACTCGTTCTGATTTCCTTATCACAGTATATACATCACACCGCTACCTTGAATGTAGCTTCTAAAACTGGGCACGGCTCTACAGGCTACAGTTACCCAGCATGCATTATTATCCAGCAGTCCCACAGACGGATGTGTGTGAGTGTTGGAAATCCCTGAGGGGGCCTTGGTGATCTGTGTGTGCTTTTCTGTAAAGTGCTCAATAGGCTTCCGCGGCTTCACACAAGATTTATCTCCAACCATTAAAATACATTTGATTTTTATCACACCAAACTGCTGCTGTGCTTTCCTAATTCTCTTTCTCTCCACTTCTACCTTCACCTCCCCGTCTTTTATCATTCTGCATCTCTTCCCGCGCCTCTGCCGCTATCGTTTGCCTTATCGACTTCCCCCCAGCTGTCTCTCTCACTCTCTCTTTCTCTTCCCGCCCGGTTTATTGATGCTTGTCCAGTCTTATCGCTTTTCTTTTGTCTCGCTGTCCATTTTTCTCCTCTCCCCTGCTTCGTTATCCTCAATTTGTCTCGCAGCTCAATCTTGTCTGTCAATGTGAGGAAACATCTATTTTCCAACCCAAGTTAAATGTGACTTAACGTTCAGAAACTGAATTACTAAACACAAAATCAAACTATAGTACACAAACTAAAGGAAGCTCGACCTCATGGACACCATTTATATGCCATCTTATACAACAGTTAGTTCCGCTCCACTAATTTGATTGGACGAGTGGCGTTTCAAGAGTGCTTATATTTACTATAACCGCAACTGGCATGTTTCACTGTGTGTATAGCAAGGTCTGTGTTAGCCACGTAAAATTCCTCTTCCTTGTTGAAACAGTTGCTACAGTAGAGTTAGTGACATCTTCGGCGGACATGGCAAAATATACTTTTCCAGAATATAACTTTTCTGGAATATTACTCAGCCTGTGGCTTCATACCTACAGCAAAATCACATCTGTGCTGATATTCAGTATAACCACACTCTTGCCCATGTGATATTGCTTAAATAATAACGAATACAACAGATTTAATGCATGTAATCTTTAACTTCTGTAATACTCTCTTAATAGACAAGTGTGCATGTGTTTATTGGATTATCAAATTCAAAAATCAAATATGATCCAGTACAATTTTTTTGCCCAGTTCTCCTCATACAAATGAGTTTTATTAATGGTTTGAAATCTAAAAACAAGACATGGTTTTCAAGACATTTGTAATGCACTCTTCATCTCTTTAACTTCCTAACAAGTTGGTATCCTTCCATCCATTTTCTGTACGTACACAGGGTCGCGTGGAGCCTGGAATCTATCCCAGGAAACTCGGGGCACAAGGTGGGGGACACCCTTGTGCCAACCCATAGCAGGGCACAATCACACACACTCACACACCCTTTCACATACTATGGACAATTTAGAGATGCCAATCAGCCTATTGGGGGAGGAAACCGGAGTACCTAGAGGAAACCCCCGAAGCACAGGAAGAACATGCAAGCTCCATGCACACACTGTGAAGGCAAGACTCGTACCCCCAATTCCAGAGGTGCGAGGCAATCGTGTTAACAAGTTGGTATATGTGAAGAAAAGTGTTTCACTGTCGTGTACTGTATATGTGTCAATAACGTCCTGCTTTCTTATATATGAGCTTTAGTATAAACATGTATAAAATGTATTAGCTGAATGAGACTTTCTCTTCAATGCTGTTTTAGTTATGAGTCTAGACTTCACAATATAGCATAACTATTGTCTGTTTCTTGAATTTTGAATCTTGAAAAACCACGCTGAGCAAAATAATACACGTTGTTTAAAAATGGTCCCGAAAGATAAAAATTTTATATCGGGATGTTCAAGATCCTATGTTCTACTTTTAGTTGCTTGATGTGAGCATATTTAAACAAGCTTGCTAAATCTTTTGGCTAAACCCTTGTGTCACTTGATGTAGAAAATGGGCTCTGAGTAAAAGCAAGCCCTTAATGACATTTTATTTTGAGATATTTTGTTTAAATTAAGTATTCATTTTTAAATTCAATATAAAATTTAACAAAGACTGGGTACTAAAAGTGATATTAGAACTACTTTAAGTAGTCAGGAATTTCAAGCAGACATTTGGAAATATATATAAAGACATAATGTAGTCACTGTTTTTCTGTGGCTGAATCACATTTTTGTGGGGTTAATGTGCACTGTACAGATTCTACACCAATGACCCTATTTTATCCCCTATTTAGTCAGTACTGTACAGGTGAAGATTGTAAACCATCACCTGGCCTCCTTCCAGTATTCAACTGTCCAGTTACTGTATACAGTGCCCTCCACTAATATTGACACCCTTGGTAAATATAAGCTGTGAACAATTGTCGTTATTTTTTTGAACTTTTTGATCTTTTGTTAAAAAAAAAGATTTTTTTGGCCACGCGAACCATCCGCTTCACAGTGCATTGAGACAATATAGACACACGTCCAATTCCAGGTTGATTCATAACATTTCCAGTTGGAAAAGTCTGATCAGTCTGATCATTCTCCTCTGACCTTGCTCATCAACAAGGCATTTATGTCAGCACAACTGCTGCTCACTGGATGTTTTTGGTTTTCACACTATTCTGCGTAAACTCTAGAGACAGTGTGTGTGTGAAAATACCAGGAGATCAGCAGCTTCTGACAACTGCATGCCACTGTCAAAGTCACTGACACTGTGGTGAGAGTCGAACTCCAACCCTAGAGGTGCGAGGCAAACATGCTAATCACTAAACTATACTGCCCCCAAGGTGAATATCAGAAACAAGAAAACAAGAAAATATGTAAATTAACATGATAAATAAAAAAAAGATACAATTAAAGACACTGTGTAAATATAAATCACTTGTTATTATGATCACTAAGCACAAAAGAGGAAGCATAAAGAGGATGAGAAACAATTCCAAAGCGAGTAAAGCTGCATTCTTCCAAACCAGTGGAGCGCTAATACCACGGCACTCCTGAAAGGCGTCAGAATCCCAGCGGACAGAGAGAGACAGTGGAAGAAGGACAGAGTGAAAGGAAGGGAGTGACACATGTGAGATGAGCCTCATATCCATGTGGAGCTCCTTACAACGTGCTGTCACTCACTCGGCGGGGTGGGGTGTGGGGTGTGGATACGGTGTAGTAAACAACAAAGAATGAGCAACTGAATTTCATTTGCAGTGAATAAGCTTCCATACGATGTCAAACGACTAGAATAAAATTAATCTTGTGTGTGTGTTTGTGTGTGTGTGTGGGTGTTTGTGTGTATGTGTCAGTGATTGAGTAGAATAGGAAACATTAGAGACACTGTGATGTATGTGTGAGGACAAAATGAACAAAACCAACATGTTGTGCCTATGTTTGTGTGTGTGTGTGTGTGTGTGTGTGTGTGCGCGCACGGGTGTGTTTCATATATACATACAGTACTGCATACAAAGAAATGCTGTAGGGCAAAGATGCCTTCAAAAATAATTAAATTAAATGTTTCTATATTTACAAAATTTGCTTAAAAAAATTAGTAGTCTCAGGTACTATTACTTTATGCAGTTTTATAATGAAATGAGCTATATGTTTTATTGAGCATCTTGCAGAACCAGCCATGGTTCTTCTGGAGACTTTGACTTTTGCACTTCAGCAGCCTTCACTGTGTATTTTTTTTGTCTGAAAAGTGGCCTCTTATGTAATATGCTGCTTTCTTTACTGGCACACAAACATTTTTCTGTAACATTTAATTTTGCGCTGGAAAACTAATGTTTGGAAATGTAAAATGTTTTTGCAATGACTCGAAAATGTAGAAGTCATAAAATAAAAATCTAGAACAAAGTTTGCACTTAAACAAAATCACGACTTAAACAAAAGACTTTTGCACAGTATTGTATTATACGAAAAGGTTGTATCTAATTTTAATGAAAAATAGTGATACATTTTGTTGTATGTGTATACATGAAGTTAAGTAATGATAGAAAGAGACTCTGTGTGTGTGCGTGTTTTTGTGTGTGTTTTCATATTACCAGCCCTACCTTCATCCCCAGATCCAGATCCTGCCTCTGTAACACAGAAAAAAAGGCACATATTCACTCAACATCATTAGTCATTATGGTCAAAGTCAGAATTATGATCTGAATATCAGCAGCAGACGTTACGCAGATAAAGACATGGAGAGAATAAAAATGTCTCGCCCAGACATCTCAGAGGTGCATTTGGGCCACTGGATGTCAAATACATAAAGTACAATATAATAAATGGGCAAATAAGCATAAAAATAATGGAGAGATGAATCTGTTAAAGATCTGTAGGATGATGGAGTCATAAAATTTTTTTTGTGGCTTTTAAAGGGCTTTTAAAGAGTCACCAGTCATACTGTTGTCTTTCTTTCTAAGTTGAAATGCGGATGAGAGTATTCAGTCACACACACAGACACAGTATATACACACTCATATGCGTATTTATAGTATGTTGATCCTAACCATAAAGTCATTATATAGCAATATTTAATGCTGAAACTTTGTAATTGCTGTAATGTAGCTTTATGATTACGCTAATATCCTAAAGGCTATGGGATTTATATTATTACTGTTGAGATAATGGTTGTTATGGTTGTTTTTTACCACATGGAGCAGCAAACTACCGTAAATACTGGTGTAGCCCACCTACCGTAAAAACACTAACAAATGAGATCCTTAAAAATTGTACAAACACAATTCTAAAATCGAAGCTTTTTAACTTATAGGGGATAACAATATTCTATACAACACACACACACACACACACACACACAAATCTCTCTAGGTCAGGTTCATTTCAGAGCTAAAGATAAAAGACCTTTTTAACCTCTCTGGTGAAATAATAACAATAATAGGTTTTTATTCAATTCAATTTCAATTAACTTTTATTTATATAGAGCTTTTAACAAACAACAGTCAAAAAGCAGCTTTACAGAATCTGGATATGGATTTAGATTTAAATCCCTATAAATATAATAATAAAAAATGTTTAACAGCTTTACAGTCTACTACCTGATGGTGTCTGTACTGGTGCCTTATGGACAACACTTAACCTATACCATGTTAGTGTCTTATTAAGGTTCTATTTATTATTTACATTTTTTTCTTCATATTTTTGTTTTGACCTCCTGTGCACATGATAACTGCGTTTTGGGTCACTGAAGCTTTTCAATAACACCATTCAGGGTAGAGAAATTTTTCTTTTTTTTTCATGTGGACAAGAATAATGGATGTTGTTTTAAAACGTTGATGTCACAGTGTGAACATGTGCATGACCATTGCAGTTTTGGCCATGTTAGAAACATGCCAGGACTTCATTTAGCACGGCTGATGATCAGCTTGTTACTTAGTTGTCTGTAATTTCGTATTTGATAATGTGTTTGTAATTTAATTTCACTTTCTTTGTACTGCGTAACCACAGTGATTCATAGAGTGGTGCAGGGACGAGTCCTAACACCAGGAAATGAGTTAGCATTTTAGCACTTCCGGTTCCATCGTCCTGAAAGTTTTATTTTACGACATAAAATACATCATTAATACCCCACTCTCACAAGATGTTTTAAATCTTTTGCATGTCTTGCGGTTGCTAACAAGTGGTTAGCAACCATTCTGCTTCTGGACCCCCTCGTTCTCATTGGTTATAACAATGATGTGGTTTTCTGCAATTTGGCTGCTCTACCTATCACTGCGCAGCTCTTAATGTTATTCCAGAGGAGTTTTACATAACAGATTATGACTTGCTACAACATTTTCAAAACATTTTCGCGTTTTCATTTGGACAGATATAATTGTCAAAAAATGCTGTTTAGTGTGGATGGGATTTTTTTTTTTTTTTTTAAACAGTGGCGTAAAAACTACATTTTCAAAAATATCTGGGCCTAAGTGCTAAATGAGCTGTACTTTATTCTCAGGCAGTGTATTACAGTTGGATTCCTATTCTACACATTCACACACAATATTCTGTTTGGTGACATAATATTCATGACGTCCTGATTAAGTGAGAATTTATAGTATATGCTGTATGTGGCTCTGCATTCAATTTGTCATATATATGTAGTTCCTTTTACCTGCATAGTAGCCCAGTAGCTTTAGGCTGATTTATATTCTTATCTGTTCCCTTTAGATACTATACCATATTACCAGATTACACATATTACATATTATTTCCTGTCAGGATATGCTGTATGCTCCATTTGTCATGTATGTATATGTTTTACGATTTCGACCCAAGTCTGAGCACATAATTATCACAATGGCCAGCAATAATAAAAAAACTAAACAAAAACAGAGAAATATAGTAGACATAATAGGTGTTCATGTAAAGCCTGATGTATAAGTCGAAGGAGTATTATGATGAATCACCAGTCTTTATTTCTTTCTTTCTCACACAAACATGTTAAAGTCCCACCTTGACACATCTTGGCACATCCAACGTTACACAATAGACACACTTCACAAATGCCTATTAGACCTGCAGCTACATAAGCGGGAATGTGGCAAGAGAATATGAATCACTGTTTCCTCAGGAACCAGTGCTAACTGATATGTTCTACCCTGGTGTAAAGACAGAAAATAAATATTAAAGGACAAAAAGAAGAAGAAGCAGGAAAGTTATTAACGTCTCTCTGCATCTAATACCTGAGGCTGGATTATTCAGCTCAGTAGGATAGCAGGAAGAAGACGATTCCCACAGCGCGCACAATTTCAAACGTGCAAATTGTGAAATATGATGCTCTTTTGTGTAGGCTGCAGGCATCAGGTTATTAGTGTAACATTTAATCTAAAGCGAATATGAAAACTTGTTAAGGATGAAAATAATAAACAAATAGAATGTATGCTAACGACTATTGAGAGAAAGTGAAATAAAAATGTGTTCATGTTGCTAGTTTTCATAAACACTAATCCTGCAAGTACAATCGTGCTATTTTCAGCAACTTAAAGCTCAGAAATATGCAAAACTCCACCGATCTTTCTGTTTCAGCATGAAGCATCTTCAACAAAAGAAATAAGTGACACCATAGACAGCAACCCAAAGTGAAGTTAATACAGAAAATAATACAGATGTACATGGGCACAATTTCACACACACACACATACACACACACAGACACACACACACACACACACACACAAAACAAAGACATGCGGGCACCTGCATAAATCAGTGTTGATTCTTGTGTCAGTGGGTATTGGGGTGCTAATAAATACAAAATCAGCCTCTCACCACATACACACACACTAACACAAAAAGACATCGTGTCTGCTGTTCTAGTATCCGATAGGTTGACAAATGCGGTGACTCTACAGCTCACTGTTTAAGGAGGCAAATATGGTGTACATCACTCATCACAGCTAACTGGCTAGCTTGTTGCTAATAAAAGAATGTGGAGGTGTCCAGGTTTTCACCCCCACTTTGTAGCACAGAGGCCGAAATGAGGAATTCCAAGTTCCAACTTCCGACTTCTGGGACAAGACGAATGCAGCATTACCAACAATGCATGCAAACAAATACACTGTTAACACATGAATGTGGAGCTGATTTAAAGCACAGACGTCAATAAAATGTATATCTAATGTCAGCTCAGTGTTGGGCAACTTGTAGCTAAGCTGTCTGGATGAATGAAGATCTAGCTGAACCATGACCTGGATCATCTGTACTGCTAAAGGATTCAATGTATTCAACAATTTAATTTCTATTCATTTCACAGAATCGAGAAAATACTAACCAGTGCAATTTTTTCTGTTTTCTTTTTCCCTTAAATTATTATTTTTTTAAGTTTAGTGAAGCTGAACAATAAAAAAAACTGCAGTTGAAGTGTTAAAATATTAAAATCCATTTGTGTGTTAGGATTGTCAACATAAGACACCATAAAAATCTAATAATCTGTGACATTTTGAAAAACAGTGAGGACGGGATGATCTGTAAAGTAATACAGGGCAGCCTCTGAAACTTCACATTGTTTTTTATGGTATTTATGAGAATTTGAAATTTTGAACAACCAGATAAAATAACTCTGACAATAAAAAATTCATACACAAATCTACACAAAAGACAAAAAAAAATATTCACCTCTTATATTTCTATTTATACTTACAGTATACACTGTGTATAATGTATAAAACATATACTAAACTATTTTTATTAGAAATATCCACTACCTTTTCTGCACCAAGCTACTGAGGCACTTTTAAAATAAACAGGAAGTTGGCGGTACCAGGAACCCAGAGCTCTCTGTTACTCAGTGGGACCTTCCTCATGAGAGATGAGTCTGCAGTTCTGCTTGTCTGCAACAGGACAATGACAAGAGGCTGATTAAGTATGAGGGCCTTCAAAGACTCATGCATCGCTCTGAACCTGTGCCAGGTGCCGTATTGCTCTGGTCGTTTTACGTGAGGAACAAAAAAGTAGTGAGGTGACGCTGCACTTTTTGTCCTCCCTTGATATCGAGGTTTGAGCGGGATCTTTGCTCGAGGCACCAAGGCAGCTGGTCACCATCAACACACAGCAAAAACCCTGATCAACTGTTAATTAATGCTTTTACACACGCCACTGTGAAAAACCTCTGATGCCTAAACGTTCTGCTTTGGGCTTTTGGATCTCTGTCATGCGATCACAGGATTCCTTAAATAGCCTATTTTGTTCAAATCATAGATTATTTATGAATAGCAAAATCAGAAACGGAGCTGAGAATGAACATTATGTGGGAAGAAGTGTGGGTATGCACTGGGATAAAGAAGATTAATAAGTATGTTAAGCCACTTTACAATAAAAAAATAAAAAAAAAACAAGAACTGAGCCAAAAGGAAGGTAATAAAACAGGTTTTAGCTGTAGAATACTTTTTACCTTTAATACTTTTTAATAAAAGCAGCGGTTGGTCTGGTATAGCAGTTGTAAGGTATGGATTTTGCGAATAGTGTTTTTCTGCAGAACCCAATGCATCACTGCTCATCAACTCAAAAAAACCCTCGCGTTTTGCATTTCAGTGACTTTTACACGTTTAACCATGCTTCCAAAGTGTCACTGGTCTGCCTGTAATCGAATTCATGTTATGTTAAGACATGAAGCTAAAAAATTTTGATCCATGTTTATTGGTAAGTCAAGATGTACTGAATTTTAAATAATTTTATATCAGAAATATATGAATGTGTTAGAAAATTACGAAATGTTCATGTTGCCCAGAGGTAATAACGTACTGTAATAGAATCACACTAGGCCATAACAAAGGTAGCTATATAGATATAGATATCAGGTAGCTATATAGATATTGCATTTGCAAGTAAGATAGTTAGAATTATCTGAACATTTTTGCATTATAGGCATGAATTAACCATTTTTAAAAATTGATACTGAATTGGCGAAATTGCACTTGCATGAAATTGTTCTGCACGGTCTTTCACAGTGATGTTTGTTGGTAAATGAGACCTTGTAGCTGTACTCATGTTCGACATACGTGAATCAAAGAGAGCTTTGGCTGGATGCGCATTGTGATGACGCCACATGACGCGTCCTGGCCTAAATCTGTGGAAAATCTGTGGTAATTTTGAAAAATTGCAAGCTCCTCTGAATATTGCGGAGTTTGTTTGATTTTGTGTTAATTTCCTGGAGGGACTGATTATGGTAGAATTATAGTACATTTAATAGATTCAAGCAATACTGCATGAGCAGGAGTGTGATTATCCTGAATATCGGCATAGCTGTGTGCATATTGATATTTCGGACACATTGTGACCAAATGTTCTGTTCTATTCTGGAAATAGGTTGCAAAGAAGCTATACTCACTTTACAGCCTCTCAGATAGCTTGCTAGCAAAGTGACATTGATTTGTACATTCCCGTTACAGGTGATTCCGGTAAAATGGCTTCCCTTCTTCCTTTTCATATTTTCAAAAGTTAAGTAAAAACTTATATTCCTCAAAAGTATTGTTTGCCATGTCTGCTGATTATGTCGGTAACTTTACTGTAGTAACCGTTCCAAACTAGGAAGTGGAATTTTACACATGAACACAAGTGGAGTGATACACACAGTGAAACATCCCAGAGCAGTTATAGTACATATTAGAACTCTTGGAATGCTGCTCAATCAATGTAATTAGTGGCCCAAAACTGTTATAACTGTTGTATAATGTATAAAGATAAATCTTTGTTCTACTGAGCTTCAAAAAAGTATCAAGCAGAGGCTCCGAATGGATGATAGTGAGGATGAGATGGCATTTAGCAATAGCATGAGCAACCCTACATGGCATGAGCAAATCTACATGGAGAAAGTGAGAGTGAGGATGATGACAAGGGTGAAGATAAATGTACAGTGATGATACTGAATCTACAGAGAGAAGGTAAGGATGAGAAAGATGATGATGATGATGGCGAATAAGAGAGAGAGAGAGAGAGAGAGACAGAGAGAGAGAGAGAGAGAGAGGCAGGAATTATTAATAAAGGATAATTAAAAAATGCAATTGCATTACATTGCATCTTCTTACACATGCATGCATAAGTTGTGGGCTATGCAGACTGATGTTTCTGGGGAAAAACACTTCCACTGTTTTAATATTTCCCATTATTGTACAATGTTGCCTCAAGGCAAAAGAAAAAACAACAACAATAAACAAAACTGAAAATAAATATTGATTATTTGAATATTTGCAAATTCAATAATAGGTTAGAGTTGAGTTATTATGTATTCAATAGGAAATCAAAGGAATTAAGACTCATTTACTTTAAATTCTTTGATGCTTTTACAGTGTTCTAGATATCTATTATTATTATTATTATTATTATTGTTGCTGTTGCTTGGTACAGTTCAATATTATACTCCTATATAAAATATCTCTTTCTGAAACTGAATATTATACTGTGATATATATACCAACACACTGATCATTTTAAATGATAGTAATATACATTTTTGCTCATAACTCCCTACATTATAGCAGGCAACCATGTCATCACACGTTTACACGAGAGCAAATTCAACAGACGCTCAGTGTTGTATGAGGCATCAGGTTAGATGTCCACCATGTGAGGGCTTCACAAAGAGGAAAGCAACTCCAAGTAAACATCATGAGAAAAGAGAGGCTGGGTGTAGCTGATTAGTAGCACTGCTTACACATGAGTACCAAACCAGAGCAAAATCATACACCTGGAACCTTTGGTGCTGGGGTTGTGGTACAAAAGGTTCCAGCACTTATCATAAACATGAACAGTATAAACCCAACTTATGAAGTACTGATACTTTGCATGTATGATGTTATAACTCATTAATTAGCTTAATTCAGACATGAATCACTAACACATCTTACTGAAACTAACATAAACGCTGACACTCATCCCTTGTAAACATATAGTAGAATGCTTTATTTATGTTTTTCCAAGTCTTCTTCCAAAATCCTCTTGCTGAGAAGAGTGCTTCACTGAAAGGTGGAGTGTGTTTTCATGCCAGTGCTATCTTAACTTTGATTTCCAATAGCAAAAATGGACTGCCTTTCCTTGCTCTCCATGTTCATGCATCGTTGAGCTAATGGTTAACTGCCCCATGCTGTACGGCAAAAAAAAAACCAATATGCGCAGCGGCCCGTTCCTATAATCAGCACATTATTCACCCTAATCGTAGTGTAGTGAGGCTTCGCTAAAGGCTGGCGGGGTAAATAGCCTACTTATCAACGCTGGAGAAAAGGAGAGAGGCACACGGGCTACTCTACACTGTTAAGTTTTTTTCGAGTCTGCTACTGAGAACTAGTTAAGAAAAGACAGCATGTGATTGCATTAAAAGATGGCAATGAGGGAAACTTAACTACGATATACTTCAATGGACCTGCGGATAGATGTACGATGATTGGCGAGTCAAGTGAGATTCTATGTCCAAGAATGAAAGTAGCGCATTCACTGTCTTAGTATTTTATTTATTTCATGTATTATTTGGTACAGTTGGTCTGCCTAATGAACTGGTGTGACTTCAAAACTGAAGAACTCAAACAGCCTATGGCTAGTTTTCCCATTAACTTCCAGTGTACCGTATGTTTATGCTAACATCACCTGTGTTAGTAGCACACTTCCAAATTTCTGAGCGATTGTAATATTTATGCTGTTGACATTTTTATGACACACAGGGACTGATTTCAGTGTTAATATCAGTGTTGACAATAGAGGCCATACTCTGTCTGCTCGTGTAAATACGAGATAAACCTCATGTCGCAAATGTGACAAATGTGTGTGTGTGTGTGTGTGTGTGTGTGTGTGTGTATGTGTGTGTGTGTGTGTGTAAGCTTTGATTCTCTGTTTGGATTGGCAGGGCAGAAGCACAGAAGGGGTCTTTAATGTCAATCCCATCTACAAACATAGTCAAGTGAATCTGTCCCTGTGAAATTAGACACATACAAACACAAACACACATCCACACATAGACATTTTAGTACATATGCAAAGCAAACACAACTATCCAATCCACATTACATATTAGAACAAGCCACTCACACTTCACTAATCTATGAGTTGCTTGTTGTACAAAAGAAAAGCTCAAGGGCAATCACTCAAAGACACACACACACACACACACACACACATAAACATACACAAAGAAGTTCACTGTGGTTAGAGAATGTGTAAAACGTGTTATATTAAGTAACAAAACCAGCAGCAATTTTCTGAAACATGGCTTTTTATTCGCTTTTAAGGTCCTTATTGATGGAGTCTCTGTGTCCCGATTCAGTGGACCCAATGCGCTGCACATTTCTGTGTTTCCTCCTCGAACATAGTCAGTTCAAATCATTAAGTAATTATTGAGCTCTCGCTGAGCTGAATCAGCTGTGTTCGAGCTGAGAAAACACCAAACTGTGCAATTGGAAAGAACTAATTTAATAGCCAAACAATTAATTTTACAACAAAACACTGATTGGTTGTTACAGATTTTCACACAGCATGTCATTTAGCAGCACTTTAACCCAACCGCTAGGTTACATACAACCACACTGTTTAGTTTAGCTGGGGTACTTGTTTCAGTATTGAGTTATTTTGGCAACGACCCAACAGGATCGGGTTAGATATTCCTGTCATGACCATACAGTACATCGTGACTAACCATGACACTGTGACACAGTAACCTCGCAACAGACAACGTAAAATAAGTTATCCTTTATTGTTTTCTTATAGAAAAAGTTGTAAAAAATAAGCATCAATTTTAGAATTTTAGCTTTGCCATAAATCTAACTAGCTTTTCACATGTAGGTGTCATTTCTCTAAATTTTCAACAAGCACATTTGATATCAAACGGAGCTCCTGATATCAAAGTCAAATTTTAGCATCTTAGAAGACAGCTAAAATTGTATATCCATCCATTTTCTGTACTGCTTCTCCTACACAGGGTTGTGGGGAGCCTTGAGTGTATCCTGGATGGGGTGCACAATAACACACACACTAACACACCATGGACAATTTGGAAACGCCAATCAGCCTACAATGCATATCTTTTGACTGGGGAGGAAACCCCCGAAGCATGAGGACAACATGTAAACTCCTCACACACATGGCAGAGGTGGGAATCAAACCTCCAACCATGCTAAGCATCAGATTTATAGAGAAAAATCTAAATGAATTATTTTTTCTCTTTCACATATTAAACAGTGCAAGTAAAATAGTTTTTTTTTTAAACAAAAGGACGTTGACACTTCTGCACTTACTGCACATTAATACTAGTGTTATAAATGATTTCTGCATTAAGCCAACTGTAATATATTATTATAATGTTTTAGGTGGGCTACATCTGCAGAAAGAAAAAGGTTATGGGACTAAACATTGCAGTAAAACAACTACGGATCGCTTACAGACAGAAATGTTTGAGGCCTGACAGAGATCAGGACTGTTACGACGGATTAAGAAACATTTACAGGACAAAAGCTAAACCGCACCACGTCACCTCCTTCCTTTGTTATATTGTATATATGTCAACGTGCCGTCATGGTAATCTGCTTTCATATCGTAGCCAGAAGTAAACACTCTCCCTCTTTGTTCCGCAAAATGAGTTTTTGCCCTGTGGAGCAAACAACAGAGGCAAATGCATGTTTGCACATATTTGCAGATGTGAAAGACGTCCTTCCTCTTATTGTGCGTGTGTGTGTGTGTGGGGGGGATTTTATATATTACTTTGTGCAAATAAAATATTGTTATTTGTATGAGATTAAACTTCGCTGGAATTTTTTTAGAGTTCCTAATTCACTGGAGAGATCTCTCACTCTCTTCTCTGTCACTCATTCTGTTCATCCATTGAGTATATCTGGAGAACTGGATAACATTTAGGTGCTTATTAATGGAGTCTGACTCAGCATCAGCTTGAGTACAAAACATCTGTCTCTCTGCAGCATGACAATGCAGCCCCTCTGGAGCAAAAACTCTAAAAACAAAAAGACGTTCACAGTGCTCAGATACAAAAGGCCATTCTGGAGTTGATGGACAATTTGAGAATGGTGTTAAATCATCAGGGAGAGAGAGAAATACTTCAGTCCCACCTATACAGCTGAGCTTTAAAATGTCACATTTACATTTATTCATTCAGTAAACGCTTTTATCCGAGTGACTTACAAAGTACGGCTGAATCAAATCCAATCAAAGCATCTAGCTGAGCGGCTGATGGATAACAGCACTGCATTGCTTTAGGGCCCAACAGCGGCTCTCTGCCAATCCTGGGATTTGAACTAACAAACTTCTTGGTACTAGTACATGACCTTTAACCAAACCCACACACAACTTAAGCTTTTTACAGAGCATGAAAAAATGAACCAATAACCCAAAGGCATGCCAAATCAAATGGGTTTTTAGTGACTAAGATGCAAACCCCTACTTACTCTGAGGAACTCTACAATGCAACATATCACATACTGACTACATGAAACAAAGGGTGCAATAAGTATTACAACAGGAAGCGACCAGAGTTGGGCCTACTGTATATTATAAAAATGTAAGCATATCTCCCATTATTATTAATTTATAATCTGAATAAAACCAAACTGTATATAAACTGAATCAATCTATACAGTATAAAGAAGAAGCTCAGAAACACTTGAGGCAAATAAAATTCAAATACGTTTAACAGTGTTACAAATGTTGTGAAATGACTGTAGCCATGTCCGAAACTCCACCTTCTTCTTAGCACCTAGCTCCAACTGTTTCCGTGGCTTGTTTTTGCTCTACAGTGTATTCATAGCACATAAACAATGCCAACCCCTGCCATGGCTCAGCTTGTTGACGGTGCCAAAATAATAAGGCACACCTACAGCCTCCACTTAAATCCTGCTTATAAAGTACTTACTGTAAATTATTTGCTTGGTCTTGCAGAATGTGATCTGCTTTGCGTTTCCATTCACATGGCGGAAACATGAGAACTTTGTGAACATGTAGCCGCTTCCCTTCTCCTCTTATCTTTACCTACGATATTAACCCTTCTGCTATTTCAACTTGCACACTCTGCAGTGAATGTATGATTATACAGCTCTCTGCCCCATGTATCCATAGAACCCTTCATCACAAATATGGATACAATACTATGGATTATGCAATTTCTCTTCAAAGTGCAGCACCTAGCTGACTTAGACTGATGTTGTTTCTGAATTTGGTGGTGGTTCGGAATAAGTAAACAAGTCTTAATTGTCATGCATCTTATCCCCGGGGTGGCATGGTGGTGCAGCATGTACAGTTGCCTGACAGCTCCAGGCTCCCCAGTTCAATCCTGAGCTCAGGTTACTGTCCGTGTGGAGTTTTTCATGTTCTCTCCTTGTCTGTTTAGGTCTCCTCTGGGTTCTCTGGTTTCCTCCCAACTCACAAAAACATACTGAACTGACAACTCCAAATTTCCCCTAGCTGTGAAAGAGTGTGTGAACGTGTGCCATACATGGTGTGGAGCTCTGCAATGAGCTGGTGTCCCTTCCAGGGTGTATTCCCACCTCATGGCCAGTGTTCCCAGGATAGGCTCCAGGAATAAATCTTAATTCATGTTGTAAGACTAGCCTAAAGCTTTTCAACTCTCAAGATGAAGCCTTGTGATTGAGTCACCTAAATATTTATCCATCCATCCATCCATCCATTTTCCTTACCACTTATCCAACACAGGGTCATGGGGGTGCCTATCCCAGTGAACCCAGTGAAGGCAGGGGACACCGCAGGGGACACCAGGGATTTACCTAAATATCCACCACTATTCACTCTCCATCTACTATTAATCATCGTCTGATTCATTCAGCTTGCCTCTCCAGCCTTCTCCTGTCTTGACGTTCGCCCTCTCCATAAATGACAGAAGACCCTTCCAACTGTCTGGAATTTCTCTGTAAGTCTGGAGCCTATCTCTGTACAGGTGTCCAGGCTTTAAGACAAGCATGACTACATTTTCCTTGCATTATTAAAGCTTGTTGCACAAAAACTTCTCTATCTTCTTCTTCCAGGCTCAAAGTTGCTTCATTAATGTCACCATGGATGTTGCCTGCCTCTTAGAGCTTTGGCTTCTCCTGCTTATGCACTGGTACACAATCTTCTTCTACTGGTATGTGGTGTCTTTGCTTGAAGACATGAATACCTCCCTCTGTTGTATTTGGTTCTCTGTTTACTGGCCACTCTCTTGCCTCTATGCAAGCTACATATACACCATTATTGTGTGACATGGATAGACAGACATCCTTATCCAGAGTCATCCTTATACATTCAAATAACTTCACAGTCATTCATATAATCAATAAATGACACTCCAAAAGCCTAAGCTTTATATTACTTCCCTTGACACGTAACACCACTTCATTCTAAAGGCCATGCATATTCCAGCTCCAACTGACTCTTTCTGTCATTTTCAATTGTAGAAACTCCTCAAGCTTATCCAGTCCTGACTCTGATTGTTATCCTCTTATCTGACAGGCTGGAGAGAAAATTTTAAACGCTTCTGGTCCTTGCGCTCATATACCGGACAGTCTGAAAATACTACCAGCAATTCCATGCATCACATCACATTCTCTTCCTTGCAGACAATCTCCCTCCTCACCTACACCATGCTGCCCCTTGCTATTTGCTCTGTCTGTCTGGGATTAACTTTATCATGCAGCTCGTCACTGGATTTCCTCATGCTATTGTTATCTATTCTCAGGTGACCTTCCTTGTTGTTTGTGCATGGACACCTTCTAACCTGGTGACCATTCTTGACATCAATATAACATTTTAACAATGTAACATCAAACAAATCAGTATGGACTCACAGAATGCAGTATGACATGGCTTAAATTTAATTTTATTGCCTCCCATTACTATTTCTGGGGGCACGGTGGCTTAATGGATTTGCCTTGCACCTCTGGGGATGGGGGTTTGAATCCTGCCTCTGCCGTGTGTGCACAGAGTTTGCATGTTCTCCTTGTGCTTCAGGGTTTTCCTCTGGGTACTCCGCTTTTCTCCCCCAGTCCAAAGACATGCGCTGTAGGTTGCTTGGCATTTCCAAATTGTCCGAAGTGTGTGAATGTGTGTGTGATTGTGCCCTGTGATGAGTTGGCACTCCGTTCAGGATGTCCACCATCTTGTGCCCTGCATTCCCTGGGATAAGCTACAGGCTCTCCAGGACTCTCTGTAGAATAAGCGGTATGGAAAATGGATTGCTGGATGGACAAATGATCGGCTAGCACTAATTTAACTCAGCTTTGAAGGTTGCTGTGTGAAGCAGAAGGGACTCCAGGACTCCAGCTCAGTTCTCAGAATCAATTTACTTATGAAAGAGAGTTAGCAGCATGCACAAAACTTGACCTCTCTCTGGGTTAACGTCCTATATTTACAGGTGAGATGGGAATATTTGTGCAGTCCTATCTCCTTTACATTCCATGTGTTAATTATTCCCTTTGCTATTACACAATCAATCATCATGCCACTATTAAGTGAAGGTGTGGTCTACACTTGTTAAAGGCAGGACATGGCAAGGCAAGTTTAATTATATAGCTTATACACAAGACAGACAGATGCCACTGTAAGCAATTTCATTGTGCTAAGAATTAAAGTCATTAAAATGAATTAAAGATAAGAGGATGATGAAAGATAAGATCAAAATAATGATTGATGATATGCTAACGGCATAGTGCACTTAAGGATTTTAAATAGCACAGGTGAACAGAAACGCTTTCAAGACTGACAAAACACTACAATTAGCTACTATGTTGCAAAACAAAAGTTAAATAGGCAAACTGCAGCTCCTTTGTATTTCATGTTGTATTTCATGTTCCAGTGAAGGGTGTAACTGTAATCTGTGCTTGTTTAAAGTCAGACAGGAAATACAGCCTGCCAGCTTCTCAGCAGAACTTTTCACAAGATGAGAAGCTTGAGGCTGCCGTTAGAAGTGTATGGTTAAAGTTCTATTGAAAAGATAAAATTAGGGCTGTCATTTTACGCATGGCTTACAAGAAAAACATCCGAGAGAAAGTCATAACTGGAACATTTAAGGGAAATAAAAAAGTGGAGACAGAATATGCACATTCTGTAATATTTATTAATGTACTGGTGAATAACACTAAATAATACAATACAAGTAAATACTGATGACTTGAGTGAATAGAAAAATATATAATAATCTATAGCAGTTCAACTTTTAAACAGGTTATTATGCATAATCTGTAGAAGAGATGAATCTGTTGAGAAATATACATATTTTTATATTTATATATTTTTTATGCTTATTCCATCCGGCACAATTTAACAGACACCCAGAATAATAACAACTGCTATATAAAATATCTCAAATATAGGAAAACGCAAGTACTATTTGACTTTATTAGACTGCTTTTAAACAAATAGAAATCTTGTCAAGCTCAAAATGGTGTTATTCTATAGGCAAATCATTTTTGTTTATTTAAAGCATTTATTGCTAGAAAGAAGCAAAATTATCTGCTGATAGAATAAGACCATTTTAAGCTTGATATTAGTAAATATCTACAGATATAGGTTTAATAGGTCTTATATTTGTAATTTAACAACAATCTCATAATGAGAAATGTCAGATAACTTTATTCAAAATATCTTCACTTCTTAAGAAATTGTTTTTGTGGGTTTTTTTTTTTTTACTGTGTGAATAAAAATGATGAAATTAGCAATATTTTTCAGCCATATTATTTCCATTTTAGATACTGGAATATACTAATGATTTCCCTTACTAGAGTTGACTTCACTGTATGCTATTACAAAAGTTTATTGTTATAGTTCATTCTTCAAGTTAAGGCAATTCCTTGGACCTAAATTCCAATTTTTTTAAAAAGCATTGTTTAAAAGTTAATAAAATGCACAATTGTTTGATAGACACAGAGGCTGTGTTCACACCATGTCGGAATTACCGTAATTACTAGATGATTTTCAACCCAGATTTTCAACCCAGATTTTCTACTCTAAGCTGTTCCGTATGGATCCGTATGAGATGATGATGTTGACAACTGCAAAATTACATTAAACTGTATTGTATGTCTTTTGTTTATTTTCCTTGGCTCTTTTGTGACTTGCTGGATTTGCTGTGCTCTTGGAGGAATTTTGGAAAGGCGGACACTTCCGTTAAGGTTCACTACTGTGTCGAGTTTTCCATTTGGAGATAATGGCTCTCACTGTAGTTCTTTGCAGTCCCAGAGCCTTTGAAGTAATTACAGTAATTCTGACATGGCATGAACACAGCCTCTGTGTCTCTCAAACAATTGTTAATTTTAAGGACCTACAGGCCTATCTTGCATAAATAAGGATCACTGTTCATGACTCCACTATCAGAAAGACATTGAAAACCACTGCTAACCAGAAGAACATTAAGGCTCATCTGAATTTTGCCAAAACACACCTTGAGGATCCTCAAACCTTTTGGGGGAATGTTTGATTAGAAATTGATTGGATTGTGGATTGATTGATTAAAAGACAGGGGTCCCCTTACATCTGGCAAAAAAAACAAAGAAAAAATTCCACAAAAAGAACATCATACCTACGGTCAAGCATAGTGGTGGAAGTGTAATGGTGTGGGGATGCTTTGCTGCTACAGGGACTGGGCAACTTAAAATAATTGAGGGAAACATGAATCCTGCTCTCTACCAGAAAATCCTAACGGAGAATGTCCGGTCTTCAGACTGTAAATCGAAAGTCACGCATATCTGGATTATGCAGCAAGATAATGATCCAGGAGCATAGGAGTAAGTCATAGTCTTAGAAGTAAGTGAAAGCCTGAGCTCCAGTTATCGGAAGCATTTGGTTGCAGTAATTGCTGGTAAAGGTGGCACAACCAGATTTTAAGTTTAAGGGGGCAATTAGTTTTT
Source organism: Stegophilus panzeri (assembly GCA_024331685.1). NCBI lineage: Eukaryota > Metazoa > Chordata > Actinopteri > Siluriformes > Trichomycteridae > Stegophilus > Stegophilus panzeri. The sequence continues at coordinate 23,373,867 of JANDJT010000199.1, read as the reverse complement.
CACATTGGTGATAGGTGTTGGATAACATTTTTTGCTTCAATAAAAAATAAATAATAAAAAACGTATTATGTGTTTACTCATGTTGCCTTTGTTTTATGTTGTATTTCATTTGATCTAAAACTATTTAGATCTATGAAATAGACACAAAAATGGAAGAAATCAGGCAAATACTTTTTTTCACAGCCCTGTAGTTGATCCAGTGGATTTCTTTGGTTTTATTTTTTTCTTGTTGTCATCTCATCTCTTTTTGGATGTAATGATCCCTAGACTTGCTTCTTAGTTCTTTCATTATATTGTCTACCTATTGTCTACGTTATATTGTGCACATTTAAACATCATTCATTACTTGCTAGTAAATTGGTTAACCAAACAACGAAGACAAAATTAAAGCGTGACATTTTAGCACATTCATCAAGTCTTCTCTACAGAAAATGCCTGTCTGCTGTTTGGGCACATATGGGTGTTGGCCTCAAATTGCTTTACCTTTATATTACGCTGCCAATCATGAGTCAAGTAATTACATTAATACCAGCATTGCGATGATTTCTCCATGCTTGAATGGACCTGAATGCCTGATTACAGGGGCATCTATCTCTCTTTAACCAGACACACATATATATTGTAGGAGGTAATTAATTACAATAGTAAATAATTAGGAAGTGGCTACATGGTGCTGATTCACATTGTCATTTGCCTCAGAAAGGACATGCGCTTAATTATGGGACTATTATGAATGACATTATATGTATAAGGTCCAAGTAATTTATTTATATATGAGTTCAGAGAACCAGACAGGCACTTTAATAAACATTTCTATGGATAAAAATTAATTCAACTTGACAACTTTTAGTGCTGTCACTTGGCCAGGTGTGTGTTTTAAAACCAGATAAAGTTAACAAAAGATCTGGAGGTGTATATGTGCCATTTGTATCTCATATCACATAACATGAAGACTAAATGTCAGTGCCAGCTAAAGGAATGCTAAGAAACATAAAAAAAAAAAAAAAAAAAAAAACAGATTAAATGATTCAGAGACATATTCATAATACTGTAGGTCCTAATGTCAAAATAGGTGGTGCAATAATGAAGTAGAGGGGATAATGACTGGAAGGGAGAATGGCTGCTAATGATATTCACCTGAGGAAAAAAGAAAAAGTTGGACAGGTAATTAGTATCTCCTGGAATCTGTGAAATAAAATGTGAACAAATGATGTGCAACTGTCAGTACAGAACTTATTGGAATGTTGAGTCCAAGAATACACTTTATATTAAAGTTCATTTATGTAAGAAATTAAACGTTATAGGAAAATAATCCACAATGAGGCAATGAAGTTGATTATTTTCTTATAACAGCATGTCGTTAAAGGTTTTTACAATTTTTAATTTATTAATGAAAGACAATTTATAGTTTTAACCATTTATATTTACGTCTAATGTTGTAGAACATCCTTCATTTTTTATTTTTAAATGTTCACTGTTATAGCAACTATAAAGAGCCTACCCAGCCTCTCATTTTTCACTAATTAAAAAAAACAAAAACGATTACTGTCATGTTACAGACAAACATAAATCGTAACAAGACCATGGCCATACACGTCCTTGTGAATGATTTGCTTCTATAGAAACTATAACCTATTAGAACAAGCACATGTGATTTGAATTCCAGAGAAATTTTGAATTTCTAGAGAAACTTAATCCACAAAATCATCAGCTCTATGGTATAAATATAAAAACAATATTTACTTCATTAGTTTACATTAACCATGAACATTAGAATTAATAAACACTAAGTAATGTTAACAATGAAAGAAACAAAGTAATACAAATAAAATAACTAATTTGCTTAAATGTGAATGAAATACACCTCCACTGAATAAAGTATTAAAATTAAATTACGTGAAAACTGAATTAATTAACAGTATGTTAATTTGATCATTTACTGGTGCTTTTGTTATTTATGGTTTGCTTATGGTAACTAATATGTTCCTGACTCAATATCTATCCATCCATCCATCCATCCATCCATTTGGAGGAAACCGGAGTATCCGGAGGAAACCCCCAAAGCACAGGAAGAACATGCAAACTCCGCATACACAGGGTGGAGATGGGATTCGATCCCCCAACCACGGAGATGTGAGGAAAACATGCTAACCACTAAGAGACTGTGCCCCCCTAAATAGTTTTCCGAACACTGGGCTAACTGTCTTGTGCATTAAACTTGTTCATTCATCTGTTTGAATTGTTCACACACTGTGGTGGTATGTATTTATGAATGTATCTTAATTTATCTTATCTTATGAATATTTTTATTTATTTATTAACAGTTTCTAAACTTTAAAAAGCATATATAGAATTGCATCTTGTACTTTTAAATTAGCCTGGTAAGCAAACATGTACAGGATATAAATGACTCACTGCCAAGTTCCTCAGCTGATGATTAAACAGCTTCATAATCTCAGCAATTCAGTTTAAATTCTTGGATCTTTAGCCCATTAAGTGACTGCAACCTTGGCACTAGAGCAACACTGACTTTTTTGCAAAAAGAAAGATGAAGGATGTTATAGGCTTTGGAAACACCTGCTGAAATTCTGGACTCATCTCATTAACATGTATTTAAAGAACACATGGTTTTGTACCAGCAGGGCCAAGTTAATTTGCTTGTTTGGCTTAAATTAAATACCTTTCAGTTACATACAGTCTTCTTCAACATTATGGCTGGAGCTGTTCAATTACAGTGGTGCTTGAAAGTTTGTGAACCCTTTAGTATTTTCTATACATCTGCATAAATATGACCTAAAACATCATGAGATTTTCACACAAGTCCTAAAAATAGATAAAGAGAACCCAATTAAACAAACGTGACAAAAATATTATACTTGGTCATTTATTTATTATTTATTTAATATTGTATTATTTTCCTTAATAAATATATGACCAAGTATAATATTTTTGTTTCACTTATTTAATTGGGTCCTCGTTGTCTATTTTTAGGACTTGTTTGAAAATCTGATGATGTGTTTGGTCATATTTATGCAGATAAATAGAAAATTCTAAAAAATCTTTCAAGCACCACTGTAATTCATGGTTCAGTTAACACTCAGCCAAGGTTAATACTTTGTTTCCAGCTTGGTACAAAAGAGTTATGTGCATATTCAGAAGTATTTAAGCTTCAGTGTTTTGTACAATCCACAACATCACAAAGTAAGGCTTTAAATAATAAAAGGCAAGCAATTAAATCAATCAAATCCTCCATTAACTGAGTATGAATCATAAAATAAAGTAATGCTGTTGCCTTCATGTTACAGATCTCAGTTGCTATTCAGGCTTTAACTGTCAATAATGGGCAGCACTGAATTACATATAATTCTTTACTGTCCTTTTTTCAAGTATCTGATCTTTACTAGTACAGTAGCACAATACTGTGCATGGGTTTTAGACACATGCAAATCTGTAAATGTTGTAAAGCAAAGATGCCTTCAAAAATAATGTATCTACATAAAAAAAAACCCCATAAATAACAGTAAACAGTAATAAACTAAAAATAGCTCAATATTTTGTTGACATTTTGCTTTTTAAAAATGTGTCAATAGTCTCAGATAGATTTTGTGCAGTTTTATAAAGAAACTATCTGGTACGTTTTACTGAACATCTTGGGGAATCTGCTACAGCTCTTCTGGAGACTCTGACGTCTGTTTTTTGCAACAAAAAAAAAACAACACAAAAAAACCACAAAAAAACAGCAGCCTTCATAATGTTCCCTTTCAAAGGGAATGAGAGATTGCGTGAGCTTCACGCTGTGGGAAGTGCCCTCGTGCATGACCGGTATCTGAAGCTTGTGTAACATCGTGCCTATTTATAGGCCTGCCGTGATCAAGTAACGTGGCAATTAAGCGTGTTGCGTGATATAAAAGCCTTATCAGCCTTATTATCTTCAGCGAGACTGCATGTCGGTTGTTCGTGTAACGCTCGCAAAAAGACTCTTCATTTCCTCTTTATCTTTTAAAAAAAAAAGAAAGAAAAATCTCTTTACTTTTCTGTCTCTTTAAAAAAAAAAGAGAAAAGTATGAGTGAGAGAGAATTCAGGGAATGTGTTGCTTGTTCCTGTTTCACCTTGGTGGGGGGGTTACACTTTCTGTGTGAAGTGTCTAAGGATGGAGCACGCCAGCGCAGCCCTCGAGAGGTTTGACTGTGTGCATTGGGAACGCCTTACAATTAGACAGCTCCACTCGCGGCTCGCTCTCTTCTCGGACGAAGGGAGTTGGGTTTCAGAGCCTCGCGGATCAGGTCCTGGGAATCTCGTATGGATCTGAAAGTTTGAAGCTTGTGTCGTGACTCCTCCTTACGCTATGAAAAAAAATCCTCTCTTACTCTGAGGAGCCAGAAGGGTGTGCCAAAAATGGAGAGCAGCTCTCAAGCATATAAAGAGCTGCTTGAAGTGATTACTAAGGCTGGACAAGCTTTTTTCTACCCAGTGAAAATAAATTTCCCTCACACTGCAGAAAAATCTCCTTTTTTCCAGAAGTGCATGACAAAATATCACACTGCTGGGGAAAACTATACATAAGCCACATTTATAACCATACGATGTCGGATTATTCGGTCATCGTGGGGAATGAATGGCACGGCTATTTAACTATGCTGAAGGTGGAGGAGGCACTTGTGAGCTACCTCTCTCCATCGACGGCAGGTAATTTAGGGGGGCTGGCTTTGCCATCCAAGCCATGTAAGGCCACCTCAGCGCTGGTAAGCAGGGCCTATGCGGCAGTGGGTCATGCTTGTGGGTCACTGCCTACAATAGCAGTATTGCAGGCCTACCAAGCAGACCTGCATAAAAATCTCTGCATACAATGACAGTATTGCAGGCCTACCAAGCAAACCTGCTGAGTGAGCTCAACATACAGTGGCATTCAGCCAGTTACTTCCCCATCGTTTTGAGTTCGCCCGGGCATCCACGAGTGGAGCCTGGGCCAGCGCTAGTGCGAGGGAGGCACAGAAGGCGAGTGTGGCAGCCTGCCTCCCCGCCTCCCCCCGCAGACAGCCAGGGGAACCAGACGGCCACAGTAGCTGCCTGCTAGTAGGCCTGATCTGAGAATGGTCATAAAGGCCAAGCAGACAAAGAAGGAGCAGTCCTGAGGGGCCATGGAGAGACGTATCAGGGGACATCTGATTCTTTCCATCCCATAGAATGTGAAAAAGTTAACAACACTAAAAGACCATCTGGCAGCGTGGAAACTACTGCCAAATGTGTCTCCATGGGTTCTGTCTACCATAGAAAAGGATTATCGGGTCCAATTCAGAGCTTGACACCCTCGGTTCAGAGGTGTGCTACCCACAGTAGTCAGCACAGAGCAGAGCCCGATGTTAGTGCAGGAAGTAGGATCCCTCTTGGACAAATGGGCCATAGAACATTTACCCCGTTCCCTGAGGGGGGCGGGGGGGTTTCTACAGCCGTTATTTCCTGGTCCTCAAAAAAGATGGGAGCATGCGGACAATTTTAGATCTGCGTCATCTGAACTGTACTCTTCAGACATACAGGTTCAAGTGATAGATTTAAAAGACACAAATTTCCACATAGAAATATCGCCCTGTCACAGGAAGTTCCTGAGGTTCATGTTTGGAGGCAACGTGTAACAATATTGGGTTCTTCCCACCAGGCTAGCTTTATCCCCTTGCACCTTCACAAAGTGCGTGGATGCCATTCTGGCTCCCTTGCGACTCCAGAGCATCCATGTACTAAACTACTTGGACGACTAGTTAATTCTAGCACGATCCAGGGAACTTGCGATGCAACATTGGGATCTTGTTCTCGCCCACATGAAGAGCTTGGGGCTCAGTTTGAACCTCAAGAAAAGTATGCTTTCTCTAGTTCTAGGTGTTATATTGGATTCTACTACGATAAGGGCATTTCTATCCCCAACATGCGTAGGGTTAATCCTATCAACATGGAGCAAGATAAAGCTGGATCTGGGCATCCCCTCCAGTCTCTATGAGAGACTGTTGGGGCTTATGGCAGCAGAAGCCAACATCATACCACTGGGCCGATTGCCTATTGCATGAAATGTCGGAGGTTCGTCCGAGGATGAAACCTCTGTGAGTAATCAGTGTCACATGGCAATGCCTACATGCTCTGAGAATTTGGAGATGTCCCCATTTTCTAACTTTGGGTCACACTCTAGGGGTGTTTCCTTATCACAAGATAGTAATGACAGGCACCCCCTTCACAGGCTGGGGCGCGGTCTTAGATGGCTGTCCAGCTCGCAGTCTTTGGAGAGGCCCTCATCTGGAGTGGCATATAAATCGCCTAGAAATGCGGGCCATATTTCTAACACTGAAATTTGTCTTCCTCAATTAAGAGGTCACCATGTGTTAGTTGTGACAGACAACACAGCTGTGGTCTCATGTATGAACCACCAGCGAGGGTTACGTTCACGCCCCCTGTTCATTCTTCTCTGGGCAGAGGGAAAGTTCTTTTCAGTGAGTGCAATGTGCATTCCGGGCAATCGGAAAGTGGGGGCAGACATCCTGTCAAGGCAGGGGCTGAGGCCTGGGCGTTGGAGGCTCCATCCTCAAGTGGTGGATTCTGTATGCCGGAGGTTTGGCCAAGCAGAAGTGGATGTGTCTGCCTCTGAACATCATGGTGCAAACGTGGCCGAGGTCACATCTGTATGCTTTTCCCCCGATCACTCTGCTCCCACAAGTTCTATCGAGAGTTCGCAAAGACCATCTACGTCTGCTGCTAGCAGCACCTTATTGGCCCCCTCAAATATGGTTCTCAGAGATAATATCCCTGCTAGATGGCACTCCTTGGGAGATTCTCATCTGCAGGGATCTACTGTCTCAGGCCAGAGGGCTGATTTATCACCCTTGGCCGGAACTATGGAAACTGTGGGTCTGGCCCCTGGGGGGCACCAGCTCATAGATTCTGGTCTCACAAGTGAGGTTTTAGAGACCAGGTTGAATGCTAGAGCACCAACCATGAGGAAATTGTATGCGCTCAAGTGGCGACTTTTTGTCTCGTGGTGTGAGGAACGTCAGCTAGACCCAGTGAACTGCACAATAGCTACAGTACTGGAATTCTTACAAGGATGTTTCTCAGCAGGGTTGGCTCCTTCTACAATCAGGATCTATGTGGCCACCATTTGGGCCAGCTATGCCCCTCGTGATAAAGAGTCTGTGGGGCAACATCCTCTAAATTCTAACTGGGACCTTTCTGTGGTCCTGGAAGGTCTGTCAGGTGCCCCATTTGAGCCCTTAGAGTCAGCCTCAGAGAAGTTTCTGACTCTAAAGGTAGCTCTTCTGCTGGCCCTGACATCTCTCAAGTGAGTAGGAGATCTACAAGCTCTCTGTGTTGCCCCTATCTGCCTTGACTTTGCCCCTGGATTAGCCAAGGCCTTCCTATATCCTGGGCCAGATTATATTCCTAAAGTGCCTACATCTGCTGCCCAGCCAGTAGTGTTGCAGGCTTTCTGCCCTCCTCTGATCCTCACACCGGAACAAGAGAAATTGCACCTACTGTGTCCAGTAAGGGCTCTCTGTACTTATGTCCACCGCTCTGGCCAGTGGTGTAATTTGGAGCAGCTGCTGGTCTGCTTTGGCGGTGAAAGTAGGGGTAATGCTGTGTCAAAGCTTATTACTCTAGCTCTTATGAGGCGCGCGGTCTCTCTACGCCTCTGGTCATAAGGGCTCATTCCACTAGGGGGGTCACCTCCTTGAAGGCTTTGTCCAACGGGGTACCCTTAGAGGATGTGTGTGCTGCAGTGGGGTGGTCTACGCCACACACATTCATTCATGTCTTGCAGTGACCCTCAGGCCTTTTGAAAAGACCATGCCCTCAGTATAACAGACTGGGTATTCTCAATCCCACAGCGTGGAGTTCACGCAACGCTGAGCTCCCTTTGAAAGGCAACCTCTGGGTTACACATATAACCCTGTTCCCTGAGAGGGGAACGAGACGTTGTGTAACTTGGTCATACTGGGGCATGCCTGTGAATTGCGTTTTCACTTCAGATAATAGAGGCTGATGGTACGGTTCACAGGTGCCGTTTTTATATCACATGACTTGCTTAATTTCCACTTCACCTGATCACGGTTGGCCTATAAATAGGCATGATGTTGCACAAGCTTCAGATACCGGTCACACGCGAGGGCGCTTCCCACAGCGTGGAGCTCACGCAACATCTCATTCCCTTCTCAGGGAACAGGGTCAGACGTTTTTCAGTCTGAAAAGTGCTCTGTTATGTAATAAGTTGCTTTCTTTACTGACATACAAACATTTTTCCGAAACATAATATTCTTTTTGTTTGGACATATAAAATGTTTTTGTACTTACTGAATAATGCAGAAGTCATAAAATAAACATCTATAACAAAATTTGTACTAAAGAAAGACTTGCAGACTTTATACATTGCGAAGCAACTTATCACTCTGGAGTAGGAAAAAACTGGAGTAGCCAAAATATCTAAAATATGTTAAAATATGCTTTCAAGTTGAAACAAACCAGTCATTATGCAGTGTACCTTTTACGTGGCTGAGAAAGCTTGCTGTCTGTTTACACTGGCACATTTCTGCATGAATGCCTTGCTGTAAACAAGGAATTCATTTTATGATTCACAAAAATATTTTGTTCGGAATACCTTTTCCGAGAGTTTATGAGGGCAGCCTACTTGAATAAGAAGACGATTTATTTGAAAGTATGATTGACAGGTTCATTCACGTCCTGCATTGTAGACAGACACGCCCCTAATGCGGCGAGAAACTGGCAAAAGGAAGCAGAGGGGGATATTCGCAGTGTTTTGTTTTTTCTGGAGTTAGAGATGTCTTGAGAAACAGAACTAAAATAACTCTTTACATTTGACACTTAAGTACAGTGAAATGCAGGTACTATTTTACGTGAACTCATCATGAAATGTGAGTGGAAGTCTGTGAGTGGAAGACTTTTACTTTTACTTGAGTGGCATGTTAGAACAGAAGTTGTATATTTTGTGGGTTTTATTATTTCAGTTATATACTGTAGCTCCCACACTCCATACATCACGCCGCATAAAAGCCACAGATTTATTACTATCCTCCAACTGAGTGTTTCCCAGGTCTCATCCCATCAACTCTGCTGTTCTTTCTGACACCATTTCTGTTGGTGCTATATGATTTACACACACACACACACACACACACACACGCACACGCACACATACACACACAGCAAACTTACCAATAGGACAGGGTCCCTCTGACACCACCAGGATCTCGGTCTGCTGTTTGCAGGCGTCCCTCCGGAGCAAACACTCGTTATTGTAGAACTTGTTATTGGAGCCACACACTGGGGCATAGTCGTTGTTACACTGATCGAGGGAGAAGAAATGAAGAGTGTAAGAAAGGTTTGCAATATTTTAACAACATCTTGATTCAATTTTTTCCCCTTATTGTTATGAGAGCCGCACTGATTTTTTAGGTTGCTATCAGCATTCTGGGGAAGGGGATTCACTTTCTTTCAACGTATTCAAGTTGTCTTTTTCAATTTTCAGTGTTCGATTATGTTATATTCCATTTGCACTAGATTATTATAGAATAGACACAAGATGACTGACAACATATTTTCAATGAAAAACTGTCAATATACTCCAGTCCAGAGGTTCCTGTATTCTCTTCACAGTCGGAAAAACACTTAGAAATGCCAAATAATGAAGAGCAGCAGGGCTGGCTACAACACATTTAGTGCCTTAAGCAGGTGTCACCCTTTCACCCACCACCAACTACTGGCCAATAAACAAAGCCACAGTGCCACAATATTTTGTGAACTTCACACTTCAAACTTTTTCACTTTTTCACATGGTACAGGTGGTTCTGTCACCACTGAAAATACATTTCAACATAATCTGTTAAAGGTCTCTCAAATTTTGTCAAGATTAGGTCTCTATCGGTTAAGTAGGTAGAGCTGAATAATATTTGAATTATTTTTTTTACTCTTTGAGCCCGCCCACTCTTCCCACCCATGAATACAAAGATGGAAACTAGAGTTACCATTAGCAAGTACTGTCATGACATCACTTTCAAGTACAACGATCAGCCATAACATTAAACCCACTGACAGGTGAAGTGATTATCTCGTTACAGCGGCACCTGTCAAGGGGTGGGGTATATTAAACAGCAAGTAAACAGTTAGTTCTCAAAGTCAATGTGCTGGAAGCAGGAAAAATTTGCAAGTATAAGGATCTGAGCGACTTTGACAATTGTGATGGCTAGATGACTGGGTCCTGCCAAAATGGCAGGTCTTGTGGGGTGTTCCTGGTATGCAGTGGTTAGTACCTATGAAATGTGGGGAGAGAAGTCTGTGCTGGACAAACAAGTCTGATCCATGGAGGCCCTACCTCACAACTTACAGGACTTAAAGGATTTGCTGCTAACATCTTGGTGCCAGATACCACAGCACACCTTCAGGAGTCTTGTGGAGTCCATGCCTTGACAGGTGAGAGCTGTTTTTGCGGCACGAGGGGGACCTGCACAATATTAGGCAGGTGGTTTTAATGTTAAGGCTGATTGGTGTATAACACTATACACACACAAAATCCGACTTATAATGATTTATGAGAAAGGCCACAAGTGCAGTTGCTGTACTTTTTTCTTGGTAATAAGCTCTTATGAGCGCTAAGCAGCGGTATTAGCATGTTAGCAGGGTGTGGCATGATGGAGTGTGAGGGAGTGTCTCTATAAAAACACACAAATATGCATTTGGACCATAACACAGTTTTCCAAAGGAGATTTCTCGGCAATGTAAAACTTTTCTCCTGAGTTTCTGCTGCTTAAGCCATGTTTTTTTTTTTTTTAATCATGTACATCCAGCTTATACAGTAGGTATTATTAGTATGGAAAAAAAAATGACTATTGCACCTTGAAAACTATTCTGTGATGTTTTATATGATAATAGCATTTCTGATTTATGTTTTTAACTTGTCTCAAATAATCATTCAAATTAATCTTCAGAATAATCATTAAGGAAAAATCCACCTTGAAAATCTTGCATGTTAATTTTCATATCTTCAATGACATCCAAGATTTTTTTTAATTGAAATTCCAAGTTATAGTGGTTCCAGTGGAATTTAGCCCTCATGCCATCTCTAACTAAAGAGAGCGATGCAGCTGCACTAGTCCTTTAGGCCCTATACTTCTATTACTACAGTACCTTCAGACTTCCATGTTCAATATATTTGTAAACATTAAGAGGTAATGAATTATGGGACTTTTTTTCTTTTACATAGTGTGTAAAAATTACTCAGTATAATCATGCACCTTGAGGAAACTTCTGTATTTTATTCATCACAGCACAGGCCAGATCTCACCAGAGCCAGAACAGACAAAAAAACAAAACAAACATAAATTGGCTTAGAACACTTGCACTAGTCCAACGGAAATTTATGTCTGAAAAAGGATTATGTGGATACAAGCTTCGCATTATCTAGCAACCCTGAATCATGATGAAGTCTAGAGGGGACAGAGATTTTATTTTTAAAGCAAATGAACAAAATATCTGATCTACATATCTCTGAGCTGATCTCAGCTGTGTTAGCATTTCTTTTTTTAAAGAAACATGTTTGGGTAAACAGCTAGCACAAGAGAATACAGAAGTGTGCGTTTGTGTGTGTGTGTGTGTGTGTGTGTGTGTGTATGTGTGTGTGTGTGTGTGTGTAGAATCTAAATGAAGCACTGAAGGAAAACCCAAATATATCCTGGCAGTTTTGAACTTCCGAAGTTTCTCCTGTAATGAAAGAGAGACTAGGAAGTCCTGAACATCAAGACGAGAAAACTGGTTCAGGACTGACACGAGATCTAAGTTGTAAAATGTAAAATGTAAAATGATAGCGTTTGGTTGATGGGTGACCTCAAGGAATATCTATTCCTGTATACCCATCCTGTATTTTGTTTTTTGAATCAAACACATCCTCCAGCAGCACTGCTGCATTTCAGCAGAAGAAAGGACTCATCTGTTTCGCTCCCTCGCTGTACTGCACATAAAGTGGGTGGCCTTCCGGAAACTGGAGCAGATCCACACCTCAGGCAGGTATTCTGGGAGAATATGATAATGCCACACACGGGTACACCTGGCTTCAGCAAGCAAGAGATCTGTCTCTGTCCTACGCCATGCACAAGGTGAGTAAGAGAGGTGGGCATGATATAGGGCAACGCTGGCCTCACTGCTCACTGTTTGGATGAGCCACTGTATTGGCCTTTATCCAGCCGTGAAAGGAAGAGAGGAAAAGCCATGCCCATTGATTCCGGAGCCCACTCCATACCCGCTGTTTTATCGGCTGGGAGGCAGTATAATGTAGAGGGAGAGCGGTCGGAGCCAAGGTTGGCAGCGGTGCAAGAGATCTGGTTGAATGGAGGATTGAAAGGTAGGAAAAAAAGAACAAAATAAATTAAGGCTGGATATGTGTGGATAGATGGATGAGATCAAAAATAGCAGATGGATCTCATCAAGAATCTCATTAGGAAAATCTGTTAGGAAAACCGATACATTTTGAAGCATGTAGCTCATTTCTATTAATCAAAATTAAGCAGCAAGCACAGGAAATTCTTACTGTTATCTCCAGAGGAAAAAAATAGAGAGGAAGAAAGAGAGAGGGGTTATAAAAAGAGACAGATTGACAGATATACCTAGACAGACATAAAGGTGAGAAAGAGAGAAAGTAGCAAGGTAGAGTAGAACTAACAATGTTCTGAGGGACTCGGTGAGAATAAAGCCCCAGTGATATTACAGGAAATAAGAAAGAAGAAGTTACGAAGGACTTGCCAGTTTCAAAAATAGATGCAAAGGAAGCAGTGGGGGAGTGCAAGAGAGAAAATGAAAACGGCACAGAAAGAGAAGAAGAATAGAAGCCAAAGATTGAGGCGTTGCCATCGCATGGCTTTCAAACCCCTCGTCCTCCGTCTATGTCTCTGTAGCTCAGAGTTTTCAATCAGGCTTCGCTTTTCACCAGACATGATGCAACAGTACGAAAGATGCCATGCACCCCGGGGTGCCTCGAGAGGCGCCTGTTCTTCCCAAGCCAGTGCAATTCACTCTTTTCATACTCGTCCCTTAAGGCTATCAATATCGCCACCCTTTACGAAGTGTAGCTGCGAACTGTTCTCGCCTCAGCTGAAGAAAATACTGAGTAGTCTGGAAAAAGCTATAGGAAGATAAGGGGACAATCAGTGATCTGTTTCCAGGTGAATAATGTACATCAACAGTGTCTCAATTATAAAGCAAGGAGAGGTTGAACAGAGGGAAAAATATAGAGGTGTAGTTATGACCTGCTCAGTCTCAGATCAATGCACAGAGGAATAAAACGTGTAGACAGATACAGAAAAGATATGATAACAGGGACCAGACAGACATGTTCTTAAGTATAAGGTTAAATATACAGTAAATCCCCTAGAACCCTCTTCTCAGAGAAGCAAAGGAAGTCAAAAAATATGTAACTATCCAAAGAGCTCTCTCTCCCTCGCTCTCTCTCTCAAAAAAAAAAAAATTCTTCCAAGAGTACAGGGATGTACTGATTTCATACTCGGTATCAGGATCAGAAATGAAACATGTCTGTGATCACTATCTGCTGGTTTGTTTAATTCTGTGAACAGTTTTACCAAGTGCAGATCAGGCATGTGTACACAGGACACAAATTGTCTTAAAGCATGTCATTGTTGTGGATGGCACCTTTTGCACAACCAGGCAATAAACACTCACACAAAATCAACTCACTTATAATAAAATGTTGGTATCAGTTAATAAATAAATAGTTTTGAAATCGATTTGTGGCACAGTGGCTCTCAAGGTTATCATGTTTGCCTAGCACCTCCAGGGTTGGGGGTTCAATTCTCACCTCTTGCCTCGACCCTGCGTGTGTGGAGTTTGCATGTTCTCCCTATGCTTCAGGGGTTTCCTCTGGGTACTCCAGTTTCCTCCACCAGTCCAAATACATGTGCTGTAGGCTGTTTAGCATTCCCAATTTGTCTGTAGTGTGTGAATGGGTGTGTGATTGTGCCCTGATTGGTACCCTGTGCAGGGAGTCCCCCGCCTTCTTCCCCGAGAAGATGGAAAAAATAAAAAAAGAGAGTGGTGCACTCCTATAGACACGATCTCTGCCAAGGTGGCACCCCATATAAAAAGAACTTGAACAATACTTATGCTATTTGTTTCTGCAGGTTTGGTTGTCAATTAAGAAATAAAAACCCCAGTGACATGCTGTTATAATACAATATTCAGTGATGGGGTGGTGTGATGAAGCCCAACATGAAGCTTTTACTGAATATTTTGCCATAACAGCACATCCCAAAGTATTTTATTCCTCTTCCACCACAGCAATTTGTCAATTTTCAATTGTCGTTATTAATTAAACAATAACACATTTAGAGTTAAATTTAATGTTATGAAACATGAAACTAGTCAGTTCTTTAGTTCCTGTTCTCACTTACGTCCAGCTTGTCACGTTAACACAACGCACAAAGCCCTCCATCTGAAGACTTTCCTGTTTCTGCAAACTTACAGCTTAATCTCTGACTGGTACAAAGCAATGACACTGGAGACTCCTTCCAAAAACATTAAACAAATGTTTCCTCTCAGAAAATGCCATCATAGTGATTTAAATTTTATTGTGTTAAATGACAATACACTGCAAAAAAAAAAAAGACATCTTATCAAGTGGAAATGACTTATAGTCTAATTTATCTAGTATTCCGTATTATAAGATCATAATGAAAATAAATATATGATTTAACCAATTTCTAGCCATTTTTAAACTCTCTTTATGCTTGAAATTGTTATTGTTCTATTGCCAGACAATTTTGTTAATTTTAAGCATTTATTACTAGAAAGAAGCAAAATTGTCTGCCAATAGAACAATAACAATTTCAAGCATAAAATGAGTTCAGAAAGACTAGAGATTGGTTTAATATTCTTATAATAGGAAATAGTACATCAATGGGTCATTCCATCTCAAGTGGTCCAATGCAGGTTGCTTGACCATTTTTAATTTTGTTTTTAATTTAAGAGTGATTACCTCTGTATATTGGCATTGCAAAAATTCCAGTTTTTTTTTTTTACTTGGTTTAACTAAGATTTAGCTGTTTAATGAAATCTCCTTGGAACAAAAACTGATATCTAGAGCACATTACATAGTACATGTGTATATATAAACATTTTGCACATTCATATTCCTTAGACTTAGAACTTAAGAACTTAAGAATTTAATGCTCAAGATTGCTCACAGTTCGACGTTTAGGGTCAATTTATAATGGGAAGGGTTAAAGTCTTAGTCTTAATTTTTAGGGGGTACTTAGGTAAGTATAGTGTGCATGCAGAACATTTCAGGTTTGAGAATTCTCTTTTTTATGGGGGCAAGAATTATAAAAAAAAATTCCCCTCATTTTAGGTTGAATATCTCTGTTGGGGGACCAGATACGAATCTGAAGTTTTCACAGATATAAGACCTCTATAGTAGCATTCTGCTGTAAAAAAAAAATTGAGTTTGAGATTCCACTGGTTACAGAGCTAATCACTCAAACACAATTAAGAAAATTAAAAATGGTCAGGCAACCAATTTAAACACATTCAAGATATGTTCACTTGCTAAGACGGCATTTATTGCAGTATAGAATTTTTAACGCCTTTAGTATTAGTCTTAGATTATGGTGAGCATTAACGTGAATGAGTTGTTACTATAGAAATTATAACAGATGCATTAATATAAACCTGTGATTAGTGGAACTACCGTCGGAGCGCACATTTTATAGAAGACTAATTGCAGAATTGAACTGCACTCTGGAATGAGATTTCATAGCCAATATAATTCACAGTGCATGAAATCCATCCATCCATTTTCTATACTGCTTATCCTACTGGGTCGCAGGGAACCTGGAACCAGGGAGCATGGGGCACAAGGTGGGGTACACCCTGGACAGGGTGCCAATCCATCACAGGGCACGCTCACATATACATTCACACACCCATCATACACTACGGACACTTTGGACATGCCAATCATGTATGCAATACATGCATATCTTTGGACTGGCTGGTGGAGGAAACTGGAGTACCTGGAGGAAACCCTCGCAGCACGGGGAACATGCAAACTCTGCACACACAGGGCTGCGGCAGGAATCAAAACCCCAACCCTGGAGGTATGAGGCAAACGTGCTAACCACTAAGCCATCATGCGCCTACACAGTGCATGAAATAAAATAAAATAAAAAGTCTACATTTAAGCAAAGTAGTGTCTTTAGTTTGTGCTATTTTTTATATTTTATTTTATTTTATATAAAAACCTATTATTTTATATAAAAACCTGCTCATACCTGGGTTCACACCTGAGAGAGAGAGAGAGAGAGAGAGAGAGAGAGAGAGAGAGAGAAAAGAAACAGATAATACCTTGACCAATGGACAAAGGAAATCAGTACAAAATGTACACTCAAATCTTCTGAATATGCATTATAGTAAACCGTGATGAAAATCAAAGCATTTCTACTCAATTTCTGCTCAAAGCATTTCTGCTTGTGACTAATGTAATGACATTTTTCATATTCATATATGATACGCAAGTCTTTTTGATGATGCACATCATCATCTTGCACCTGTATTGCCATATGGCAGTTTCAGTTATGTCCTGCAGGGGCTGCTGTGACTCTTGCTTGCAACAGGCTGACTTTCTCCGGCTCACATTTCCTCATTCACATACACTCTACACATAAAGATGGCCTAATGCATGAGCATGCTGTCTATCCGTGTGGCCCACCTTTTAACACGTCACTGATTGTCCATCAACCGACATACACTAATGCTCGCACTTGATTATAAAAAGGCATTTTCATAAAACATGCCATTTATGCGTAATCTCAGTGATTAGAATGAGCAGACGGATAAAGGGGACAAGGTGGATGATGTAATGTGATGTGATGGCATGTTTTGGTGTAAGAACCCCTTCAGGAGTATGTGACTATCCGTCCCTGCTTTAATTTTTTTAGTCCATCCATCAATTAATCCATTCCTGCCTCCCACTCGAGCATTAATCAATCCATCCATTAGGCCGCCCATTCATCCGCCCAGCGCCACAAAATAGTCCACTTGTCCAAAGATGAGCAGATCAGTGGATCTGTTCATGCTGAGTGTGTCGAGTCTGAATAATCTCTCTCGTGAACAGACTTGCTTCACAAAGCAGTGTGCAGAGAGTGTACTGAGACAAGCAATTAGAGTTTGACACAGGGGAGAGTGTGGATGGAGTAGCTGTGTTTAAAAAAAAATCCAGAGCTGGGGAAGTGTGTGTAAGCCGCTGTAAGGCATTAGTACCAGCAATTTCTTGCACAGATATCAGGTCAGCTAGAGGTCTGTGAGCTGTGGAGACAGTTGCAGAGGTGCTAATATAAAAGACCTTTATTCTCCAACAGCTGTGCGAGAGACACATAAACAAGGTGAGAAGGACACAGCAAACGTTTGTGTGAGTGAGTGTGTGTGTGTGTGTGTGTGTGTGTGTGTGTGTATAAAATTTTAAATGTATTTACTGAAAATGCACATGAGTATAGTTAGTGTGTATGATTTGTTTAGCATGTGCACATGTACAGCCGCACCCATGTGTGAAACACTCCTCGTAAGCCTGTCAGGGAGTAAGTGTGAAATCCAATCATGTTATATTTATAATGGCAAGACGTCTGGGAGGGATAACGCCAGAGTCCCATATGGTCCCCCAGCCTGCAGCCCACTAATGGAGTGCCTGAATGAAATGGAGAAATGGGGAATAAGAAAAGCATCTTCATACGCTTGACTCTTCCCCTCAATATACAGCAGCTTGATAGGAAATGGGTATACCGAGTTAATTATGCATTGCGCAACATGATCCAATCCATTTGCATCATTAGACATTATGTACACCTTCCTTCACCCAAAATGCCTTTGTGAGAACTGACCCCTGGGTGCATTAAGACGGCTGAGACAGCACACACCGAGAAACATGAGAGCCTGCAGTGATGTGGAAAGTGCTCTGTGAGTGAGAGACTGTGATTGAAAACAGCTAAAGGGGAGACATGGAGCACTGACATGGACACACATGCACATACGCACCCGATTTAACCTGATGTGTCCAGGAGACACATCTGCACACAAGACATTTGCCTCAGACCATTACTTTCCTTCGGTTTCCTTAAGTTTGTAGTTGCACTATTATCTGGTGCATATCAGTTAACGGCATGTGATCCTTATCAGGAGGATAAATCTGTCAAAGGGACCAAGCCTTGAGGAGAGTAAGGGCAGGCTAGGACATAGTGCTCTTGAAACTCCTAAACTTTGCTATTTGCTGTCCATGATGCACCACTTGTGGATTTCTTCCACAAAAGCGTCCTTTTGTTGAAAACTTAAAGGTCAGTTTTAGCAAAGCAGAGGTGGTGGACAAAGGTGACAGAAATCACTCAGTGCTTATACCTGAGGCACCTAACAAAAGAAAGAAGCTTTCTCTGATATTCTGTGTTGCTCACTTGGTTGTCAGATAAGCCTGTTATATGCTGGGCATCTGGTACACTGTTCCTGACATGTTAAAATCCCAAAGCGGATAGCAAAAAAAAAAACAAAAAAAAAAAACAGGCCTCCTGTCTGATAATTAGCTCAGCACCAAGGGGACAGCCTGACTTTGGACAAGAGCACGGATAGAAAGACCTTGCACAAGGACACAAGAATATTCTTCATATTCTTTCATGCATGATTTGTTCCGTCTTTTCATTCCCAAATGCTCTTTGCCTCATCAGTCACCTCTCGGAAACCTGTCCCTTGAGGTCAGACACGAGGCAGCTTTGACCGATTGTGAAACAGGAATTAAGGCAGCCTTCCAGAGTGATAAATTCAACTTCACCCTTATCTGAGAAAGCAAGAGAACAACTCTGTCCTCGTACATTAGAATTCAAGCCCAGCCTTCTCACAGATGCACATTATCTATGACAGCTCTGAGAGAGAGTGGGTGAAAGAGGGTCACGTCGAGGGGAAGAAAAAAAATCTGCTACGATATGCGTGCGCAAATAATGGAAATCTGCCGTGTGTGTCTCCACATGATATTTCTTTCCTTCTCTCAGACCAAGACATGTCTGCTGATGTCCGGCTGAGTGACAGTCCGCTATTCCGAGGATGCCCTTTCTGGAGTAGTGTGTGCCGCCTGATTCTGACAGGAGTGGAGTGGTGGAGGTTGGTGGAGGGATGGGAGAACCCTGGCTTCTGCCTCTCTCTTTAACTGCTTGGCAGTCTGCTCTTGATTAGACTGAATCTCTGCTCAGCGTGGAGCTCCCGGGCCCTGTCAGGAGAGACGGCTCTTCTGTAATGGTGTCTGACAGGCTGAAGAGAGGCATGCGGGGGTGACACATATGCTACTATCCAGGGGAAAGGCTCTCACTGGAGTTAGTGCTACAGCAACCCCTCGGCGCTCCGTTCTCATTTCCAAGGCAAATAGCTTTCCCAAGGCTCCTGCCTATAAGCCGCATGGGGCTGGGTAAAGTCAGAGAGAAAAATATAATCCTCTAACACACCCGAAGTAGGGATGGATAACAGGTGGCTTCACTGTGCTGGATTCTCATTCAGCTCACACAAAAAACTAGTCCATTTTCTAATCTGTGAGAACTGCCTCCCTGATTTTAATTGCTGCATTTGTAATGCATCGGTGGAAGTTAACCTTTCGTGGACTATGCGGTGATATCCTGCAGAGACCTCTCGGCACAATTGTGGCCGTTCATCTTAAACTACAGCTATTAGGAGGGGTGTTGAGGGGTGAAAATATATACCAGTTAGAGTCCCAGCAAAAAAAAAAAAAACAAGTCAGCTCTAAAACATGCTGAGAAAGGAAAAGTAGAAGGCTGAGAAAGAAAGACAGGTGGATCTGCTGAAGCTGAGGTAGGTAAAGCCCAGATGTCTCAAATGTGTAAGAATCTCAAAAAAGACAAAGCAGCATCTTACAACTATTTCTGTATTTTGCAGATATCAGTGCAAAAGGCTATACAAAGATGAGCTGCTTGTATGGCTACCACTTTCAAGCCAGTAATGGCACAGTCCCCAGGTACCCATTCAGCTGAGATGGCACCAGGGAATACTGTAGAACACTAGCTTTAAACCTGCTGACTTACCATGAGAGGTCATATTGCTGATGGATAAAGGAATCACAAATGTATGCAAATATATGGAATGAGGGCTTCATGGCGATGTATGTGATCATGGCATAATTCTAGACCTTGTGAGAATGTCTCGCACTGAACAAAAGCTTGTTAGGATGGTTGTCTCTGCTTTTTTGTGTTAGAACTCAGTTCCCTTTACGGTAATGAAACCACATCCATTGTAAACAGGAAGGCCTGCAGTATGTCATCCGGCACGGCAGCAAGACTAGTCGTATATCAAGCAGACAAACAGGGAAAAAGAGTATGAATGGCAGCCAAGCAAAGAGAGCAGGTGCGAGAGTGCAAAAATTGATCAGTCATGCTAGAGAGAGGGCAAAGACCACACAACATAAAAGAGAAGTGACGGACATGCAGTCAAGTCTTAGATCAGGGTACAAAGAAGCAGAACCGAGTCCAAACAATGCACTACAGACGAACTGCAATGGTGAAGCAAGTGCAAAATGAAAGCACGATAGATGAATGATTGAGTATGTTAAATGTTGAGATGAGAGCCACAACAAAGTGAATCATCACGAATGGAGCACGATCATACCAGCAGCAACCCAGCAGGTGGTAACTAGGTGTGACAAAACGCCTCATGAATAGATGTGATAAACAAGACCTGACATCCCATAAACCAGGACTAAACTGGAAATAAAGCAAAAGTATAGCTGGATGTATGAACATTTCAAGATCAATTAACACTTCGAGCTGCTCAGTTTCTCCTTCAGTATCAGAAACTTGTAAATGCACAAACTTGCCATGATGCAACACAAGTTGATCAATACACTCTAACAGCTGCAGCAAAATCCCGCTTCCCTGCCAACCTCTTTCCTTTTATCTTCCCATATCCAATTATGGGCCAATGTGTAGGCTAATATAATACAGTATATTTAAAGAACCTGCAGAAAACAATGGCTCTTAATATGCATGAATGTGAATGCATATATCACAAGAACATAAGAACGTGCCCTAATTTAAAATATGCTGCATGTAGGAAGATTCTTTAAAATATATAGCTTACACTGTAAAGGCAAAGCTGTGTCATTTTGCTTGATTGATAATGATTAAATGGTTTTGCCATGCTAGATTTGGAATGATTTCCTGCCTCCAACTTGTGAAGCTCTCTTTCTTTTTCACTGATGGCAGTACTAGTTTGTACCTGAATCGTAATATTGAGGGCTATTAACACTGCATGATTTAGTCAAGGTAACAACAAAATCATATGATTACAATGAATGACCACAGAAGACTATTATTGGACTATTCTGATCCACAAATGTGGAGATGTTATTGGTATATTTTCTTATTTGGTCTCACTATATACAGGTGTATAGGTCTCTATATACGAGTCCATATTAATTCCTTATATCCATATTTGCTTTTTTATGCCTGCCTTGCACATAAACACAAGACATCATTTTAAAACTTTTTTCAAGGTCAAGCGTGAAAGACAATAATACCATACTCTGGAAAGTGTGTTAACACAATATACATTTATAGAAGAGAAATTATATAATCTGGTGTTATCCAGATGAGGATGGTTTCCCTTTTGAGTTTCATGGTTTCTGCTTCATGTCATCTCAGGGAATTTTTCCTTGCTACTGTTATATTTATAAATTTCACACTTAAATTGAATGGATGTTATCTGCTCTCAGTCGAGTAAGGTGGCTGGTTCTTGTAAGGTTACTTCCTAGTTCAAGTTTTATCATGCCATTGAGAGAGTTATTGTTAGCCGAGGAGACAGAAAGCTTTATTGATATATAAAAACAAGCTTACAAATTATCTCACATTTAGTATGTGAGCACTTATACTGAAAACACTGTGGAAAACTCAAGTCTCGTGCTGGTAGTAAAAACCTTCTTATATGGGAATGGCACATCACTGTTTGTAGGTATTCCTGCACGATGACAGACCCTGCATCCAAAAATGTGCTGTTCTTCACAGCTTGAGCATTGATACAGAAAGAAAATAATAATAAAAAACTACAAAAAGATTAACCTAATGTCTGCCATTTTGTAAACCTGTGTGCACAAAAGTGACATGTGGAATTGAGCAGCCGATCCACGGTTCAGAAGGAATTCTTCTATGTGAAAGCAAAACTGAGATTATGAGTGTCGTTCCCCAAACAAGCCCAGAATCAGTATTAAATCAGTAAAAACTCCCTAAATGTTTCTGTGCTCACTGGGTATCAATTTTATCATTCGTTTGCATATGCTATACTAAAATCTATACATATTTCCATTATTCTATTGTATATATATATATATATATATATATATATATATATATATATTAAGTTTTACCTATTTTTTTCTCTGGGAAAATGTGCAGCACACATTTACACATTTTTCACCCTTTTAGGTGATCTCTAAATGAGTGATGCACAACACAAGCCAAAAAGGAGGCCATTACAGAGACACTAGGAGCCATAAAAGAGCAAGTTGCATGCAAGCGTGACACTAGGAGCGATGCGGCAGGCGCCTGAAAGGCCTGGGTGTGAGGTGAATAAACTTTGCTGAACGGACATGAGGAGCTGAATGACCTCTATTCATCCCCAGAGATCAAACCCACTTCCCCTCTTCCCAGCAAGCTGAAGCTTTCACTACCTCCCCTGTTTTTGCTAACCCTCTTCCCTCCAGGCTCTGACTCTGACACAGCCCTTAAGAGGATCCTCCTTTGATGAATTACTCCACTTAATGGAATAAAGACATGGGCTATGATTTGGTTTAAGCTCTCTGACGTCAAGCTTTTCTCAACTGCAGTAAGTGAACCTGGCAGCCCAGGATAACTGTGAAGGCTGTGTACGGCCCCTCAGGAGGTAACAGGCTCCGAAATAAAAACAATGTGACCCAGTGTTGCCTAAAAACATGACGGCCTATGTCCTGCAGCCAGAGACCTATTTTGTCTAGAGAGAGAGAGAGAGAGAGAGAGACAGAGACAGAGACAGAGAGAGATACCCTGAAATGGTAACTTTATTTATCTCTACCAAAGAGACTAATGATGCCTTGTGAGCTGGGATAAAAATAACTGAGTCATCTGGACGCGCTGTAATCCATTTTCATTTCGACTAAACTCAAATAGATTATTAAGGACATCTCTCGCGCTCTTTCTCTTTCTGTCTCTTATCCCTTTTTCTTTTTCCTCTCACACTCCCTCCTTTTACATTCCACAGTCGAATGGAAGCCAAGGCTAAATTGGATAGGGGTGGTAGTGCTCTTTCTTTGACAAGACAACAACTCTGGACGTAAAACAGCGTCATGCAAATTTACAATTAGCGTGTTGCACTTACAATTAGTGTGACATCGAATGCTAAAGTGATAATTAAGTTTGCCAAAATTTACTGTGAAAAAGGAGGCTGCAAAATCCCAGCCAAAGGAATGGAATTAAACCAGAGCCTACAAAAGCACTGTTTTTCCAAAATACAAAATTATATGACAGAGAGAACTACATCACATGTAGGAAAAATAAAACTATTGTTCACTATTCAAATATCAGTCAAAGTCATTTGACTGCACTGATCTGATTTACAGTGTCTGCAGGAGATCGCAATACTGCTTTTCCCTCTTTACTGCTTTATAAGTGTTTTCAGTCAGCAGAGAAATAAATACTTTCAGGTGAGACTGGTTTGTTTATAATGCTGTAAACAGCCTGTGTTTGAGGGTGATCCCAGGGCAAAAAATAACACTTTTCTGATTGCTTGCATATGGTTCAGTCTGTTCAGTTTACTGTGTGCCAGGTCACAAAAAAAAAAGAAAAAAAAGAAACAAGAGTATACGCTCACCTTGAAGTCACAGATGCAGGTTATTATGTCCCCGATTCTGAGACATTCGCCATCAAACTTGCAAGTGTTGGTGTCACACAGGAAGAGATCTGTGTCTCGGTCATCATCACCTGCAGAACACGCACACACACACACACACACACATACACATAAGTATATACCTCAATAACAAGACATTATGGTGGATCATGGATCATTGATGATTATTTAAGTATTGTCTGTCTAATAGTGAGAAAAAAAATCTATATCATGGTATAGTTAAAATCATCAGGGTGTATATTACAGTATAATGTTGGCCCTTTCATTTCAAAACCATTTACTTATTGGTTCCCTGTTGAGCAATTAACAATACCAAACAGACCGTCACGTTTATATTGTCCTTTAACTCAAATGCCTTATGCATAAAAAATGTGGGCAAAAAAAAAAAAGAGGAACTAAATTACATTTATAGTTTAGCAAACCACTCCACCCATTATACACCGCTTCATCATTTTATTCTTAAAAATAAAAATAAACCACATTTGCCGTTGTTTGTGCTAGGTGCTAACACGACCACACACGCTCCACACAATCTGATCAGGGAAAGGCCAGCACGCAAGCTCATCGTAGCGGCAAGCCCACTGTGCATTTCCCCCATTTTTGGATGAACACGAGCATGTTTGCTAATCGCACTGTTTATAATAATATATTAATATTTATACATATCCAGCTGTTGTTTGTGGATGTAAATATCAATATGTTCTAATAACTCATGCTAAGCACCATTAAAAGTGATTATTAAGCTATTGATTCTGTGCAGCCATACAGAATAGACTACACATTCATTAGTGTTTCCCATCAATACAGATACACACTGAAGATATTCTTGTCGCTATAACACTTCGTGACATGAGTTTGATTATAGACAGACCAGGTGTGCTTTGGAGGTGAGATTAGATTGAGAAGAGGCTGAACAGTGCGGACTGATCGAAGAATCATGTTCTTGTTAATGCTGTACTGCATGAATTATTACATTTACATAAAAATATTTTTATTGATTTATTTAATGGTGGGTTGGTGAATTGTTGCTGTATGGCAACAGTGTGCAATAGCGGAAAATATCATATAGTAAAAATCGTATGAGATTACATTCCAATTACTCCATTTTGCAGACTATAAATTGTAGAGTTTTTTTTTGCCACCTAGTAAGCATGTAAAAGTGATATCTTCTATAAAGTAGGGATGTCACGATACCAAAAATCTAGTAGTCGGTACCGATACCACCAAAAGTACACGATACTCGATACCAAAG
>JANDJT010000199.1:23323258-23339304 GCA_024331685.1 Stegophilus panzeri | reverse complement strand
CTTTACATTGTAGCAAAGTGTCATTTCTTCAGTGTTGTCACATTAAAAGATATAATCAAATATTTACAAAAATGTGACGGGTGTACTCACTTTTGTGAGATACTGTAAGTAACACTCGTGCAAAGGACGTATTTGGTATCTTGGACCTAAATCATTTTTTTTCCATGTTGTGAAATGCTGTTACTGATGAACAAAGCAACACAATACAACTGCAAATTGGGCAGCTACAACAACTCTAACGATGATCAAAACTATTTATTTCAACGGCTGTAATTCAAATATACACATGTAGACTGATTTGTTAGATATAGATATAGATTTGTTAGATATTTGTTAGATTTGTTAGATAGATATATATATGTAGATATATTTTGTTATACAGTATAATCCAGTTTAGATTGAATCTATCAGTGTTGTCTAAACAACTGCTTCAATAGAAGAGATTAGACATGAGGAAAATCTGACCTTTTGTACAAAGCAGTTAATATGATAACAAACATGCTTACATTTAAATAGTGCAGAAACTTACATAGTCATATTGAACATTTACTTTTTGTTTTAAATATTTAAAAATTCTAAAATCTTCTGTTCATTTCCAATTTTAAATGTGATCATGAACCCCAAACGTGAATCAGGTGCAGATAGTCATGTGACGTGATCAGGTGAGGTGCAGTGGCTGATGGGATCACAGTCTCTAGTCCTTTTCCTGTATTTACATAAAACGGTGACTATTTTCTACTATTTTAAATAATAATGCTAATAGTAACATTATAAAATAACACACACTGAATTATACAGATAGAAAAAGAAAATATACATATATTTTTAATTCTTAACAGTTCCTGATGAAGCATCACACAGTCTTCTTCTCAATTGGTTTCATGTGGAGGTTTATCCAGGAGGCACTTAAACTTATCTTATTTTAAGTAAAAACTAATAATAAAACTACATTTTGATTCAGAAATAATATCTTTACATTGAAATGAAATTCACTATTTGCATCTGTCATAAGGTTTAATCAAGATTCTTTAATACAATGCATTCTAGTGTGTCTAACTTATAATATTTAAATAAAAAATCTATGCCACTCTCTATACAGCACCAGTCAGTTTACAGAAATACCTGAGTGGACCTCTGACATTTTTTTTTTATCTAAAGGTAATGTATGGGATTTCTTTCTAAGACAAATATAATGTATGATTTTAATTTAATGGTGAGTGATTAGTGTGCGGGAACTGTCGGAACATAACGTCCCAGGTGGCTTCCTCAGGAAACTGATTGAGTGAACAGTAGCAGTCGAACCACAGTGCATCTTACAGATACCAATAACTGAGTTGGGCAGTACCTGCTGATAACTGATTAATCAACCGATAGTTTTTAAAATTGATACTGAATGAAAACATAACATTCAGAGTAAATTTATTCTGAACAGTACTGACTGTACCATGAAAATGTACTGTACTTTTTAAATTAAATTTATAATAAACTATTAATACATATTAAATAAAAGATATACATCCCAACTGAACCAAAAAAGTATACTCCAAATAACAAATGAAAATAGAGACATCCAAAATGAATTAAAAAACACTTCAAATAAAACAAAATTTGTCAGTGCTAGTTTTTATTTTGCCTTTAGAGGCTGCTCTTGTACTGTAACTATGGACAGCAAACTCTTCTCAGCCGCTCCCGCAACGGACACAACCGGGAAAAACTATTGGTGTGGATTTTTGCAGATAACCGTTAGTTCCAGCTATTGGTTATCTGTGCCGATTAAACGACCTCTAGTGAACACAAGGAATCTGCAAAGCTATGAAGCTTATTTCAACAAAGCTACTTAAATCAAATCATTTCTGACCACTGCATAATCCTGATAATCATATCTTAAATTTCACCTTTATCCTAACGTGGGGAAACTGTAATTATAATGTAAAAATTAGGAAAGGTGTCAATAGTTTTGCCTGGAAACACATATGAAGGAACTGCTAAGCATTTCACTTTGTGAGATCTAAAATTTATCCTAGAAATTACAAAATTAATTTACTTTAGTAGGAATAATCCCAGTTTCAGGCAGAACCTGAATCATGTGGCTGTATTAAAAGGTTAAATGTTCAAGTAGCATTAATATTTAGGCTTTTCACAGTTTCTTTATGTTTAATTCAGACAATTGTATATAACTCATTCACAGGATTTAGTTTATTTTTACACATTTTTCTATGCCAACCAATCAAGATTTGTCTTTTTAGCATTGGTCTTAATCTAGTCTATAATTAATGATTGTGACAATGAGATTTCGTGTTTACTGGGAAATTATTATTGCATATTATTAAATACAGATGAGTAGACAAGCCTAAATATTTATTCTGTTGCTATAGAGTCTGAACAATAAAAAAAGCACATGAAAGTTCAGGAAATTAATCCAACATTAATTTAAATAAATAGATCACCAAGAATATTGACATTAGTATTTTTGTGTAAGGTTGACTGACCAGTTATAGCCTCTACATAGTAATAAAGGAGTATTGACAATATCAAAACAAAAATCTTTGCTGAATTATGCATCCAGAAACACCCAATTACATTAAGAATGATTTAAGAATGCATTTTAAAAGGCTTTAATACTGAGTCACAAAACCACAGACCAGTGAAAAGAGCTTTGATTTTGCTATCTGGAGGGAAAAATCAGTATAGTTTCCTCACAAAGCCAAACTGGTTGCTGTATTGAAAATATGACTCATCATCCTCAGCACATAAGACATCTCTGTAATAAACCCTATTGATGCAAGGAGGGATTTCATTATTCCACAAAAGATATCGGACAAAGGCTGTGGACTCTCAAAGTCTCACCTCATTACCCAGAAATCACATAAAGACAAGCTGTCCAAGGCAAGAAGATTTACATGGCAGAGACAGCAGGAGAAGCTGAGAGTGTGTCAGTGCAGAATAGATCATGGAAAGCCATCATGGTGTTCATAAGGACCAACTGAACTGGCTTTAGTTAATCAGACCCTCATAATAAAGTAGGAATGCTCAGCAATCCAACCTGAAAAATGTCAACAACTAGCAGAGTTTTCGAGGATTATTTGGTTAAAATGTGTCTGACATTGAGAAGCAGCTGATGCACATGCAGAGGTACGTAATAACCTTCCTTACAGCAGTATTACCATAATATTTATTTTCTTTCATTAGGTTATTCATGCAACACTATACATAAATTTAGTTTAAAATATTAACAATATGTCTTATTTTCATCTCAATTATTAGTTTTTTATTTAAGCATATTATTTTGGAACCAGACCCTAAATTCATCCAAATGTTCATGTGCGCTTACATGGTGTATAAATAAAGACTTTTTAAGACAATATGATGAAAATATGACTTGAACATAATCTAATTTGTTCAGTCTAAAAGAACTAGGCTAAGATCATCAGGGGTCAAATTGGGAAAATCTTCCATCTTTTATATTGTTGCACTTTTAATAGAAATGTAAAATGAGTTACTTTGACACACACACGACTGAAGGGTTAAGTGCTTGTCATGTTTACCCAGTACCAGTTACCAGAACATCTATTCAGTGACATGGACTACCAATTTATACTTATTCAGGTGTTTATGGATCATGTTATATACTTAATTATATTTGAAATAACTGTCCTCAGTTAGGAACTCACCAGCCAAATTATGATATTATCTAAACAGCCAATCATCTGGTAGCAGTGCAACACATAAAATCATGCAGATAGAGGTCAAGAGCTTCAGTTAATGTTCACATCAAACATCAGAATGAAGAAAAATGTGATCTCAGTGATTTTAACCCCGGCATGGTTGCTGGTGTCAGATGGTCTGGTTTAAGTATTTCAGAAACTGCTGATCTCCTAGGATTTTTGGACACAAGAGTCTCTAGAGTTTACATAAAATAGTGCGAAAGACAAAAAACATACAGTTCTGTGGGTGGAAACACCTCATTGATGAGAGAGATCAGAGGAGAGTTGCCAGACTATTCCAAGCCAACAGGAAGGCTATGGCAACTCAAATAAGCACTCTTTACAAGCAGAAAATCATCTCAGAACGTATAACAAGGTGGATGGGCTACACCAGCAGAAGATGACATCAGGTTACACTCCTGTCAGTCAAGAACAGTAATCTGAGATAACAGTGAGCACAGACTCACCACAACTGGAACATTGAAGATGGGAAAAACATCACTTAGTGTACAGGCGTTCCTATTAAAGTGGCTGTTGACTGTATAAAATTATTATAAATTGTAACTGTGCTTTTAATGTGCTTCATTTCACTAAAACCTGTTGTTGAATAAATCATCACTGCTTACCACTGGGTCTCCACCGAAACTTCAAATAACGGTGGATAAAACAGGAGCACACGCTTTTAACTAGTCTTATGAATGAGATATGTGTTCTAATACCTCAGAGTATCGCTAGTGCTGAGTATTCTTCCCTGATACTTATACTTATCAACCCCAAATCATTCAATTTTATGAATATAACCTAATGAGATTTCCCATGAATGGAGTTCTTGCTAACTCTACCCATTTCCATATAGTCATGATAACAGGTTGTATTTTTACTCAAGGTACTTTTTTAAGGGGTTAACAGCTTACTATGTTCACTTATACTCATTCAGGCCACATTGTTCATGGTTACAAGTTCAAGCCCATGAAATATTTAGACCACACAAACCATATTAACCTTAAATTTTGTGTAATTTCAGTCATACTGGACTCACTGTTCTTAAGCAAACAGCCAACGATACGCTTGTCATTTATCTCTCATATCCTCTTGGGCATGTGTCCTTATAAAAACAGACATACCTTTGTGGGCTAATGCTTAACATCTCGTTCTAATTCACAGTCAAAAACATTTTCCCTAAATAACCTACGAGTATCGCTCTGAGCCAAAATGACACTAACACACCTCTGACAGAAATGGAAACTCCACTTGGAATTATAATATTTAAATATCATATATGGCAATTGGAAGAAAAAATGCTAGGCAATTTCCTTTATTGATCCCATTAACTCCTTAGTGATATTAATTATGTATAGAAACGGCCTTGTGGAATCAATAATTTATGCACGTATGCATACATGCATGTGAGATCTATCTGTTTGTCTCATGGAGCTTCTGGGCACGTTCTCGTAAATTTACTCACGTAAATGAGTGTATAAATATGTGTGTGAAAATGTGTGTGTGTGTGTGTGTGTGTGTGTGTGTGTGTGCATGACTCTGGATCCACTGCAACCCCGACTGGAATAAAATGCCTAGATTATCTGCTGAAGTCTGTGTATTTGTTTTGATTTCATTCCACCCTCAAGTTAGGTATAACCTAACCAGGGAGGGTAAAGGCTATCACATGCTTCCGAGACGCATGAAGCCAGCCAATCACTGCTCAGGAGGTGGTGTACCAGACTCTGAGGAAAGCGGAGGAAAATATAGACTTAATCTACTAGGTAATAGCATGCCAATACTAGTCATGCTTTACTTTAGATGGCCTCATGGTGTCATTACCATTTCTACTGCTCTTTATTCCTTAAAATGTATGCAAGTGATTTAAAGGAAAACAAATGTATGTGCAATGCTTGCTGATCTACATGCTTAACAAAAAGACATTCTGTTCAGATACTTTAGGAGAGGTGGTCTAGATTTTTCAGTATTAACACTAAAATGTATGTTGAATTTTACAGAAATGATAGAACAGTGTGCATCCTCTCTATGCTCGTAGGCTTATGAATCTGTAACCCCGGTACTAATACTAGTAGCTCAGTCAAAAATAAGCTGAAAAGGCGTGTACCAAAAACATTGTTGTTAACTGTTGTTGTAAGAAACCCAATTGAGAATTGCTATGAAATTAATTGTACATGTATCTTCAAAGCAAAGCCATAAAAAGTGAGCTGTGGTTCTGCTGTATATAAAAGTCTTCTTGGTCAAGGATCACTTGACATCCATAACAATCCTGATTAAAGTGTATTTGTTTCACAATCAGCTTATAACCAATGGCATTAAAATCGTATACTGATGGCTGCACTCCTCACATTGGCATGTACTGTACTTATCGAAAATCCAAAATGCAAAGAAAATGCAAAGAACCTGGCCGAGTTAACAGAACTGGGCTTCCCAAAAGCATCGCACAGTTAAGATCTTAGAGAACAGAGAGAGCGAGAGAGTGTTCAATGCTTTAGGGAAACTCGGCCCTGATAACTGACATTTAACCCTATTCACTACTTAGCTACTGACCCATGACACCTGTTATTGGATTGGTATTTATTGTGTTTTTGGATATAGACAAAACTTTTGGATATAGACTTCCTCTGTATGAGGATCTTGCTGATGTGAGTGTGTACAGGTTGAAGTATACAGGAGAGGTGGAGAGAATGTGGTACTGCAATGACCTTTTTGATTTCAGATAAAAACAATCATTTTTATATGGAGTTTATTTTGCACCAATAATTTTGTAAAATATTCAGTATCAGTGTTTAAAAAATGTTGAAATAATTTTTCAACAAACAACCAAGTCACAGCATTTCACATAACATAACAAAACAATCTGAACAAAAGTCTCTGCTCAGAGTTGGCAATATATTGGCATCTTATATTATTGCCAATATACTTCTATTAGCAACTTAAGCATGTGCGTAATCCATGGTTTGTCACAGGACAAACTACCGAGCACAAAACACAGTGGGTGCATCTAAATCACCTCCCTAGTTCAGTACTCAGGTCACTGATCAGGGAGTCAGCCATTTTAAGGGCTGACTCTGTAGCAAAATCCTTCCAGTGCATTGGAACTTTCAAGCCCTAAAAAAATCCCACAGTGCACCGCAAAAACCAGGGAGCATCAGTGCTCACTATGAAATGACGTCATATTTTCTGAAACCTCACAGCTCAAAAAAAAATAAAAGGCAGACGAACTCTCAGCCAACTTTGTCCACAAATGTAAGTAGCTTGTTAGCAGTTAGCTTATGTTCGCATTATTTTGAACTTTATTTGATGTTCTATTTACGGTTTGTTTGAGTCTAACGACATGTTGAAGTGTTTAATGATTTTTTTAAAAAATCCACTTGCTAGCCTACGATCCTGCTTGAAGTACCACGACAGAAACATGCGTGATTAAGCCAACAAATTTATATGACATTTAATGTCAGAAATATGTCCTGCCTGTTGTTGATACTTGCCAGTGGTAATGTTTTACAACGCGAGGACGTAGTCATGTCACCAGAAATTGAGTCAAGACATCAGTGTCCCAACGTGTAGTGAGCCAAGGTCCTTACCAGTGCCCAACTCGTGTACACGACCTAGGGAGCTAGTGAGCTGATTGAGATGCATCCAGTGGGTTTTTCAGCCTTATTGAAAACAGACAGAATGCTGTTGGTAGTTTTATCAGACAATCTTAAAATATAGCAAAAACATAATAAAAGTTTTGCCTTACAAAAGACTCACTTCATAACCCATCTTCTAAATAGCAGGACTATGGAAGGTTAGAAACAGGAGTCATCTCTCCCTAGAGTATGTCAATATTGTTTATTGGGTGGGTGTTGCTGTGACTTCTCTTTCTAAATTCCACCTCACTAGGTTGTACACTTTTCTGTAAGACCCTGACAAAAAGACCTGATAAAAAATGGGTCAAGAGGTAAAAGCAAAGAAATAATTACAGAACCCAAGAATGACTGAAGGTGCAACATGCTTTTCCCATCTGTAACAGACGGGAAAAGCATGCACTGCCAAAGTAGTAAAGGGAGAGAGTATTTTCTCATCATATCATATGTATTTGCAAAGTCTAATTTTAGATTTTGTTACTTGGCCCAACATTAATTCCACTGGAGTGAAAATTCAAAATGTCTCTTTTCGACCATTATAAATATGGTAATCATGTGTCCTATACCTAATAACTGGCAAACTTTCCTTTATAGAAAATGAGGGTCAGCACGTGTCCTATAATTTATAACATGCTACAAAAAAACAAGAAATGAGTCATGGGTCATGTGATTCAACTCATAATTAAATATAATGTTTTGCTAAACGTCAGATGTAACGTTACTATGATTTGAGGGTCACATGACAGTGGCTTCCTCATGGTTTTGCTAACCGTTTTAATAAGCAGAAATCCGTTATTGTAAAATGCTCTAACAATTGTAAATGAGAGGCTTGTTTTCTAACAGGCTTCTTATTCATGACACACTGCCTCGCCCGTCTTCTGTATGTGCGCCACTTGGGCCACTCACGTCACTTTGTAAATAGAGTCCAGTCAGTATTAATTTGTTGCACTACGGCCCATCATGGGGTAATTACAAACACACCTTCTCGGTTCAAAATCCTGCCTAGAGAAGACAAAGAAAATTACCCAAGGTCATTTATCCCCACAGAGCTTCATTAAGTTGAACTTAATTGGATGGGAACATGTCCAATCTGGCAGCACTGACCAGCTCGCTGTGGATTGTGGAACAACTGAAAATAATGACACCGTTGTGTAAAAGAATCCAAGAACTGATGGTTATTGGACATTTTAGTGCACTGTAGCTAGACAGCAGAAATATGATTAATAAAGGGTTCAACTGCTTGATATGGAGAAATGAATGGAGCTTCAGATGATTCAACAACCTTAAAACTTTCTATGCTTCATGGTGGTGTGACACACCTCGATACTGTAACAGTAGCGTACATTACTTTTCCAAATGCCACCACTTGTTGCACTACACACATAAATGAAGCGTGATCTGTTGGAACGATTTTTATTAAGCAAATTAATTAACGTGCATTTTCAGAATCAGTAACAAAGGATCAAAGAAAAAGTGCTGAGGAAAACTGTTAGAAAATGCTCCTAAGAGCGAATCTCATGGTTAAACATACTGAGAAAAAACAGACAGTAATCAGACTCAAATAACACATTTTATGTGTTGTGCGAGGACAACACCACAAAAACACCACAGCTTATAACTGAAACACTGGTCAGGTATACTATATGGCCACAATTAAAAGTGCTTGTTTTACATCCCATTCCAAATTTATTCCCCCTTTGGTGTTATAAAAACCTCCACTCTTCTGGGAAGGCTTTTCACTAGATTTTGGAGTGGGGCTGTTTGTGTTCATTCAGCTACAACAGCATTAGTGAGGTCAGGCACTGATGTTGGGTGAGGAGGCTCCAGTTCCAGTTCATCCCAAAGGTGTTCAGTTGGGTTGAGATCAGGGCTCTGTGCAGGACACTCGAATTCTTCCACTACAACATTGTCAAACCATGTCTTCATGGAGCTCACTTTGTGCACATGGACATTGTCATACTGGAACAGGTTTGGGCCTCTTAGTTGTGAAAGGAAATTGCAATGCAACAGCAAACAAATAATTCTATACAATTGTGTGCTTCCAACTTTGTGTCAAGTGTTTGGGGAAGAAACACATATGGGTATGAATAAACTCAGGTGTCCACAAACTTTTGTCCATATAGTATATCTTTTCAGAGGGTGCAAACATGATGCTCAGTGCTAGGTTGGTGGTTAAGACATCGGACTACTGATTGGAAAGTAATGAGTTCACATCCCAACACTGCCAAGCTGCCACTATTGGGCCCTTGAGCAAGGCCCTTAACCCTCAACTGCTCAAAAACATAGAGATAAATATAAACTGCCCTGGATAATGGTGTCTGCCAAATGCTATATATGTAAATGATCATATACTCATTGATTTCCATTAGTCTATATTAAAGCACGTAACAAGCCTACTAGCTCACTATATGTCAATAAATTATATTAGATAGCATTTTTAGCCTTCTCGATTAGGTTTCCGGGCAACCAAAACATGTTTTGACTGGGAATCACACTACCTAATGAATCATTTGTCCACCCCTGATATGATCAAATGATGGTGAGTCAGAGTCCCTAATAAGCAAGAACATCAAGAAACATAGACATTGTCCTGGAGAGTGACGGTTTAATGTGTTTCCTCAAACAAGGGTTGCTTGTGAGTGGTGCAGCAGATACAAGTTGTTTGGAAGATCACATGTTTGAATTCTGACAATGCCACAGCCATCTGTGATCAGCAGAGCAAAATGGTGCAAAAATGGCTCTCTGGGTGGGAGGGATGGTATACGCGCTCTCTCTCCTGTCCCTCACAGGGACACTAGCCAATCAAGGACATCTGTGAGCTCATGTATGTGGAAGAGGACAGATAGCATTGTCCTCCATGTGTCCACACATCCCTGTGAAGCAGCATGAGCAGCAGTCTGAAAAGATGTGTTTGCTTAGCGTTTTTCTAGGCACTCAAAGAGCTTTACACAGTATGGGGGGGTTGGGGGGGTCTCCTCAAACACCACCAGTGTGTAGCATCCACATGGATGATGCGACAGCGGCCATAGTGCACCAGAATGCCCACTACACACCAGTTATTGGTGGAGAGGGGAGGAGAATGATGTAGCCAATTAAGGGATGGAGATTATTAGCTGGCCATGATAGATAAGGGCCAATGGGAGAATTTTGCCAGGACTCCGGGGTTTCACCCCTACTCTATTATGAAATGTGTCCTGGGATATTTAATGACCACAGAAAGTCAGGACCTCGGTTTAACGTCTCATCCGAAAGACGGATTCATTCTCCCTGCCCGATAGCTTTTGGGGTGAAAGTGCGATAGCTAGTGGGTGGGAATTGGAAGTAAGGAAGGAAGTAAAGAGGAAGTAAAAAGTAAAAAAGTAGTGGCTATTCTTATGTAGGAATGCAATTTTTTTTTCTGTGCTTTAGTGGCTATAGAAAACATTTTTAGATTCCTTACATAACCTTTATGAAAGGGAGCATGAATGCCCTATAGTTCCTTGTGCCTGCAAGTTATATCCACATCTTCTTTTACAGAATATAAAATTTATTAAGATGTTCTTCCAGGCTTTCTCCATTATGGTTTCTCAGTTGTGAATGGCCATCATTATGCCACTGTAAAAGAAAAAAAAAAAAAGCCAGCGGCATGATGAGTTGCCAAAGCGGGATGAAATGAAGATGGCTGGTAGTGTAGTTGTGTGTGTAAATCCTTGCTGTTCAATAACAAGCAATCATTTGTACCGCAACAACAAGTCAACATATTGGAGAACAACAATGAATCAGAAAATATCCATCAATAACAGTGACATCAACGGAGACTCTATAGAATGATTCCCCATCATCATGCTAACATTTTTCCCCCTTTTTTAATGATGAGATAAGGAAAAAATATAATGCTTGCACTTTCTTCTTTTTTTTTTCTCTGTCTGCTTGTTGGAAGTGTTGGAATTGTACAGTGTCAAAGGAGAAGGTTTGGGCAACTGCTGTTTCTACGCATATGCCAAACAGCCAGGTATCGAGGGACGGGGCTGATTGTTCTTTCTGCCCAAGGCCACTGTTTCAGCCCCGTGAATAATTAAAAAAAACAAGCTGGCCAGCATCAAATATTTAACAGGTGATGTTTATACACTGCTGTATAAAGCTTTATGGTATTTTCTGGTTGAAAAACAGGAAATGCAGTTTAAAAGCCAGGGCTTTGTCTCACACAGGAACTTTCACTTTAATATGTGTGTCAAAGCTAAAAAGTGGATTTTGAAACCAAACAAAAGCAGTGTTCATGATTTTAATGTGGTCTATTAATATGCTAAAATATTAACAATTTAATTATTGTAATTTTACTCTTATATAACAGATCGCTTGTTTGGCTGTTTTGGGTTGTAAGTAAAAAAGGAGAAGAAGACATTTGGGAGAAAGAATGAAAACAAGAAAATTAGAAGATTTTCCACTTGAAGGTACATCTGCATCTAACTACATTCTGCTTACAGCCCAGCTAAATCTTAAGGGATTACTGCAGCAAACAAGCTGGTTTCTGGTACTATAATATCAGAAGCTTGCAAACATTACCACCATATGTTCACAATCAATAAATCAGGAATTTGTATTATGGTTACTATTGTCTCTGTTAATGAACTCTAAGCTAATCATGTAACTCTGACTTTTATGGCTAAATCAACCAGGGACGTGCAGAAGCGGGAGCTTTGGGGGCTGAGCCCCTGCCGTTTTTCTAAATTATTTAAAAGTGCCCCTCTTAACATTAATTAATAAACAATTATATTATGTAAAAAGTATTTGATTTTAAATGAACACAAAAGTGTGTACAAAACAGTAGCAAATTAATCACAAGAAAGTCTAAGAATTGTCCTTTTTATTTGTCCGTCTCGAGTCTGCAGTCTCATTGTCATGATGCAATTGCGATGCGTCTTGCTTCAACAGGCAGACAGGTATGCTGAAACTACTAACTCTTCTGCTAACCTTTTAGTAATATTAGCAGCATTTTATATGCTTATTGCTGGTAGTTTTCAAATTGATTGAGAGGGAATGTGTTGGTAAGTACTAGCTACTCAACTTTGTTAAATTTCCAGACATGCAAGTAACTTTGTTATATTATATGTATGTTATATAATCAGTAAAGGCACGATGCCAAACAGACAGAGACGGCAGAAAATGAAAGAAAAACTGAAGGAGGCAGCGAAAGGGACAGCTTCCTTATCAACATGGGTGAAAAAACATGAGCTAGTATGAGACAAATAGTTGCAAAAAAGGCATCATATGTTTACAAAGAGTTAGGCTCGCTGCTATAGTCTGTGTTCCCAGTGTTCTATTCGGCCATACACTGATTACCCTTGCCCCCCACAGCACCGCCCCCACTGTCGTTTTACTTTTCTATATAAATAAAAACCATTTAGTTCAGTTGGAGAATGTTCAACGGACGTTATAAACTGAAAGCGTCTGCTTCATTCAGCATGAGCTGCAGAGTTGCAGCACAGAATAATAATTAACCTACTTTTCAAGATCGCGAATATATATATATATATATATATATATATACACACACACACACACACACACACACACACACATATTTTTATTTATATATATATATATATATATATAGAGTAACTTGCCCCTTGTTAACTAACGGTAAATGGTAAATTTACCTGTAGCCTAAGTAATATGAGAAAATTGTGATATAAGATCATTAAAATCTCAATTTATCTTTTTAAAATGAAATTTTAATTGTAATTGTTTCTATGAATGTAAAAATAAAATACCATAGGTTATATTAGTACTGTCATTCTTATATTCATTATTCTGACCACACACAGTCCGTCTACCAGGGTGATAAGAATATTTAGTTACATTAAAATTAGTAAAGTAGTTTAAGTACTAAAGTAGTAAAATTAGCTCTTTGGTGATATAGCCCTTTTTGACATTTGAGCCCCTGCCCCTGAGGAACTCTCTGCACGTCCCTGAAATCAACACATTGCAACAAAGACTATTCAATCTACAGCTGTGAATGCATCATATACAGTATCCACCACAATCTCTGAACTACAGATCAATAAAGCCTGGGTCAGGAAGCCTGTATCACATCACTGTTAACTGTCCTCAGAAACTGTTTCATTTAAAAGCCAGCCTATAAAAGACTCACATTTCTATTAACATATGTTACGGAAAAACAAAGCAGGTCTTAGATCAGTGATGCAATTAGCAGTCTCCGTTTGTCCCCTTGACTGTACATTCCTGTCTTGTAGCTGCCATGCTTTTCACATTTTTTGCTTACTACTTGCCACCCGGGCCTGTGTTAAATAATTATAAAGCCTCAATTACGACAAATTAGTCACATCAAGTGAAGCGACTTCTGACTGTGTCCTAGTTATTAGTCTTTTAACTGCCTTGCCCTTGCATTCACCAATGTGCCTTTTAAATAGTCACCTTTGGTCACTTGTAGCAAAGTGGAATCTACATGCATGATTACACTGCAATTGTGCTCAAATGATGTTGTTAATTAAAAAAAACAACAACTCTGCTTCAAAACCAGTTTTGGGTTCATGTATACAAATACTATGAAATCATGTCTCTATAATGGCAGCTCAATCAGCTCAAAACATTAAGAATAAAAACGCAAGTAGCATAGGAAAAAATTACAGCTCTCATTATTTTACAATCAGTGTATTCATGTTGTGTTGTACAGTATCATTCATCACTGATGTCATCATCATCATAATCATCATCACCATTGTGACCCCGTATCTATTATTTCACTCTTAGAAATCGGCATTACTTTTGAAAATTCTCTAATAATGAAAATCTCTATATAATATAAGTGATTTCACTATATAATGACACTACATAATGCGCTATATCATAGTTTATACTTTTAAAATGTTTCTATTTGTGTAAACATCATTAGGATTAAATTATTGTATCCAAGTAATTATTTAAGAATTATACATGCAGCTACAGTTAATCAAGCATTAGTCTGTTCAGAAACCATATCGGCTGCACAGTTAACTTTCCCAAGTTTTACAAAAAGCATGATTATAAAATCAGCCACAGGGTTTTTTTTTCTTCTGTGTTTGACAAACTATCTTAAATGCCACTTTGCGCCACTGCCTATGCAACAATCTTTAATTATTTTTTTTTTCATAACTCAAATATGATTCAAAGTTGGAATTTTTGGAAGAACAAGTTATTAATAACTTCGTAATTAGTACTAAATTAATAACTTCTGTTAAATAAACATATGAACAATTTACATATCCAATGAGTAATGGACCAAAAACTAATAGAAGCATAATAATAATTATAATAATAAGTTTTTTTACATTTTCTTTTTCTTTCTTTTTTTGTTTTAAATCTAGCACTTGTGTAAATGGATTTACAGTAATAACACACTGGAATAAGGATTTGTCAAATTGCGGGGTTACTCATGCACACGGTTCTGACATCCAGTAAAGCAAAAACAAACAAGCACACAAACAAAAATAGACATTGATTCAAATTTTGACACAGTGAAATTTTAAAAACTAAAATGTTTGGGTTGGTGAAATGCACCCAACATGATCATCATCACCATCATCATTATAATAATAATAATAATAATTATTATTATTATTATTATTATTATTATTATTATTATTTAATTGCTGTTATTGTTATTGTTTTCATTGTTATTCTGTCTGTTAGACTTTACTGATTTTAGTGTCTGAAATGAATAGATCTCGTTGAGGTTATTTTTTCAGAAAAATATTGGCCTTGGCTTTGTTCTGAAGACTTGCAACACACAACACAGTGTATCAGAAAGGCATTAGTGTAACCTCCATTTAAAACACTGATCATTCAGAGATTTTCCAAACGTGACAATCAATCACATACTGGTGTGTTTTATCATTTGGACTCGTTAAAGGATGATTTCACTTTGTAAGGCATGTGCAAACACCATCCACAGTCTTCTGTGGGGGAAAACAATATCACAATGAACAGAAATCAGCAGTAATCAGTGATTTAAAGTGTTACAAAGAGTTTACAGTGAAGTAATGAAACAAGTTTTGGACAAAACAGAAGAGTGTCTTGTAACTTTTAATTAGCAGATTCATTTACAATCCTGTTTTATGTCTTAAAATTTTGTTTATCAGTTTGTGGTGTGTGAAAAACGATGCTCATGTTGAACATGTGAATCATGTGAATATCATTCAGAAAGGCCTTGAAACTTGAAAGAAAAAAAACAACAACAACAAAAAAACAAGGACAGCATCCAAACAAGGCTATAAAATTGCACTCATGGGAGAATGATCACTTTGAGACTACATGTTAGATGTTGACTGAACACTCAGAGTGAGTGTAACTTGTATGTATTTGCTCCTTAAAACCTGATTTTGTTGCTTTATGCAGCGTAACTTGCAACTCAGTAAAGCCAGAGGCAGCACTAAACACCACACGCCTGCTTTCTACTATTTCAGCCTAAATCTACACATTCTAGGTTCCTGTTTCTCACATCAACACACTACATCACTACTGTACCAAGGCACACAATGTTTTCATGCATTTTTCTTGTTCGGTTATTTTTTATTATTATTATTATTTATTAATTAATTTATTTATTTATTATTTTTGATGGTGTCAAGTGCATTCCAGGCTCCGATAAGGCACGGTTAGGGCTGTGTCCTACACCGCATCATCTCCTGCTGAACACATCTGTCCAATATAGCTACACACCTTCAGGAAGTCTATATAA
>JANDJT010000199.1:23258485-23280965 GCA_024331685.1 Stegophilus panzeri | reverse complement strand
TCGCTTAGATACTGTGGCGCGAGACCATTTAGTGCTTTATAGGTTAATAATAGTATTTTATAATCAATGCGAGATTTATGTGTGGTATGTATGATTGCTCCTGTAAACTGGTGTAATCATTTCTAAAAAAACCTTCTTTGTCGAAACTGTCTTTATATCCAGTCAGCTATCACTGAAATAGACCCTTCTGAGGGGAATAAAAGATTTCTGAGAATGTTCAGCACTCTGTAATCAGCAACTTAATTTTAACCTCAGACACACTATGCACGGCTCACAGAACATCTTCCAAATCTTGAAGTTTTTAATCTGATTTGTTCACCTTACTTCCACATAAAGGCACTTAGGAAAACAAAATTTTCTCATTAGCATCCTGTCTAAAAGTCTTCAGTGTTTAAAAAATAAAAATAGTTAATGGTGAGTAAACATGATTGGTCATTTGTAATGTCATTGAAACAGCTCTTCTGGTGAAAGTTGGTAGTTCTTGGCCAGATTCAGTGACAAGAGATTTGGTACCAGTGAAAATAAATAAACTAAGC
The DNA here is from genome assembly GCA_024331685.1 of Stegophilus panzeri. Lineage (NCBI taxonomy): Eukaryota > Metazoa > Chordata > Actinopteri > Siluriformes > Trichomycteridae > Stegophilus > Stegophilus panzeri. The sequence goes on along the minus strand of JANDJT010000199.1, from coordinate 23,280,429 downwards.
AACAAACAAACAAACAAAAACATCTAAGAGAGATTCGAAGGTCTTAAAATGCCAGCCTACTACTCTGCATAATAGGTAGTTATTTTACTTGGAAGGGTTCGTGTAATTAGTTAAAAACATTATACTCTCTAACAGAAATATGCATGACAGTTAGCTAGACAAAATCAACACTTAGATGTCTGCCAGTGTTTGGCTGTGAGACTTGTTTGGAGATGGATTTTGAGCATGGACTCCTTCAGTGTCTAAATCTGGTGGAATTTAACAAGATCGTCACATTGTTTAGAAAGGCCTAATCCCAGACTTACAGTCAGGTCCATAAGTATTTGGACAATGATACATTTTCATAATTCTGCCTCTGTACACCAACACAGTGGATTTGAAATGAAGCAATCAAGATAGACTTTAAGTTTCAAGGGGTTCAACAAAAGTATCACATTAACCATTTAGAAATTAGAGCCATAAGCCCTTAATTTCCTTCTCTATACTCTTATCTTCCCATCATACTGGTACAAGTTTTTCTTGCATCAGAACTGGGCAGGCTTTTTTTTTTTTTAGAGGTTTTTTTAGCAAGTCTAGTCTGACCTTTCTGTTCTTGAGTGTTACCAGTGGTTGCATCCTGAGGTAAACCGTCTCTATTTACATTCACGAAGGTGTCTCTTATTGTAGACTTTGACAATGATATATCTACCTCCTCCAGAGTGTTCTTGACTAGGCTAGATGTTATGAATGGGTTTTTCTTCAACAAGGAAAGAATTCTGTGATCATCCATGTTAGTTGTCTTCCGTGGTCTTCCAGGCCTTTTGTTGTTGCTGAGCTGTCCTGTGCATTCCTTCTTTTTTAAATATGTACTAAATTGTTGCCTTGCCACTCCTAAAGTTTCTGCTATCTCTCTGATAGGTCTGTTTTGTTTTTTTTTTCTGCTTAATGATGACCTCCTTCACTTGCATTAACACCTCTTTGGACCACATAATGAGAGTTCCCATGAACAGCTACCAAATGCAAATTCAATGTTTGGAATCAACTCCAGACCTTTTATCGCCTTAATTTGTCATGGAATAATGAGGAAATAGGCCACACTTGGCCATGAAACTGTTTATTAGTCAATTGTACAATTATTTTGGAGCCTGTGAAAATGGAAGATGCTGTTAAAAAAAATTAAAATGGCTGTAAATCCTAAACAGTTAATGCAATGTTTTTGTTAAACCCCTTGTATTAAAACTGAATGTCAACATTTCAATATAATCTTGGCTGCTTCATATCAAATCCATTGTGGTGGTGTACTGAGGCAAAATTACGACAATTGTTTCACTGTAAAAATACTTATGGGCCTGACTATATATTCCTCACTCCTACTAGTCCTGTTTAGGGATGCACTGAAACCAATACTAGAATTGGGTATCAGTCCAACACCATGCTCATGTACTCATTCAAATAAAAAATGCTCAAATCCCACCTGGCAATGTGTGATGTATGCTCACTACATGTTGTAACGCTAATGAACATATGACTTGAAATGACAGCAATCCAAAAGTATTTCATAATTAATGAATTAAAGCAGGCTGCAAACTGTGCTCTGTGAAAATATCAACAGGAGGAACTACAGCGTCTTCTACATTACAAGTAACTGGTAAATCATCTTAATGATTTAATGAATGTATGTTGTTCTTGACCATCAGCCATTATCAGCGAGGGATTCCAAAACAGCAAAAAATACAACATACTTTACTTACAGCAGTACAGAAACGCGTTTCAATGTGAAACATTTCTCTTCTCTACTGAAACCCTACTCGATCCAGGAAACTATTGTCGCTAGCTAGTGCACTTCATTTAAAGAACATTATAAAGAAAGAGCCTAGTAGCTTAGCACATGAACACACACATGTACATGTTTCATTGTGTAAACTAGGGAAACAGATAGCTAAATGAAATGTCCCATGGTGCAACTGGTTGACTAATACTAGGTAGGTTACTCATTTCAGTATCAGTACTGGTATTGACGGATACCGAAAACAGGGGAAAAATCCCCACATATTAATACTCATAGTCTGTCCTATTTGTGTCAGTGTGGTTATTCAGTAATGCTTTTAAATGAATAGCTGAATAAGAAACTGTGCTTTAAGGGTTACGTCTGGCTTTTTTGTAGCAAGCAGGAAAAGAATGAAACTATTTAATTATGATAAAAATGTATTCAATCTGTGCTAACTGGAGTTAAATAAAGACATACCGTATCTACGCAATAGTACTTAAAAGAAAGTAGACAAGCAGACACATGCTGTTCTTATATGGAGTACAGCCAAATGCAAATGTAGAGTCTTGCTCGATTCTAATACACTAGTCTAGTCTGGTCTCTGTCAAAGCATCTCCTGGAGAACATTACTGTCAAAAAGAGAGAAAAAAGCCAAATTCCTTCAGCGATGATTGACCTTCATCTATTATTTATGGAATGGAGCGGAAGCAATGGTGAAAATGTCAGGCTGAAATAGGCGTTGTGGACTGAACAATAAACAGCAAGCATTCCACATGGAAAACCACCTGATAGCCTTAAAGAGGCTTTTTTCTGGTGGATATTCCGAATCCTTCCCTGCCTCATGACTTTGCTTTGGAAACTACAGTCTAATCCAAGCCTCAGTTGTGCCTTTGCAGTGCAGCATTTCAAAAAAGATTTTCAAAAGAATTTTGGTAGGCTGAAGCTTTCCAAGGTTAATCCGCGAGGGACTGCTCTTCCTCTCTCTGACAGATCCGTCCCATGTGATGTTTCTCCGAAAAGAAACCGTACATGATGTTTGACTGGACTTATTCAAGCATAAACAACATCCTCCGTCCCAGGCGGTCTGAAATGTCTGCAGTCTCCATAGCCAGTTTCCTTTTTTCCCTCCCTCTTTCTCACTCACTTTCTTTTCTAAATCAACTAGCTCATTTCCCTATTTCTCTCTGCACTCAGATTAGCCTTGCATCAGACTGTGAGGGTCCACTGCAGCTCTTTGTGTGGATTCAATGACATGTCTCACACAGGCCAACTCTCACACACTCCTCGCTTTTCTTTTTTTTTTTTCCTCAACCCCGTCTTCAAATCCAGTGGCGCGGCCTATCTCCAGCTTGCACGCCCACCAGTAATTAAACACCTCAATGAACAGATTAAGGAGTTTCCCCATTTGGAAATTTCATTACCATTTCTGTAATTGGATTCTAAATTTAATTAGCACTCCTCAATGAAAACAGCAGGTGATGCCGAGTGATGTCCAAGAATAGTGATGTAATGGTGAGACCAAGAAAGGGGTTACGTTCTGACACAGTAGTGCTTCATGACCTGTTGCTCTGCACTGGTCTTAGAGAAGCTGTCGAGAGACACTGTTTTATGAAATGGCCAGAGAGACATGCAGGCTTGTAGAGGCACTGATCTTTGTTCCCTAGTCTGCCTGAAGGGTCTGTGTATCTGTGTAACCAAATCGCATTTTCTCTATTTGAGACACTGCTCCAGATGTATCCCTACAGGTCACTTTGAAAAAGTAGTCCACCACACACACACATTTAAATTTTAATCAAGCATTTAAAACTTCCAAAAAGTGCCAGCTCAGTCCTCTTGGCACACAGTCAGCTATAATTTGATAGACTGCACTTTGCTTTCTGAAGGGTTCTTAATAAAGCATGCTTGCAACTCGAATAAATAGAAATGAACATCACATAAGCATTTTTGTGATTTCTAAAGGAAGGCAAGACTAATTTACTGAACCCATTTTGGAAAAACAATGGCTTGCACTGATAAGAATAAATTCAATTCAAACCCTTTTGGGGAAAGTTTCTCAACGTAAGGCCAGGATAGATGTCAGAGATAAAACCCATAGCCAAGCTGCAACAGCGACTGGTAAAAACCTCCATGGGAGACATCGTGGGATCTGTAATTCATTTAGAGAGGAAAACAGATCTGAAGACGTCTCATAGGAGGGTGGCGCCTCATGATGCAGGTCAAGAACATCAATGAGAGCAATAATTAATCATTACCTTTTGGTGGAGGGGAGAGAATATAATGACTTCAGTCAGACAGACTGTTCTGCTTGATTTCGGCCTTGTGGTTTTAACCTTGCATAACCCTATTTATTACATGTGGTTTGCTTTGTGGTGTCTCATTGTTTATATCATAGGGGCCATACAATTCCTTATACTATATCCTATCTTACATCTTTGAGAAAGTAATAAAACCAAAACAAATTGATTTACCAAAATGTTTCAAGGTCAAAAGTGGCTCACAGTTTAAACACACCTTAATGAAGATTTTCAGACTGGCAATAAACTCACAACCACATATCAGAAGATAAAATCTTCAGAACAACTGCGAACACGTATTACATTCTGCATGTTCTTAACATACTGACCACAATGATAGACCTTATCTTCAATTGTGGTCATGATGCAAGACAACATGCCAGGAAAATTGATCTCCATTAGACCTTTCATAACCCTATCTTTTAGTAGATGTCCAGTCAAAGTTTTAATAAGAAAAATATTTTTCTTGTTGGTGGTATTCATGGTTAGACCACAGCAGCCTGAAGAATGAAAGACTTTCTAGAACAGTAAAAAGGCTTATTTTAAATGGCTACAATAATGGCAACTAAGAATATTTGGACAACATCTTTTAATTGATAAATTTATTTGCCAATATTACATTTTTGGTGTTTTCTGAATATTGATTATGCAATGTTGCCAACTTAGTGACTTTGTGTTCTTTGTGTCAAGAGCAACATATCTAGTCACATTTTAAGCAGATGTTAGGGATAATGGTGAACTTCACAGCTGCTGGTTATACAACTTTTAAAAGAGCAGGTTTGGTGACTCACCATTAGCGTGTACAGCATTACCATTGTTCCCAATATTTGATCAAACGACCAATCACTGATCATCACTGTTCCCAATCACCAATCACTGATCAGTATTGTGACCATCCATCCATCTATTTTCCATTCATCCCCACTTATCTTACACAGTGTCATGAGGAGCCTAGAGCTTATCCCAAGGAACTTGGGGCACAAGGCGCAGGACACCCTGGACGGGGTACCAACCAACCACTGGGCACAATCGCACACACGCACTCATTCACACACTATAGATAATGTAGAGATGCCAATCAGCCTACAGTGCATGTCTTTGGACTGGGGAGAAAAAAAGAATACCTGGAGGAAACACCCGAAGCATGGGGAGAACATGCAAACATGCAAAAATAGCGGAGGTGCTATTGTGACCAATCACTAATCATTGTTTCCAATGACCAGTCACTGATTGCCACTGTTTCCCAACCACGGATAGCCATTATGACCAATTACTGATCATCACTGTTCCCATTGACCAATCATTTATCACAATTTTCCCCAATTACCAATTACTATTCAAAACTGTTTACCAAACACTGATCCAACCAAATCACTGATCAACATTGTTTGTCCCACCCATTTCCATTCACATTCTTCCTTTATGTTTACTTCCCAGTAACTCTAGAAACTTTAGAAGTTATAGAAATTATTGTACATTAATTTATATACGGTGTATGATTTGACATGCAAATGATCATGTCAATACAACAATACATCAAATAATAGTATGAGTACATGACATCATACTACTTTCCTGCAAAGACTTGGCAACACTGGGTATATGTGGTATATAGAGATTATAAAAGGCTCAAAACGTTCAAAATCACTCATCTCTGGCTGAAAATAATTTCAAAAAAGGAGGAAAAAAAGAAGAAAATGGCTGTTTCAAGCTTCACTGTCAAGCAGTTGCCTGACAGAATAAGTTTCCAAGTACCTTCAAGTGACTTTTCAATGCTGTTATCTTCTTAAACCTGTCTAAATTCCACATGAGCTTGGAAGCAATGAGGAGAGCTATCGATCTTCTCGTGGGCATACAGTGTACGACAACGAGGGACCATCACCGAAAAGCGCCGGCAAAATTACATGAGATAAAAATGCTTGGAACTTTAGCCTTGAAACTCATTTAGAAAAGGAGGTAAGCTTAGTCGGCTAGAAACATGGGACTCAAGTCTCCATCTTCGGCTAGTTAGTAGTATGCAGAATGTGTTCTTGTTTTGGTTCGACCACACAGAAGCATTTTGTATGGTGCACTGAAGTCAATATAAACTGTATGGTGTAAATCAAAGATTAATATGTTTTAGCTTCAGTCACAAAAAAAGGTAACACTGTACAATAAGGGTACACAAATAAGCATACATTAATGAGTGAACTAATGCTTTCATGATGATCAATTAATACATGAGCTAATATTTAGTGTATAATAAAATAATGAAGTGTATACCTTAACACACAACTGAGTCATGTGTACATAGCCATTAATAATTGTAATTGTTAAGTATTAATATACCTGTTCTGTTAGTTAATATCATTAATTGAAGTATTAATTATAATTACAATCATTTGCACTATGAAGGTTATATTTGGTGACAATGTAGGTAAGCCCAACTTATAGGCTGTCAGATAAATTCATGGTAATTTGTGACCTATTTGTATTTTTTATTTTCCAACATATTTATATATAGTTCTATATACAATGCCACATTTTTCTCACATGTATATTTGGGAAAGCACTTTAGGTATTTGGTTAATAATAACAGATCATTTATTAAAAGTTAGGTGACAAAACTATTTTTATTGTAATTGCATAAGGTTATGCTATTTGAGCAACTTCCTGTCATCACTACGTACATTATACCAAATTATCTAAACTCAGCCTACCCTACAGTAAACTGGCAGTAAATTACAGTAAATTAATGACCTGTATGCAACAATACAGTCTGCTTAAAATTAATTTTGAATGATGTGCTAATCTGTTTTCAGATCACAGTGTTATTAATAGATATGCTAATTAAACATTTATTATTATTATTATTATTATTATTATTATTCCCCATGAAAAAAAGTCAGATTATAGGATGCAGGAGTACATTGGTTAGTTACTATTTATTATAATAAATCAGTAGTTAATATATCTATATTGTGTAACTCGTCTATATTCAGCATGAGTTGATGATAATGCCCCCCCCCCCCAAGTAAAGTCATGCTATAATAATTAATTTATAGGGTACAAATCAGTGTCAATAATAACATCATTGTTATCAACAAATTTTTTTCTTGCAGCATACAAATGCTAAATTCAACCGCTCAAACAGAACATCTGAAGATCATTCTAAAAATTCTGAATTCTATTTTTTTTAATAAACAAAGAAAGTAAAGATCAAGAGGCAAGCTCTCTATTACTTTTTTTACCCTAATTATTTTTTGTTTCCAATATAATACATGGAACACATATTTGAACTAAACATGGTCCATTTTTTTTCTTTTCATGTTTGGCAAACTCAAATGCATAACTGCACATAATCTTTCCAGTGAATATCAGCACTTTATTAAGAAAAAAACTATGAACAAATGGTTAAATATCACTCAGTAACATCCCAAGGATAAGGGGGATTTATTTGATTATTAAACTATTAAACACCATGATTATTAAACTATTAAACACCATTTTCCCCCTATAGCTTCAAACAAAATATAAATTGTTAACTACAAACAAAAAGAATGCAACTCTCCAACTTCACCTTTTGTTAATGCCATAGAAATCACCTTTTGCTTTCATTGCACATATCACTGTTTGGTTTGGCTCTGATCTTCACACAGCTTGGCAAACTTTTGCAAGTTGCTGCCTTTTTTTGAAGTTATTCCTTACGGTTTGGAACAATTCAGGATTAACTGCTGCCAACTCTGCTATAGGAGCTTGGTTAACAATTGTGTTCCTATCTACATTTGTCCTGTAGTAGGCCTGCATCTTTGAAGAGCCCTTCTTCACCAGTTCCAAGACCTTGTTATACCTCTTGATTGACTCTTCAGGTGTTTTCACTGAAAGAACAAACAGACAACATCAAATTCATACACATACACAATTATTGGCACTCCTATGAATTCATATGAGAAAAATATATTTGAAGTATATTCCCATTGATATTTGACTTTTTTTTAGTACACATGGGTGACTAGGAACAGGACATGTTGAAGAATGACTTCCTGTTTCAAAGGGGTATAAATATGAGGTAACAGGCCAAATTCCCTTAATAATTCATAACAATGGGTAAGACCAAGGAATATAGCTGTGATGTGCAGCAAAAGGTTGTTGAACTTCACAAAATGGGAAGTGACTAAAAGTATATAGCAAAAGCATTGAAAATGCCCATTTCTATCATCAGGGTAATAATTAAGAAGTTCCAGTCAACTGAAAATGTTATGAATCAACCTGGAAGTGGACGTGTGTCTATATTGTCTCAACACAATTTGAAGAGGATGGTTTGAGTGGCCAAAGAATCTCACAGCTGGATCACAGCTCGAAAATTGCAGAAGTTAGTTGTTTCTTGGGTTCAGAAAGTCTCCAAAACTACAATCCGAAGTCACCTACATCACCACAAGTTGTTTGGAAGGGTTTCAAGAAAAAAGCCTCTACTCTCATCCAAAAAGAAACTCAAGTGTCTTCAGTTTGCCAGACACTACTGGAACTTCAAATGGAACTTCAAATTTGGTTCTATGGTCAGATGAAACCAAAATAGAGCTTTTTGGCAATAAACACAGAGGTAGCCATATGGAAAATTACCTCATGCCCATGTTTAAATATGGTGATGGCTCTTTAATTATTTTTTTTTTCTGACTGTTATTCTGCCGGAGGACCTGGGAATTTTGTTAGGATACATGCAGAGTTGGGAGGGTTACTTTAAAAATGTACTTGGTTACAGTGACAATTACTTCATAAAAAATTTAATCAGTAACATAATCCAAGTATCACAATATGAAAGTAATGTAATCTGATTACTTTTGGATTACTTCATGGCCACATATGTAAATAAAGTCAAGAGAAAAGCAATATGATCTAAAATACTTACTTACTTACTAAAATACTGATTTATAGCTTATTTTAAGCTTAAAAATGTTCAGTGTTTGGATTTGTTATATAAATAAATAAATACATAGATAGATAAATAAATAAATAAATAAATGAAAGATCACTGTGCCTGATGCGGGTAACAATACATCACAAAAGCTAGGATGACCATATTCTGGTTTTCCATAAAGAGGACATCTTTTTTTTTTTTTTTTTTTTTTTGGTTGGGCTGGGGGGTGGAGGTTGGTGGCAGAGGCTTAATAGCATTCAAAACAGCGTTACTATGAATGCAGACTTTAATACACTGATAGTTTAATGTAATAAATATTAGCACATTATATATTATATATATTTATCTTTAATTAATAACTTGAGAATGAATAATGCATTGTAGGTTTGATATAATGATGCACAGCATAACACAGCATAACATCAAACACCATTTGTCTTCAATAGAAAAAGAAAAACTCTAAAAATGGCACCTTTTGGCAGTCTATGCCATTGCTTTATTCCCAGCTTTTCCTGGGGCTGTGGATGGACCTAATATATAATAAATAATACAGTAAGAAAAAAAAAAAAAAAAAAAAAAAAAAAAAAATATATATATATATATATATATATATATATACACACAAAACATTAATGTAATCAACCCATTCTGTTTATTTTTTTAGTGATTTAACATAGCAGGTTTTGCATCTTCTTTCTGAACACATTTGGTGGCAGGTACCTCTGTGGTCATGGTTTTGAAGAGGTAGGGAAAAAATTTTATTGTGATGCAATAAGCAAGCTAACTTTCTAGCTAAGTTTCATTACACCGTCATTAAAATAAAAGCAACAACATTAGACAAAATTAAAATGATTAAAACATGTGAAAACCAAAGGAAGAACAACTTTGCAATTACCTTTGTATTTTGAAAATAATTTTACCTACCATATAAATCATCACTATATTTAGCTTGCGCTTTTTCAGTCCAACACTCTTGCCCCTCATCATCTCCCTGCACTTTGAAACTTTGCGTGCTTCAATTTGGGGGGTGATGATTTCTAACATGGTGACAGGCTGCGACTCAAACCGAATGTGAAGCTCTAGCGGGTTCTGGTTCTGTTTCATTCCTCCTGACTGACAGAGGCGGTGGGTTAGCACTAGTGGATTATCACAGTGCCAGCTAGACAGGTCAAGATAATATACCAACAAAGCTACATAGTGACGTAGGCTCAGCCTTGAGGGTAATAGCCACATTAGCTCAGCATTCAGTTTCTTTTGCATTCTTGCTTGACTGAGATAGGTCGTTCTTCAAGTGTTTCCATGCTGTCAAGTGCAGCTTACTAGAGCAGCGAGTTATCATCCTTGCAAGCTGTGACAGCGCGTTCATAGGCTTCTGAGCCTGGACTGCATTATTGTGTAACATTACTAAGTCTGTTTTATTGGATATTTTATGGTCTGCTGGTAACAATTCATGCTTCTCGGTACTACCCAATTGCTAGTGTTTACTGAGCGAATACGTTGGCGGTTCCCCGTTGATTTTACTATTTATATGTGGATTTTATGAACACTTGGGCTCCACGGTGGTATCTGGTGGTTAGTGTTTTTGCTACACAGATGTGTTGACAGTTCTCTGCTGACCGTATCACACATATGGATTTGTGAAACACTTCGTGCTTCTTGGTGCTAGCCAGTGGCTAGTGTTTTTCGTGACAATACGTTGACGCTTCCCCTCTATTTTTAGGAAGATTTTGTGATATGTGGTGTGCCTTGGTACAATCCAGCGGCCAGACCTCAAAGTGTGGAAATATTTTTAACACCATTCAACACATTATAACCTTCTGGTTCCAGCTGGGGTTTTTCTGTTGACAAAATAATTATGGCTTACAGTTCAATTGCAACTGGATTCCCATTGACATGTAAGCTGTGTCCTAATGCTCTTCTCCCTGACAACCGCCATGAGGCGGTCCTGTTTGGGAATCCAGCATTTGAGAGAAGCTATCACAGATCTGTGCTTGCACTGTAGTCTTTTACCCATGTTGGAAAGATGGCTCTGCCTCACTGAATTAGACCTGAAATCCTCGGTGAGGGTTGTGGAAACGGAGTTACACCCCACCACACGGACTCAGAAGTGTAATGCGTCTGCGGCTGCCTGTGCCCACCTGCCAAAAAGGAAAACAACTTTGTGGAACAAGCACATGGAAAAGATGTCTCTTTCCAAGACAGTTGCTGTTCTCTCATCTGAGATCTCAGTACTGAAATGTCTTCTTCAGATGCTTCAGCCTGTGGTGCCTGTTACACCTGTAACTATATCACAGGAGGATGACGAGGGCTCAAGTAAGAGAATGGAGGAAGAGCCTTTTAGTTCCTCTCTTCCTTCATGCCATACTGAATTTGACGCGCTCTATACAAGTGCTTCTCTCTACGTTTTTCAAGATCATTCGGACTCTGTGGATGTTGCTGCACAACCTCCCCCTCCCAGGAGGCTCTGGCTGGGTTTTCTGCAGCTGGCGGTTCTAGTGGGGATTCGGTTCAGTCATGGCTAAACCCATCCTCGTTGGATGAGACTGTGGCTGTGCTCCAGATGGCGGTTGCTTATTTAGGGCTGGACACCTGCACAACTAACCCGGTCCAATATCTTTTTTTTAGATCGTTTTCTGCTGGATCTTCCTTTGCTATACCTCCATACAAGGATTTTGTAGCAGAATTTTCTAATACCCTTACGGGATCTAGTGCACCTAAACGCTGGTCAAAGACCACGTAAAATAGCTTCTATGGTGGATGCAGATACCACTGGGGTTGGCCATGCTCCAGAAATAGAAAAACTTGCAACCACCCTGGTGGTATCATCTGATGAGGCTCTAGGAGGAAATGTGCACTGCACCAGCACCCAATACGGTTGTACAGACTCGTTATTGAAAAAGGCATATGAGACCACTGCATATATAACCCCTGTGGAGAACACAATATGTCAATTACTCCTCACCACTACCAATACATTGGAATCAGCAGATGTTGATTCCTCAGTTTTGCAGTTCCTGCCCTTCTGACTATGGGCCATGTCACCCGTGAACTGGATACTCTTACTGCCACACTTCTGGCAGTGCTCCGCCAAGTGTGGCTCACCCAGGAGAAATTGCCTGAGGATTGTAAGAGACCTCCCTATCGTTCCTGGGCAGTTCTTTGGGCCTATTGTTCAAGAACTTCTTGAGAAAAGGGTGAAGTTGTCAGAAGCCACCTGTCAACAGGCACAGTGCAACCCTGTTTTTAAGATGCCAGCCACTCAGGCTCGTCAGCACTTTGCAATGCCAGAGCAACAATTCCGCTAGCATGCTGGTCTACAGAGACCCCATGATGCTGAGGACACACGAGGTTTTTGACCTCATCAGCGGCAGTTGCCAGAGGGCCCACATCAGTGTCCCCCCACGGCCACTAAAAGTCACACACATTAAGCCTGAGGTGCTTAGGCCGGTAGTCAAACGCTTTTCAAGGCTACACCTACAGTATTGGACTGAAACAACAGTAGATCTTTGGCTTTTGACTACACTGAGCAAGGGGTATGCTCTACAGTTTTGAAGCTGGCCCCCAAGGTTTTCAAGAATTGTCCCCACAGTGATAGGGGATGCAGTTCATGCAGTGGTCCTTTCTCAGGAAATTCATTCTCTGTTGGAGAAGGGAGCCATAGAAACGGTTCACTCCCTCATTCAAAGGAATGGTTTTTATTTAACTTACGTCCACGTTCTGAAAAAGGAACAGGTTCTAAACATGTTCCTGAAAAAAACTGCCCTTCAGGATGTTATGTGCAGCTGACGTTCTTTGGTCTGTCATGAAAGAAGACTGCTTTACAAGCATCTATTTGAAGGATGCTTATTTTCACATTCTGATTGTTTCTCACCAAAGAAAAAAAAATATTCTAATCAGTTTCAAGAACCAGGCCTACCAATACAAGGTCCTACCATTCGGTCTGTCTCTGGCCCCTCGTGTCTTCACAAGGTGCATGAATGCAGCTCTGTACCCTCTATGGTCCAGGGGTAAGCGAATCCTGCCTTATTTGTATGACTGGCTGCTGTATGCCCACAAAATGGCAAACTGTCCATGACACCAGACTGCATTTGGAGCATGTTCAGAAGCTGGGTCTTGTGGTAAATGAAGCAAAGAGTTGCCTAATTCCAGCGCAATGTATTAGTTACATCAGAATGACTCTGGACCCCCATGCGATGTCTGCTACCCTATCACATGCTAGTTTAGGCAATATTCTACAGCTCCTTGCTCGTTTCCATCTGGGAACGAGCTTGCCATAAGGAGTGTTGTTACAACTCTTGGGGATGTTGACCACCACCACTTCTGTGATTCCTTTGGGCTTGCTTCACCTCAGGCCTCTTCAGAGGTGGAACAACGGTTTGTGGTTGAACTCCACCAGACATCGTCATCGGTTGACTGTTGTCTAACACAATGTCTGTTCAGACACAATGGACTCGCCAAGAGTTTCTAATGTCAGGTGTACCCCTAGGGGTAATTCCCTCTCATCAAGACGTGGTTACAACTGATGCTTCCATCCTCAGGTGGGGTGCAACGTGGAATCACAGGGCCATTTGTGGCCATTGGTCTCCAGCTCAGTGCAGGGATCACATAAATCTCCTGGAGCTGTGTGCGGTTTCCCTGGCCCTGCAGTATTTCTTACTGGTTCTGACAGGCCGTCATGTGCTGATTCGGTTCGACAACACCTCAACAGTGTTTCACCTGAACCATCAAGATGGTACAAAGTCACTCAAGTCCCTGGATCTCACTCGCAAAATTCTTACTTGGTCTCTTCCTTGACTAGCATCACTGAGAGCAGTTCACCTTCCGAGGTTAAACAGATGCTCTGTTAAGGGTTCTTCTGCACCTGGGAGAATGGAGGCTTCACCAGGATGTGGTGCAGAGGATATGGCAGCAGTTCAGCAAAGCAGAAGTGGATCTTTTCACAACAGAGCGGAGCACTCACTGTAGCTTGTGGTTTGAGAGATCAGAGGTATCCAGCCCGTCAGGACAGGATGCTGTGTCTCCCAAGTAGCCAAACTGTCTGATTTATGCGTTCCCTCCTTTTCTGTTGCTAAGGGAAACATTACACAGGATATCTCTGTGCAACTACAGAGTGCTCCTGGTAGCACCCCGATGGCCAGCCAGGCCTTGGTTTCCCATGCTTCTGAGACTATTGGGGGGCAGGCCAAGGCAGCTTATACTCTGGAAGAATCTGTTATCACAGATGGATGGCACTGTTTGGCACTCGAAATCCAGCTCATCTGCAGCTTTGGGTTTGGCCTTTGGGGCCAGCTCTCTTTTAATTGAGTGTGAACCTGCCATTGTTCATACCATAACTAGTGCTAGGGCTACAGCCACACATCAGCTCTATGCAGCAAGTTGGAAGTTTTTCTCTTCATGGTGCAGGGATCGTGGGTTGGATCCTACACGTTGAGAAATTCCAAGAGTTCTGAGTTTTTTGGAACATCTTTTGGATTCAGGCAAGGCAGCCTCCATGTTAAAGATCACAACCATTTCTGCATATCATGTACTAATTAATGGTTCTTCTCTTGCTTCCCATACTCTTGTTTTTAGTTTTTTAAAGGGTGCGAGCCAGTTAAAGCCAGCCTGTAACCCCCATTTCCTTGGCTCATTCAAGCCTTTGCAAACAGCTGATCTGAAGTGGATATCTCTTAAAAAAGTTTTGTTGTTGGCCATCACTTCCGCTAAACATGTTAGCAAATTGCATGCTTTGTCTGTTAGCAAGTTATGCATTCATTGGTTGCCGGAGGATTTTGATGTTGTGCTTTGACCAAACCCATCTTTTCTTCCTAAAGTTCTGCTTCCTCAGTTTATAAAACAGCTGATCAATCTGACTGCTTTTCAGTCTACAGTTCAATCAGATCAGTCAAGGGATCTCTTCGTGTGTCCTGTGCGAGCCTTGAGGTGTTATGTGGCTGCTACTATTCACCTTAGGCAAACAGATCAGCTTTTAGTTTGTTATGGTGGTGCTCAGAAAAGAGCTGCCATATCAAAGCAGAGATTATCAATTTGGATTGTAGAGGTGATAACTATAGCATATAAGAAAGCCCAAAAGCCTCTGCCAGGAGGTATCTCTTGTCATTCCATTAGGGCTGTGTCTACTTCTTGGACTGCTTTTAGAGGAGTGTCTATGGCGGATATCTGTGCAGCTGTTACTTGGACTTCTCCCTGTACCTTTGCCCGCTTCTACAATCTCAACGTTGCTACCCCTCTGTCAGCTCAGCTGTTCTTCAGGAGCAACCTTGAATATTTTTAGGTGAGTGGCATTCCTCATGACTATGTTGGTAGTAGTCATCCAGTAGTGCTAAAGCCCTACCTCTGGTGGTCAGGAGGAATGAAACAGAACTCTAGTTACATAAGTAACTGTGATTCTGTGAATTCTGGATGAACGCCAGAGTTATTTGTCACTCGGAATGCACGAGAAGGCGTACCGAGACTGAATGCTGAGCTAATGTGGCTATTACCCTCCATATAAGGAATGCCGACATAAAAGTCACAGAGGCAAAAAATGCAGCAAGACTGTGAGAGTGGGATCCCTTTTTGAGAAATCAAAAATCAGCTTATTGTCATGGATGATGTATAACTACAGGTAAGTCTAAAAAGTTAAAGTGGAATGCACAAATTGATATGCAGTGAATAGGATTAATTTGGTCTCGTAATAGCTGCTGACATACACATGAACTAAATATTCATCAGACTTAATGGGTCAGTATTCATAAAATTTTTATATTTAGTAACTTTCAGTCTAATGTGCACCCATTAGCCTAATTCTTTAATACAAGTCATCAAATTGAATTTTGCAGATTCTCCAAATGTATTTCCTGTACACATTCTACATAGCCACAGTTAAAGTTTGTATGTTTGCCAAGCTATATTTAAAAAAAACCCACTGTTTACCTACCTACTGAAAAAGCAACAGAAATCCTGTTACTAATGATTGTTGTGGAATTCTATTAAGTCCTTAAAATATATGACAACATATTACAAATTCAATGCTCTTTTGTCCTGTGTGTTTCCATAAATAATTTATATTTGTTTATAAATGATTTATAAATTAGACAACTTGTTTCAAAGGTAAATTATTGATATGTAAATAAGTTAACTGATGATTTGTATACATATACGTAAAGCATGATTTTACTGATGATTTCATCATCAGTTCATGCTGAATATAGACAAGTTACACAATATAGATATATTAACTAATGATTCATTATGATAAGTAATAACTAACAAATGTATCATGCATCCTGACTTAACTGGGCATAATAATAATAATAATAATAATAATAATAATAATAATAATAATAATAATAATAAACATAGCCATTAATAACACTTTATACTCTGAAAAGAGAGTACTGCATCATCAGAGTACTGCAGGTGGTAATCAAACACTATGTAAATCTGTTGAAAAATTACCATGAATTTACTTGACAGCCTATAATTTGGACTAACCCTACATTGTCACCAAATAGAACCTTCATAGTGCAAATGATTGTAATTATAATTAATAATGAACAAGTAACAGGTAATTAATACTTAACAATTACAATTATTAATGGCTGTGTACACATGACTCAGTTGTGTGTTAAGGTATACACTTCATTATTTCATGATGCACTAAGTACAGTATTAGCTCATGTATTAACTGATCAACATGAAAGCATTAGTTCACTTATTTATATATTTATGTACCCTTTTTGTAAAGTGTTACCAAAAAAATATATAACTCTTTACTAAGCAATTTTCCATCCAATTTCCAATTGTTCAACAGAACACACACTCATGTCTACACTCTTATTTTATGTTCATATCATGTGTTAACAGATTTTTTACCCCATTAAGCAACTCTGCCTGTTAATTACTAATTAACTAAGTTTAAAAAAAAAAAATTAACAACCAAGGATTTTCATGCACAATTTGTCAATCACTGACTACTCATTAGCTTTTTGATTTGCATATATAATGGATTTAATGCCTAACATTTTATGCCTCTGTTACCAATTTAGACTACTCAAACCACTGTCTGACAAATTTGGTGTGTGTGAGGTTCACTGCTGTTTAATAGGTTATTAGAGACATTTTCACTTGGAACAAATACCCCCTTAAGTAATGCTAATTTGGTATTTGCAAAGAATGTGCATTTAATGACACGTACTTTGATGACAATCCCTTACTAATTAACAGGCCTTTAACGGAGTTATGTAAACTGTTGGAAAAAACTGTTCAAAAAAGTGTATTCAGATTTGCGAGAATTCACATTTTTGTAAGGTTTGTATATATAATTTTAAAACTTTGCTTTCTTTGAATAATGTGGACATTGGAGGTGTGAAAATGTCCCACATACTGAATGTAAAGCCAAATCATGTAAAGAATATTGAGAAACATTTTCACTATTTGGAGATTTCATAACACTTCCATTATTCACCCAGGAACCATGGGGATGCAAACTTTTGAACTTTTACAAAATATGTTTTAAAAAATGTATTAATGTCCCTGTCTCAATCTGTATCTTCATTAAAATGCCATTCAGATTCTGCATAGGTAATCAGTCACTTGGATGGAGGTTGGCAGAAACTTTCCATTCGTATACTTAGCCGCTCCAAAATTCTCCTAAGTAGGTTGTTGCCATCACCTAATAATTCAGGAATCTTTGTCAGTGCCAAATGCCAGCACATTTCACTGTCTTGGCTGAATTCAGTCTGGCAGGCCAATCTCAAAATGCTCAAAACAGTTCCGGCTCTAACAAATTAAAAAAGGGACATGCCTGGAAATGTACACTCAGGTTTTTTGGGTGCTGTTTTTCAACACAAGCCTGACAAACTGTATTGGTCAAACAGGAAATCAAGTAATTGCTTGTGTGTTAGACAAACAAACAGACTGCTAGATCGAAAGTCAGCTCTCAGTTGTTATGAGCAGACTGGGCAGTGGGGGTATGTGGAGGTGGGGGCGTGGACGAGTGCCGGTTTGTGAATGGAGGGCGGAGCCGGAGAAGGCGAGTGGTAAGGAGGGCACACCTGTGGGGAATTTTGGCTAATGGATGTTCTCTATTTCAGTGAGACAAGGCGGGGATAAAAGAAAGAAAGACATATGCCGAGAGAGAGAGACAGAGAGAGAGAGAGAGAGAGAGAGAGAGAGAGAGTTCAATTCAATTCAATTCACTTTTATTTGTATAGGTCTTTTAACAATGGACATTGTCTCAAAGCAGCTTTACAGAAACATATAAACACAGGATACAGATTTTAAGTGTGTGAATTTATCCGTGTGTGAATTTATCCCTATTGAGCAAGCCGGTGGCGACAGTAGCAAGGAAAAACTCCCTAAGATGATATGAGGAAGAAACCTTGAGTGGAACCAGACTCAGAAGGGAACCCATCCTTATCTGGGTAACAACGGATAGTGTGAAAGTAAAAGAAAGTTCATTCTGGTTTTAACATGAAGTCTGTTTGTTGAACTAGTCCCCTGTTCACCAAAGGAGACTGGAGTGCAAAACTGCATGTGGTAATTGCAGTCCCAAGGCCATAGTAGCAACCGTAGTCCCAGCAACCACAGTGAAAATGTCCATGTGCTATTGAGGTCCAAAACCATTTCCATGGTACTTCAAGTGGTACCATCCTAAGCAATCTCCAGGCTGTAGCCTCCAGTTGATGAGAGTTCCAACCAGAGGTATGGCATCAGGATTGATCAGGCAGATCCGGAGAGCAGAAAGGGTCAGGATCACTGGCATCTCCATAAAATCATGTGTGGCTCGACAGAAGGAGAGAGCGGCAGGGAGGTAAAGAGAGGGAGAGATTATTAGGTATGCTTACTATCCCGTGATGGATAAGACTGTGTACTTTGCGTAAAAGAAAGTCTATTCATGGTAAGTTTGAGTAAACAAATATGTTTTCAGCCTAGACTTAAACAAAGAGACTGTGTCTGAGTCCTGAACACTAATTGGAAGGCTGTTCCATAACTGTGGAGCTTTGTTAGAGAAAGCTCTTCCCCCTGCTATAGCCTTCACTATTCGAGGTACCAACAAATAGCCTGCACCAGTAGCTGTGGTGGATCATAGAAGACCAAATGTTCGCTTAGGTACTGTGGCGCGAGACTGTTTAGTGCTTTAAAGGTCAGTAGTAATATTTTATAATCAATGTGAAATTTTACTAGGAGCCAATGCAGTGTGGATAAGATCGGGGTGATGTGGTCATACTTTCTGGTTCTAGTAAGGACTCTTGCAGTTGCATTCTGGACTAACTGGAGTTTATTTATGCTTCTACTGGAACATCCAGACAGTAAGGCATTACAATAATCTAGCCTAGAGGTGATGAAAGCATGAACTAATATTTCTGCATCATGTAGTGACATTATATTTCTTATCTTAGCAATATTTCTGAGATGAAAGAAGGCTATCCTAGTAATATTATCTACATGAGCATCAAATGAAAGACTGGGGTCAATAATCACTCCAAGGTCTTTTACTGCTACACATGATGAAACAGAAAGGCCATCCAGAGTAACTATGTAATCAGAAAGCTTACTTCTAGCTACAAGTTGTCCTAGTACAAGTACTTCTGTCTTGTCAGAACAAAGTAAAAGGAAGTTAATAAGAATACAATGTCTAATGTCCTTTGCACATTCCTCAACTTTATGTAGCTGCTGTCTGTCATCTGGCTTTGCTGAAACATACAACTGTGTATCATCAACGTAACAGTGGAAGCTAATTCCATGTTTATGAATAATTTGACCTAGAGGTAGCATATACAAAGTAAAAAGCAGTGGGCCTAAAACAGAACCTTGTGGAACACCAAATTTAACCTCGGTATGCGTGGAGAAGTCTCCATTTACATCTACGTACTGATAGCGATTGGTCAAATAAGACCTGAGCCAGGAGAGGGCGGTTCCCTTAATGCCAACAACATTTTCTAGTCTATCAAGGAGAATAGTATGATCAATAGTATCAAAAGCTGCACTAAGGTCAAGTAACACAAGCAAGGAGACACAACCCTGATCAGAGGCTAATAGTAGGTCGTTTACTACTTTAACCAGCGCTGTCTCTGTTCTATGATGAGGCCTAAATCCTGACTGATACATTTCATGAATGTTATTCCTATGTAGGTACGAGCATAGCTGCTGTGTTACAACCTTTTCTAAGATCTTGGAGATAAAGGGGAGATCTGATATTGGCCTATAGCTGGACAACTGACAGGGGTTGAGGTCAGGTTTTTAATCAGGGGTTTGATAACTGTTAGTTTAAAAGATTTAGGTACATAGCCAGTGCTAATGGAAGAATTTATTATTTTTAGAAGGGGTTCAATTACTCCCAGACAAATCTGTTTAAAGAAGCATGTAGGTAAGAGATCTAGTATACAAGTTGATGATTTTGCTGAAGAGATTAATGAAGTTAGTTTGGTCTCTCTCAGGGGAGTAAAACATTCTAATCTTTGATCAGATATTGCTATTTTATCATCTACAGGGTTAGTTATAAAACTGTCTGGTTTTAAATTAATAGTCTGAATTTCATATCTGATATTTTCAACTTTACTAATGAAAATAATTCATGAAATCTTCACTGCTATATAATAATTGTGTGCCTGTTTCTGTGGTGGTTTTATTCCTAGTTAATTTTGCTACCGTATTGAATAGAAATCTAGAATTGTTTTTGTTTTCTTCTATTAAGGTGGAGAGATAGACTTTTCTAGCATCACTAAGAAATTTTCTATAGTTGAGGAGGCTCTATTCCCATGCTATGTTACAGTGCTTTATCCCATAAACATACTGTTCATGTTTCAGACATCTCCATAGGACTAAATCAGACACTTCTGAATAACTGCAAATAATTGCAAACTTACTATTAGTGGTGTATTTTTCATCGTCCATTTGTCTTTTGGTTAGCATATTTATGGACAGGACAAAAAAATAAATAGTGACAAATTTTGCTACATTTTGCTGGAACAGTTTGTGTTCACTTGTCCCCTTAGAGGGAAGCATTACTACAAATCAATGCAAAGTTCATCTGACTGATCATCTTTAACCTTCATTATAATGAACATTTCTTTCCTGATGGGAGTGAGTTCTTCCGGGGTTAACTTTGCCCCCATGCACAAGGTACAAGGAGTCACTGAATGGGTTGATGAGGATGAAAATGATATAAATCATATGCTATGACCTTTACAGTCACCAGATCCTAACCCAAATAGACACCAGTGGAAGATGTTGAAGTGACATGTTGGACAAGACCCTCCATTACAACACCAACTGAGTGAATATCTGAATGTATATTGGAAGACCCTTGTTCATCTCTTCAGTACAGTTCCAGAGATTTATAGAATCTGTTCTGAGGAGCACTGAAGCTGTTCTAGTGGCTTTTGGTGGACCAGTACCTTACTAACACACCTTATGTATTTATTTCCATTAATTTTATCACCAAATGGTCAATTTGTCTGTTATTTTTTAAACAATACACCATAATCAATAATCACAATAATAATAATTTTTTGAAGGAAAGAAGAGTTTCTCAATTTTCACAGAGAAAGAAAAAAATTGCCTCCAACAAAGACATAGTGTCACTCAAACAAACGTGTTTAATACCTATACACACATTATCATTTGGACACACTGGAAACACAGAAGATTATTCTCAAAAGTATAACAAAGACCCAAAGGAGGTTTTGTTACTAATTGTACCAAGTTTATAACGAATGGATTACTTGTGCCCAGGAGGTGTAAATGGATAAAACAGCACACAAGAACACACGATACTATGCTTTTAAATATAAAAACACTGTCCACTGTATTTAATCTTCTCCCTGTCTTCCCTGTCATGCCTCAAATAACCCACATTTTTTGTAACTCTGTCATGACATGACACTCTGTGTCCCCACTTACAAGCATAATTAATGAGATGAAGTAGAACTGAGTTTAATTACATTTTTTGATCAAGGTTTCTTTATTAGCATTTTTCAAATTAAACATACAACACCAACCAAACAAACAGAACAAACCCCAC
>JANDJT010000199.1:23233449-23255805 GCA_024331685.1 Stegophilus panzeri | reverse complement strand
CCCTAGGCCTCAGCCCCTGCCTCAACAGGATGTCTGCCCCCACATTCCAGTTGCCCAGAATGTACATTGCACTCACTAACAAAAACGTTCCCTCTGCCCAGAGAAGAATTAGTTGTGCCTGGGCGTGAACATAATCCTCCCTTTAAATGTTAGACCACCGCTGTGTTGTCTGTCACAACTAACACATGGTGAGCTCTCACTTGAAGAAGAAAGAATTTTAGTGCTAGAAACATGGCCTGTGTTTCTAGGCGATTTATATGCCACTCCAGATGCGGGCCGCTCCAGAGACCGTGAGCTCGACAGCTGTGTAAGACCATGCCCCAGCCCATGAGGGAGGTGCTTGTCATTACCGTCTTGCGAAAGGAGGCACCCCTAGAGTGTGACCCAAGCTCTTCATGTGGGTGAGAACAACATCTCGATGTTGAATCGCCTGTTCCCTGGATCGCATTAGAATTTACCAGTTGTCCATATAGTTTAGTACACGGATGCCCTGGAGTCGCAGTGGAGCCAGAATGACATCCATGCACTTTGTGAAGGTGTGAGGGGATAACGCTAGCCCGAAGAGAAGGACCCAATATTGGTATGTGTAGCCTCCAAACGCAAACCTCAGGAACTTCTTGTAACAGGGCGATATTTCTATGTGGAAATATGCATCTTTTAGATCTATCGTCACAAACCAGTCCTCAAACTGAATCTGTGGAATGATAACATTTTGCACATTCTACTGGAGGGAAACCATCAGACTTTCGTTGCCCTGTGACAGCTCACTGACCAGAGAACACTGAAATCTTGGGACAGCCTTGGCTAGGGGAGGCCCTACAGTAGTACTGGGGGCTAACTGCCCTAATAACCTCATGTCCCCTGATACATCCCTCTACGGCCCCTCAGTCTGCTTGGCCTTTATGAGCATTCTCAGATCAGGCCTAGTAGCAGACTACGACTGTGGCCGCCCAGTTCCCCTGGCTGTCTACGGGGGGAAGATGGGCCGCCACACTCACCTTCTGTGCTTCCCTCGCATTAGCGCTGGTGAACAAGAAACAATAGGGAAGGATCTGGCTGAAGGCCACCGTATGCAGGTGTAGAAAAGTAAAGGGAAACAGTATGTTGGCTGATGTTGGATGAGGAGGTCTGGCATGCAGTCGACATTCCAGTTCATCCCAAAGGTGTTCAATGGGGTTGAGGTCAGGTCTTTGTGCAGGACATTCGAGTTCTTCCACTCCAACCTTAACACATCATGTCTTCATGGAGCTTGATTTGTGCACAGGGGCATTGTCATACTGGAACAGATTTCCAGTGAAGGGAAATTGTAATGCTACAGCATAAAAAGACATCCTACATGATTGTGTGCTTCCAACTTTGTGGCTACAGTTTGGGGAAGAACCACATATGCGTGTGATGTGGTCAGTTGTTCACAAAACTTTGGCCATATAATGTAGATCAAATTTCTTTGATATTGGGTTATAACTAGAGATGCACCGATGTATTAGCCAATAATTGGTATCGGCCAATAAAGGCAATTTTTCATGCTAGTTTAAAAACATCTGATGATCATGGCTGATTATATCCTGTCAATCAAAAGAAAACACATCGATTTCATGCTGTGTGTAAAGATAATGTCTTGTGTGGAATGATAACAAAACTGCAGTTTGCAAGCTCTGCACTGCTAAAATTTTACACCGGATGCTGCAGCAGTGAAGCAGGAGTTTTGGCGTAAAGTCAAATTTTTTTTTGCCACGCTGCTCGAGCTGCTCGTGCTGAATTAAAGCGCCAGTACACCGTTGAAAGATTTAAATGAAGAGTTGACAAAAAAGTATATATTGCACAGAAATATATATTTGTAGAGTAGTATGTTTCATATCCAGTTAATGTTAATATGAGTTAATATAAAAAAGGTTTATATTATATATTACCACTTTGATGTTCAATGATGAAGTAGAAATGCTTTTGTTTGTGGTGAGTGAATGTGAGCCTAACAGGAGGTTTTTAGAATTCAGTCAATGCTAATATGAATTAATAACATTATCTTATATTATCTTATAATAAAGTAATCTTAATTTAATCTTAATTTGAGTAATGTGTTTTCTGTTTATGAGACCAGTTACTGTGAAACAACTTGTTGAAATGGAGAGAATAAAGTTTTATTTGCATTTTTTTCAGAATTGTGGAATTAATTATTATTAATTTAAAAGAAGGCATAAAAGGCAGACCTATCGGTATCGACCGATATCACTCTGAATAATTGGTTATCGGTATCGGCTAAGAAATTTTGTATGGGTGCATCTCTAGTTATAACCCTTTTTTTTTTTTTTAGAGCATTTGTCAGTGTTGACAGCTAAAATAGGGTACAGAAGGTGCTGAGAAATGCTTCTTCAAATCTTCATAAGCTGTTGCAGCTTTTCCTAATGCTGTAGATAACGGATCCTTGTCCTGTGAATCCTCAACAGTGTGTGACAAGGTTAATAACTTTAACCCCACCCTATGATCCCCCTGGATTTAGTTGAACCTGCTAAATTGAGGAAATTGAAGCCTCTGACTTTAGGAATGTCTGGGAAAATTTAACAATGACTTAAATAACATAACTTAAATGGAAGTAGTAAAGCCTTAAAACCAAGTTAATGGTCCATCATGAAATTGCTAACAGATCCACGCACACTAATCACAAGGCAGTATGTTTTGAGAAGAAGCTATATGCTTTAAGAAAATAACAATGGAAATCATCCTGCAGTGTTATTTCTGACTGCTAAACCCTCTACTAAAAAATATACTCACTTAACAGCCTCTTTCCTAAATCCAAAGAATTTATGTTATAATATTTTAAAATCATTAAATCATCATGTAATATATTTGTTATATTGTATTTTGTACAGGAATAGGGCCACAATTAGTGTGAGACAGGTTCTATGGATAGTTTGCCATAAAGGACGTCTACTGGAAGAAATAAACTGCACACTATGCAGCATTGCATTTCTACATACAACATTATTTTTCTTTGAATATAAGGTTGGACTGTTGTAGTGTTTGTCTGAAGATGTACAGTAGGTGATTCTAAGTTTTTCCAAGTAAATTTCTTGCTTTTTAACTCCCAGAAATGATTGTAGCCTTTAGGGTGCATTCTTGTACCATAGATGCATCCTACATTTGTGGATTCATTTGTTTTTTATTGGTGGCTAGTTGAACTGTTCCATTGTTATTTATTTAGTTTTTTATTACCATTATTATTATTATTATTATTATTATTTTAAGTTACTGGTTTTAAAAGTAGGCTATACATTGTACACAGTGTTGTTATTGGACACCGTTTGCATATATATATAATGCATTTCATAGGTAAATTAAGACTAGATTTAGATTTAGAAGAGATACTGTAAAGGAATAACAGTGTTTTTGGTGATTTTATTCACATTTTGAGAAAATGATTATGTTATGAGCATTATATTACATTAATAATGCAGTACTTATTATATTATGCTGTGGTATTAAATTATGAGTTGCTTACTTTGCTAAAAAAAATTTAATAGTTTATGAAAGGTTTGTTCAGGTTTATTATGATTGTATAATATACATATTGTATATTATCTGAATACTGTGTGCTTTTATTTGCTGTACATTTGGTGTATTGAAAATTTGATGAAGAGGGACTGAATGTGCTTGCTCCATTTAAATATGGCACATAAACCTTGAAATCTAACTGCTCTGAGCTTAGAGGTACAGGATGTGACAGAGTGTGATGCGGAGCCTATGACTGGAACAGATGACCATTTTCACGGTCTTTTGACAACCATATGCTAAATAGCAAAAAGCTCTGACCCTAAGTTGAGTAGGGCAGGTACAGTAGAACTGTGATCTTGTGTGGTTAGCAGGTTTGGAAAGAAATGATGATTGGTCAGTCACCTTGTCTGAATCTGACTTTAGCTGGTCCATTCAGTAGCAAACCAGTCTGTAAATGGACATGTGATAATGGAGCGATTTCTTTTTCTTTCTAAAACTGATTGCTTTACTTCCAATCTAGGCATAGAAAGATAAATTAGTGACATTGTCATAGATGGACATGCATTTACCTAGAATTGAAAGACATGAAAGCTGCTTCACTCTTAGTCTTTTTGTTATGGCAGCATTTAAAGATAATAAAGCTCAGAAGTCACAGCTACACTGAAAGAGCTGGAAGGTTGCCATCTTATATCCTGATAAGAGCAGACATTCCTATAAATTAAAATTATAGACCAGCGGCCTGTGATTATCTTTGTCTGATGGTTTAATTCTACCTCCAACATGAAACCAAGGGCCACTGCATTAGCTTCATATTGTTGTATAATTATTTGACAGATTTGTTATAAAACAAAGTCCCAAAATATTAACACCCCATAAAGCACCATTAAATCCACCATAAAATTGCAAAGAATATTGCACAACCTCAACTCTGCCTAGAGGAGGCTGACCAGCAAAAGTCAGTGACCGAGAAAGGATGCATTAGTCAGGGAACAAACAAGAAGTAACTCTGAAGGAGTTGGAGAGATCCACAGCTCAGCTCAAAGCTGTTCATAGGACAAACATAGCTTGGACACTCCACAAAGCTGGGCATTATAGAAGAGTGGCGAGAAAATAAATCCCTATGACTTTGTCAAAAGGCCACATGCAGAAAGAGGTTTTCTGGTCTGATGAGACCAAAACTGAATTTTTGGCACAAAACCCAACACTGCTCATCCCCATAAGGACACCATCTCCAAAGTGAAGCATGGTGGTGGTGGCATCATGTTGTTAGGAGTGATTTTTATCAGCAGGGTCTGGGAAACTGGCCAGAGTTGAGGGTAAGATAGATTAAGCAAAATACAGGACAATCCTAACTCCGGTCTGCAAAAGACTTGAGATTTAGGCAGATGTTCACCTTCCAACAGGACAACAACCATACACATCACGCCAAAGCTACACCAGAGTTATTCAAAAACCAATCTGATTGTGTTAGAATGGTGCGGTCAAAGCTCAAACATCAGTCTGATTTTCTGAGTCTGTGGCAAGCTTTGAAATTTTCACCAGAAGTCTCCAGCTAGTACTTGATCAATTTTGCCAAGGGGAATGTTAAAAAAAAAAACCTTCAGGATCCAGATGTGCAAAGTTGATAGAGATATCTCAGACTTGCAGTTATAATTGCAGCCAAAAGTGGTTCTATGAAGTACAACCACAGTTCCCAAAAAATTGGGACACTGTGTAAAATTTCAATAAAAACAGAATGCAATGATTTGCAAATCTCATAAACCCATATGTTACTCACAATACTACATAGAAAACATAAAATGTTTAAACTGAGGAAATGTACCATTTTAATGAAAAAATAAGGTAATTTTGAATTTGATAGCCACAACACGTCTTAAAAAAGTTGGGACGGGGGCAACAAAAGGCTGGAAAAGTAAGTGTTACTAAAAAGAAACAGGTGGAGGAACATTTTGCAACTAATTAGGTTAATTGGCAACAGTTAATTATTCTGAAATTGTCCCACAAATTGTAGACACATTTTTTCACAGATTGGTGAAACACTACCCATCTTTACTTCTGAAAGACTCTGCCTCTCTAAGATACTCTTTTTATACCTAATCATGTTACTGACTTGTTGCCAATTAA
Organism: Stegophilus panzeri; assembly: GCA_024331685.1. Lineage (NCBI taxonomy): Eukaryota > Metazoa > Chordata > Actinopteri > Siluriformes > Trichomycteridae > Stegophilus > Stegophilus panzeri. The sequence continues at coordinate 23,250,192 of JANDJT010000199.1, read as the reverse complement.
GCTCCGTCTATTTCATGGTACATTTACTCACTTTAAACATTTGATATGTTATCTATGTACTCTTGCAAATCATTGCATTCTGTTTTTATTTACATTTGACACAGCGTCCCAACTTTTTTGGAATTGGGGTTGTATTTACCCAGGGGAGCAAATGCAAATGCAATCAACAAATGCCTGCTTTGTTGTTTAATTAACCTTTGTGTCACGATAAAAAATTATTTACCACTTTCAGATTTTAGAAATATTGTGTAATTCAAATGCTATGTTAAGTCTATTTCAGTTCCAGGTTGTAATAGTGCAAAATGTGGCAACAGTCAAGGGGGTAAATACTTGTATGTCACTATAAAAATCATTAACAGAGGATGGAGTGTATCAACACATCTCACATGTCATTGGTATCGTTCTTCTCTAGTGATCAGAGGTTAAATTGAGTTATGTAGGTGGCACACGACAAGAATATGCACATATCCCATTTCCCTGCAGTTATTCAGAAACCTTGGAAAGGTTTAGACCTTGGGGACAGCAGTCTGCCTTATAAAAAAGGAGAGTTCACCACAGGATTCACACAACCTCTCATTCATTGCACATCATTATGCAGCAGTAGGTCACAACGATCTGCTGCCTCTTACAAAATAAGCTCATTGCTGTGTCTTACTGAACACTTGTCCAGCAGTGGTACTTGCTTCCACTACTGCTTCCTTTGTCTTGCCATCATGTCTTAATAATGATCTATTAAACATAGCAACGGTATGTTTCAATTCAGTGATTTTCTAAATTACTTTATTTTATTTTGTAGAGATGAGAGAATGATTGCAAGCAAACAAATTAGCAATTTATTTTTGCAGATTTATCAGAGCAGCTGTCACTATATAATATTTATGGGTACACTCTAAAAAAGGACCCTTAATATTGGTATGCTACAGTAAAACATGATCCAGTTTAGCACTTTATAACCTATTGGGGAAAGCTGTTATAGCCAATGGAAGATTAATGGCTAATTTTACACAGTCCTAGACTCCAAATTCAAGCGGTATAACTCCTCATTGGTGGGCTTAGCAACTCCCATTAGCACCATTTATTGGATTTAACTGCTAATTGAGAAAACATTATATAAAGACACCATCTAAGTGAAATGTAAAAAATAAATAAATAAATAAATAAATAAAAAATACAGCCATCTTCTTCAGTTCTGTTTATCCTTTGCTGCTAACGTAGTTGGCCAAAACACAATTTTCACAACTGATTTACTGCAGTTAACAAGAAATACTAATTTAGCTCCCATTCCTGGGCTTAGCATTAGCACCATTTATTTGCTTCAGTTGGTAACTGAGAAGAAAACTAGCTGACTTTATCTCAGTCACTCTGACTCAGTGTGGGTTGTGGCTTCATATGGAGAGAGATGGAGAGAGGCAGGATTCACTGATAGGGAGCACAAGGCATTAGCACGCATTAGCTGTTATGCTAATCACTGACTCTGTGGGTAGGAGGTTAGGACACTGGGAGATGTACTAGTGGTTTAGCTCCCCTGCTAATGCCAGCTAATGTGCCACAGAGATGTAATTGGACTCTGGCTGTGTACTCTCAGTGAGTGTGTATCCTTGTTCTGGGTGTTTGCATGAAAAGATCCAGTTCACCCATATTTTAAAGTTTTTCTATGTAAAAAAAATTGTCCTTTGAATTAGCTGTAAACTAAACTGGATATTTTTTTACTCTGGTCTTCTGCTCCAGACATCTGTTCAGTGCTCCAAACATTCATATCTGTAACTGTCTTTAGATGTAAAGCCAAACTGGTTTCGTAATTCATAATTGGTCATGAGGGACTGTTTTTAATCCTGCCTGTGTTTACATCGATCAGCCATAACATTAAAACCACAGGTGAAGTAAATAACATTGATTATCTCATTACAACGGCACCTGACAAGAGGTAGGATATATTAAGCAGCAAGTGAACAGTTAGTTCTTGAAGTTGATGTGTTGGAAGTAAGAAAAATGGGCAAACATAAGGATTTGACTGACTTTGACAAGTAAGAAATTGTGATGGCTAGACGACTGGGTCAGAGCATCTCCATAACGACAGTTGTTGCGGGGTGTTTCCAGTATGCAGTGGTTAGTACCTACCAAAAATGGTGCGAGGAAGGACAACTGCTGAACCGGTGACAGGATCATGGACACCCAAGTCTCACTGATGCGCATTAATCACTTATTTATTTTATTTACATCTTGTGGATGGACAGGTGCATGTGCATCACTGACTTGGAGAAGAGCTGGCACCAGGATGCACTATGAGAAGAAGGCAAGCCGGTGTAGGCAGTGTGATGCTCTGGGCAATGTTCTGCTGGGAAACCTTTGGTACTGGCATTCATCTGGATGTTACTTTGACACATAACACCTACCTAAACATTGTTTCAGACCAAGTAACCCCTTCATGGCAACAGTATTTCCTAATGGCAGTGGCCTCTTTCAGCAGGATAATGAGACCTGCCACAATCCAAAAATTGTTCAGGAATGGTTTGAGGAACATGACAAAGAGTTCAAGTTGTCAACTTTGCCTTCAAATTCCCCAGATCTGAAGCTAATCAAGCATCTGTGGGATGTGCTGGACAAACAAGTCTGAATCTTGGAGGCCCCACCTCACAAATTACAGGACTTAAAGGATCTGCTGCTAATGTCTTGGTGCCAGATACCATAGCACACCTTCAGAAGTCTTGTGGAATCCATGCTTCAATGGGTCAGAGCTGTTTTGGCAGCACAAGGGGGACCTGCACAATATTAGGCAGGTGGTTTTAATGTTATTGCTGATCTGTGTATATTATTTTTGTTTGTACCTCCTTGTGATATATTCTAACAAGCATAGCTGGTTCTATGTGGTCTTTCTCTTCCTGCAAACTTCATATCTGACAGCTTGCTTGCACCCAGTCATGATCAAGGAATCCCACAACCTGTAGTTTCATAATCTCAACCAGTTGCCCTGTGAAACTTTCTGGCAAGCTTTCTGAAAAACATGAACATGAATACATTATATGTTCATTCTGAATAATTTATTTATACTTGGTTACATCTCTAGGGTGCACGGTGGCTTAGTGGTTAGCCTCATACCACCAGGGTTGGGGGTTTGATTCGTGCCGCTTCCCTGTGTGAGCATGTTCTCCCCGTTCTGCAGGGGTTTCCTCCAGGTACTCTGCTTTCCTCCCCCAGTTCAAGACATGCATGGTAGGCTGATTGGCATGTCCATTGTGTCTGTAGTGTATGAATGGGTGTGTATGTAATTGTGCCCTGTGATGGATTGGCACACTGTCCATGGTGTACCCCACCTTGTGCCCTGATGCTCCCTGGGATAGGCTCCAGGTTCCCTGTGACCCTGAAAGATAAGCAGTATAGAAAATGGATGGATGGATGGATGGATGGTTACATCTCTAATATGTAGTATGGATTTGGGACACATCCATAATGAAACACATAGCCAATCATGCATTTTCAAACTTTATTGACAACATATGGTTACAGGTCAACATTCATTAGAGGGCCTCCTGGCACCTGCGGGCACCTTGTAGCCAATTATGTGGTTTACTTTGTAGAACTAGTTCTGATTGGTGGTTTGAGTTCATATATGCATGTGTAGCCCTTTGCCGAGTCGTCATAAATAGATGATGTGCACTGGCTAGCTTATGGTTAAAATAGAGGACTTTCCTTAGGGCCAGATGAGAAATTGCCCACTCAAAAGTGGGGCAGACAGTCTGTGGTTTGTTCTTCTCAAGCTATATCACTGCAGAATGTAGTTTCTAGCATGAACATTAGCTCATGTGATGTTCACTACTTGACAGTGTATGTCCTATTGACCTACATAATTCCATTTCAATTTATAACTATGCATTTTGCATTGCATGCAAGTGCATGTTTATTTCAAAATAGCCCAAGGCAATAATAGTACACACAGGCCTTGTAATGCTCTATGCTTAGATACAGTGGAGTCCAAAAGTCTGTTGTTGTTTTTTTTCTTCTTTTCATTTAAATTAGAAATAAACAGAAGATTTTAGAATTTTCACATATTTAAAACAAAGAAAGAAAATGTTCAACATCTTGAATATTTAATATTCAAGATTGTGCACTATTTCTAGTCCATATTTAAATAAATAAAAAAATCTAAGCAACTTTGAAATTCATGTGAATATTTCAAGGATTTGACTTTTGTTGTCAATAATATAATTTTTTGCAATGAAAATTGTTCTATCTATCTATCTATCTATCTATCTATCTATCTATCTATCTATTTGCAGTATCTATCTAACTAACTATGTTTGTCAGAAAGGTTCATAGAGTATCAGGTTGAGAGTAATTATATTTCACTCATTAAAAAACAACCTTGTGGCCACAAACTTTGGGTTTAAATCCAAATCCAAATATTTGGAGCACTGAGGAGATTAGATTCAGATAGTGGCATTGTGTTACCTAATACACATGCATTACATATGCTTTGTAAGCTTTGTTTATGAGTGTATGTTTATGTGTATGCAGGTTTAATATAAGCGCTTTAATGCAAAACCTCACATTTTAGTCAGCAGAATAAGTCACACTGATGTGTGTTTGCAAGTGTCTCTGTTGCTTGGCCTGGATCAGACCACCATTTTCTTGGATGAGGCAAGGTTCAGTGTGTGTGTGTGTATGTGTGTGTGTGTGTGTGTGTGTGCGTGTGTGTCTGCAGAAGACGCAGGTGTGTATATGAGAGTAATCAGACCTCCATTCCCAGGCTGACAGCTCTTTTACTGTGCCTTGATGAGGCCCGCTCCTTCCAGCGCGACGATATATTTCCCAGGCGAACTGGCAGGGTCAGTTTCAAAATAGTTGTGGCTATGGATGATAAGCAGAGAAAACACCCTCTTTCATCCCTCGCTCTGGAGGACAAAGAAAGAAACAGATGAAGTTAACTGATTGTGACTCGTGAATGTTAGGCATTGACAGTCAGACTTTTTGTTAACATTCTGACCAGAACTAAAGTTCCCATCATACCTGTTAGATGATAGACAGAATTTTATATCCTGTATGGATAATTATATCCAAAGGAGATTTGCTTTGAGAATTGGAAACAAAACTTTAACAAAGCTTGTGTCTGGCTCTACAACATAGTGTTGCATTGGGTAGTGTTGCTGCCTGGTTCAATCCTGAGGTTGGGTTGCTGTCTGTGTGGAGTTTCACATAAACTCTCCTTGTCCATCTGGACTTCCTCCAGGTTGTCTGGTTTCTTCCTATTTACAGCTAGGATATTTGCATATTTGCATGATGCTCTGTGATGGACTGGATGTCTCATTGCTGGTATATTCCCTCCTCATGTCCAGTGCTCCAGCTCCACTGGGACCAAGGATAAAACAGTTACTGAAGTTAATGAATGACTGTTGTTAGTGAAAAATCTTCAACTAGAGGCTATTTACAATTTACTCACAGCTGGCCTGTCCTCCACACCAATGAAAACACTTCCCATTACTAGGAAAAGCATCGTAATCCAAACAGTTTTCTAGTCACAAGTAGCAAATAAATAAATTTCACATCAATGCTAGGAGGATGCAACTCCAATTTCAACAACTTTCATGAAAACATATGAATAGTTAAGGTGAAGCTCAGAGTTTCATTTACAGCATTTGGCACACACCCTTATCCAGAGCAACTTACATTTGATCTCATTTATACAACTGAGCAGTTGAAGGTTAAGGGCCTTGCTCAAGGGCCCAGCAGTGGAAGCTTGGCTGTGAACTTACAACCTTCTGAGCAGTAGGCCAACGTCTTAACCACTGAGCTACCACTGCCCTAATTAGTATGAAATCCCAAAGAAAACATTATAGATTGTTGGAACGTTGGAAGAGCTCGCTAGAGAGCTGTTTAAAAACTCAATTGGATAATCTGGGCGGAGTTGTAATGGACCAGAGGAAATAAATTAGCAAATGTAGCAACTGGATGATGAGGAACTATGGAAGAATGAGGAGCCAATTATTATTATTATTATTAAAATTATCAGGCTAATATCAAATGTTTCATTTTCATTGTGAACTGTTATATGATTTCTGCATAGAAATTACATCCCATTGAAAGGATCTCCTGATTAAAAAAATACATTAAAACTGTAATTTAAATATAACGGTCCAGTTAATATATTCAATTGTGTGCATTATTTTCATATGGCTTAATGCAATTTATCTTTCAAATGTGATTAAATTAAATGTGAAAGTTTAGACTGGTCACAACATCACTACATCTTCTTGTAGGAGGTGAGGATTTATTTAAATAAACTTGGTAATAAACCTATGACTTTATTGAACTATGGTTTAAAAATGTCGTACGTTTTCTGTGGAGGTCTTTGTATAACTCTGATTAGAGATCATTTGACATTTAAAAGCCCACCATAGTCCAAAAAATAAACTGAAAATCAGGAAGAGTACTAGGCAGAGGTGTGAAAAAAGTCCATGTTGTACTATCTAGTTAAATACTTATATAATGTTGAAGCTGTATGTAATTGTGTTTTGAAAGATGTGAAATCCAAGGCACCAACCCATATTCTGCCCATTGGAAAACACAATATGTCAAGTGTGGCATATTATGAGTCCACTCACTGACCTGTAGAGCTACACTGCATGTAACTATAATTAAACATTATTGGCTAAACAGCCAAGTAGCAGATATAACCACATACAGTATAGTCCACTCTTCTATAAGTAGACCTGCACCAGTGGGTGTTAAGTGCTGATTGAGGTTTGTCCTGTGAACTCTTGTTCCCCCCCCACCTTATTCACATCAGCTTGCGTTTGATCTTTTTGCTTTATCCAATTCGTTTCTCACTCTGCTGTATTTTGCTCATTTCCTCTGCTCTCATGTGCCATCTGTTTCACTCTTGCCCTTACCACAGAGGTTTGCTCACTTTAAATTCTCTCTCCCCCCATCCCCCCCACCAATTCCCTTTTTCTTCCTCTTTAGGCTGGAAGAGATGGATTGGGCCTGCTGCCCAGGTGCTGGTGTATTTGTCTTTGCCGGCCAGAGAGCCAGCTGGAGAGGTGCCCTATATGCGCCTTGCACATATCAAAAGGGCTCCTTTTTCGAAGACACCAGGCACAGTGTATATCACATGGATGAAGGAGAATCTGTTTCTCTAACTGGTTCAGACCAAGCAATTGAGCAATCAGGTTATTTCACGGACGCTAAGCAGTGCCATAGTGGCTTAACACTACTGTCTTCTATGTGTAGGTCTTTGCCAGGGGCAGTGCATAGTTTAATGATAGTATAATCTGAGTCTGAGAAGCAAGAACACTTTTTATTTAATCATTTATGAAATTTAAGATTTCACTCTTCGTCACTGAAAAAAAAAGTTTGTTCTTATTGATTGAAAGTAGTAGAAACTATAATGTATAGATGACCAAACCGTGCATGGAAATGTTGAGTGTGAAAATTTCAATTTCACATGAAGCTTTCTTCACAAGGATTATTGATAGACATAAACTATCAGTAGTTTATAAATTATTATATAAAGCATTCCTGTCAGTGGACTTTTGAACTATGTCCTGTGAAGCTAATATGCTTCTCTGATTATATTGAAATTTATTTCTGGATTTGAGGTATACATTCCTAAAATGGTAATCAAGATTGATACTGTTTTTTTTGTTTGTTTGTTTTTTTAAATCTTTATTTAAAAACATGCTATGGGAATATTCAAAACAATACTAATAAGTGAGAGTATTTGTCTTAGCTGCTCTTGTTTCTAACCTTTGTGTTTAGCTTATTGAGATACTGTATAAAGGTTAAATTGCTCAGTTCTTAGTAAAATGCAAGATAAACAATCCCCGCTAAAAGTTTTGAAATGACAAGGGAATTTGGGTTTGAGATCAAAAGACGAACATGAGATGATAGATCAGAATTTCAGCTTTCATTTCCTGATATTTATATCTACAGTAGATGTGTTAAACAACTTAGAACATGGCACCTTTTGTTCGAACCCACCCATTTTTCAAGTGATCAAAAATATTAATCATGTGACTGGCAGGTGTTTCTTGTTACTCAGGCGTGCCCTGTTGAATTGAATGTTTAAACAATTAATAGCTCTGAACATCAATTCTTGATGACTGCATTTGTTGCTAAAATGGATAAACCAACATGAAGACCAGAGAGCTGTCTATGGGAGAAAAGAAAGCTATTTTAAAGCTGAGAAAAGAGGGAAAATTGATCAGAGCCATGGTCATTTGCATTGGGCATAGCCAATACAACAATCTGAAATGTCCTGAAAAAGAAATAAACCACTGGTGTACTAACAACCAGAGATCGAACAAGTCAGCCAAGGAAAACAACAGCAGTTGATGATAAACACTGTCAGAGCTGTGAAGAAAAAACCCAAACCAACAGTCTTTGACATTACCACCAACCTCCACAGGGCAGGGGTAAAGGTATCAAAATACAGAGTTTGAAGAAGACTTTGAGAGCAGAAATATAGAGGCCATACCACAAGATGCAAACCACTCATCAGCAGTAAGAATCGGAAAGCCAGATTGAATTAACAAAGAAATACAGAAATGTGCCACAAAAGTTCTGGAACCAAGATTAACCTCCACCAAAGTGAAGGACAGGCCAAAGTTTGGAGAAAGAAAGGATCTGCTCATGATCCAAAATATACAAGCTCATCAGTCAAGGACAGTGGAGGTCATGGCTTGGGCTTGCATGGCTACTTTTGGAACACTAATCTTTATTGATTATGTTAATTATGATGGTAGCAGCAGAATGAATTCAGAAGTTTACAATTTAGAGAAAAAATGCATCCAATCTAATTGGGAGGAACTTCATCATGCAGCAAGACAATGACCCAAAACATACTGCCAATACAACAAAGGACTTCATCTGGGTCAGAAAGTGGAAGGTCTTAGATTGGCCGTGTCAATCAACACACCTTAACCCAATTGAGCAGAATTTCACCCCTGAAGAGGAGAAACCCCCCCAAAACAAACAATAATTGATAGAAGCTGCAGTATAAGTATGGAAAAGCATCACAAAAGAGAATGCGACAGTTTGGTGATGTAACCCTTCACATTGCCTTGGATTATGAGAATCACACTGTGCTTGAGAATACCATCTTGTGCTTGTTACCAAGACCTTCCAACAATGTTATGAAGTGACATACAGTATGATGCAGCAATTGCAATAAATACAGCAGTCATATAACCATCTTTCTCCTGGAACCTTCTTGCTGAGTTTTTGTGGGGTCAGTGCTGATTCTGCCGATGCTTATCCACAGTTCATATAACCACAGTTACATGCACAATATGGCCAAAAGCATGTAGACACCCAACCATCATACCCACATGTGGTTGTTGAAAATCCCATTCCAGATTTAGTGTTATAATAACTGTTATACTTTACTGTTATAATAACCTCCACTCTTCTGGGAAGGCTTTCCACTAGATTTTGAAGACTCCAGTGTGCGCCAAGCTCTTGCCAAAACAGAAGTGGAATCTACAAGTTCTAAACTGTTAGGGGCAGTAGCACTTTCCAAAATGAAGGTGTTGTCCTGGATAATTTTGTGAGGGATAAAATGGAAGGAATTCGATTTAGAAACCAGCTTGTGATGTAGCAGCTAAAAGTAATATTCTCTTCATGTCACTAGTCTCACTGAAGTGACTATTGTTGTTCTACATAAATCCACACAGACACAGATCTAAAGGTATTATTGTATCCCCTGCTCCAGCTGTAGGAGCTATGAGAGATCCTTCAGTTACATATAGTGGTGGTTAGATTAATGACAGAAAATCTTTAGAAGCTCACTCCTTTAAGTCAGTGAGGCTGAGCGCTAGGAACTCAGAAGGAAGTGAGTTGCTTTGACTCAAACAGGACTTTGATGTTGATTATACAATAAATGTAAATGTCTTTATAATGGGGAATATTAGTGTTAGTGGTACAAAAGTTTTCCAGTTGTCTTTTCCAATTGTTTTCACCATTTGAGAAGAAAGCAGTTCATTCTTTTGTTGTTCAGGAAGACAAAAATGACATCGTATATAGAAAGTAATTTTTAAACGAGCCATTATAGAACAGCAAAAAATGTTACATTTATACATTTAGCAGATGCTTTTATCCAAAGCGAAATACAAATGAGGAAATACAAGCAAAAAAGGTATATCAAGCAGAGAACAGTACAAGTAGTGCTACCATACAAGACTTTTAATTGAGTTCTAGAGAAGTTTTTAATTTTTTATTGAGTTCTATTATAGTTTTCCCTTTATGACATCAGCTGGATTCACTGGGTGCATTTTTAGGCTCAGGTTTGTATTATACTTTAGCATATGTAGAAAATTTATAAAGAATATAATATTTTGAAAAGAAAAGATAAATTAAAAGAGTAATTGGAGAGAAACTTCACTACACTAATTGTTCTGAGTAGGTTTTAAGATGCTTGTGCAGGATGTCAAATAGAGGCTACCCATGCAGGAGAAATGTACTTAATATATTAAACCCATTTAATCTCAGGTCTTTTATTAAAAAGCCATGACTTTTTTAAAAGCCATGAATGAAATACTCTGCTCTTTGGTCCAGACAAGCGTGGAAGAGCCAGAACCCAACAGTATTTTGGTTGGTACATGTCAATCATCTTCTGTGTATTTCTTTTCACCCCATCAAGCTGGTTCTGATGACAGGCATGAATGAAAAACTCATCCATTTATCTTCATGCTTTTTAAATTTTCTATGAGTCATTTGTCATTGTATTTGGAGAGTTTTTTTTATTGATCTGCCCTGAGGTGAAATGGAAAAAAAAGAACTACGAAGAAAAGAGGACTGAAGACAGGAATTGGTTCTACCTTCTCCAGGGACAATTTCAGTTTACACAAATAAATTTTAAAGCAATGTGCACTTTTAGTGTAGGTTTTTTTGGGGGTAAATTTCTATAATACTGACTAGAAAGCCTTGAGCCAGTCCATAATTTTCAACCAATATTATCATCCCTTATATTTTTTGAGCCCATAAAAAGCATTCAATATTACAGTTTAATGCAATGCTTTTTATGGCTGGATGAACTGTTACTCCAGAAGCTTGACAAAATAATATCTGAGCAGTTATTCAATTACCCGATCCATTCAAATGCTTCTGTCACACATGGGCATAAACATTTTCCATGCAGTACCAGGTGTGCTCATTTGCGAGGGAATGTTCATCAGAAAATCTCATTTTATCTGCTTCCAAGGTCCCAATGGGCTAATTTACAAATACTCATGATGCAGTGCCAAGTGACTGCATGACAAGTTGACAAGTTACCTGCACACACAGACCACCAGGACCCCACAGGTACTTTAGAATACACATATAAATTAAAAGAAAAACAACACAATGTGTTTTAGCAAGGTGTTGGACTCACTTGTCGAGAATTTCATATAGGTTTATTTCTCTCTTTATCTATTTAGACTAGTGCCTATGGGTTTTGCACCATTTGTCTTTGTTGCACTATAGAAGAGTTTCTCTTTTGATTTCCCTTACATTTCACATTAATGCATGCACAGCACTGTCATTAAAAGTGTGATTTTTACCACAATTTATACCTTCAACCCTATATATGCTTTCCCATAGATGTAAATTGGAGATACTTTAATCCTATTGATTTATTTAATCTTAACATTATCAATGTTTCTTCTTCAAGGAATATTAATTTATTTATTTACACCTCATCAACAAACAATTAGACTGAATCCTAAATTACTTCCTATTCACTACTTATGCACTCTACCTGGGGTAGAGCATAATGGCCTTGGTGGGCCCTTGAGCAAGACCCTTCTTCAAATGCCATTTTGGTCTGTCTCATTTCTCAGTTTGTATAAAAACCATCTGTCAAATAAATAAATGCAGGCGTATACACATATAGACCCTAAGTGGGGGCATAAGTTGCTGCTTCGTTGCCCTCAGACTATACAAGCTCCTTCTTGGCTGATGTTTGTAATAGTTGTATTTTGTATGAGCTCTGAGTGGTTCAGGGAGCAGAGATGCATGCCTGGAGTGCAGGTATAAGCCCTGCAACTGGGGTCTTGCCCCTGGCTGCGCCATTATCCAAGATCCGCTTTGGCCAGGCACAATTGCCTCAGCCTTGGCTCGGGAATTCTTGGGTAATAGCTTGGGTTTCAAGAGCTCTATTGATCTAGGGCAACCCCTCTAGTGCAGTACTGGCTACCTATAGATTTTTCACCTCACTCATCACCAACCTGTCACAAATGCACACATCACCACAGCTTTGGAGTCATTATTAGGTAACTATGTTCTATCTTTGAGAATTTCACCTACTTATATATATAACTTTGAAAATTTCATGCTGACTTTACTATATAGGTTAATAAAACATTTTTGGTTATGCAGGAAAATATAGGCTTTATATTTACAACTATAGGCTTATAATGCAATTTATAAAACACAAAAAGTTTTATAAAACAAAAGCATTGTTATTGTCTTAATACAAGCCCATAGGCCCACAGTAAATGGTCTGCACTTTTATAGTGCCTTTTAACCTTAGCAGCTCTGCAAAGCACTGTTTTTTTTTTACACTGTTTCTCATTCATCCATTCACACACACTGTATACAATACAAATGAGGAAATAACATCAAGCAGAGAACAGTACAAGTAGTGCTACCATACAAGACTTTTAATTGAGTTCTAGAGAAGTTTTTAATTTTTAATTGAGTTTTCCCTTTATGACATCATCAGCTGGATTCACTAGGTGCACTTTTAGGCTCAGGTGTGTATTATACTTTAAGACATGTAGAAACATTTATAAAGTTAAATAAAAAATTTATAATATTTTGAAAAGAAAAGATAAGCTAAAAGAATAATTGGAGAGAAACTTCACTACACTAATCGTTATGAGTAGGTTGGAAGCAGAACACACCAATGGAAGCAGAGCTACAATGCAAGGTGTTAGCCTGCCATCAGGAGGCTTGGGGTTCAATGGCTTGCCCAAGGATACTTTCGACATGTGGTCTGGGAATTGAACCGCCAACCCTGCGATTAGTGGACAACCCATTCTACCACCTGAGCCACAGCTGCCCCAAATTTGCATCATAATTGATTAGGCAAAGTTACTGCCTTGGTTTTGCAGGACGATTTACAACTATAGGCTTATAATGTAATTTATGCATGTATGGATAGTCATATCCTGCCATACTGTATCCTATTATAGTCACAATGTTTAGATGGTTGCGTATAGGATCTTGTTTTAATAATTGTGGCAGTGGCATTTTGATAATTGCATTTCATCTACAGCTGAGGTCTGAATGCTATATAAAATCTAAAAGCCAATGAAAGTGCACAGGTTTAATAGGAAAACACATCTATAAAAAGCAAACAAACTGACAATACAAACTGTATGTGTGTGTGTTTGCATAATGGATTTCTTTGTTGCTTCATTTCCTCTCTGTATTCCTCAAGTATACAATGTACTCAATGTGATAATTTGCTACCAAATATTTTCATTTGTGTCATTAAATTAAGGCTTTATATTGCAAATCTTTCAGAACAAACACCACCTTATGCCACACAGATCCATATGTACGTACATAGTGCGAAATGTGTGGTATCTTAATGTCATTGTATTATATGGTGAACATTTATTTCTTTACAGTCAACTGCTACTAGATTGGTCTAAACAACTGAACACTAACAAACTACTGCTTATAACTAAAATGCCAAACCCATATTGTGAACGGAATGTGTAATCATAATGGCAGTGTGTGTTGACACCCGAGTATGAGTGTCACGCTTTGGAATTAGAGGCGGATGCAAATGCAGAATCTCAATGAAACATTTAATAAAGTATCAAACAAAATGGCACACAAGACTTACATTAAAACAAGAACGAGCATAGCATGATACATGAGGATGGAACAAACAGCGCAAGACCACTCGTGCAGTGCAGAACGTGACTATATATACACACCAATGCCAATGAGCTAAACGTGAAACAGGTGAAATGAGACATGTGCCATAGTGCAGTGGCTGATAGTCCTCCGATATTACATGACAATGAGTAGTGGGAATGATGCGAGTATGGGACAGAATATCAGTCACAGGCCTAAGTAAATGTATCAGTCAAAATGTTTTTGGAAACAACATACTGTACGTGCAATACTGTGCAAAAGTCAGAGACCACCCTTTTGTTTCCAATCAAATGGCCATTCAGTATTTACTGTTAATTATTTAATGGGAAGAAATAATCATGGGAATATATGTACAGTAAATAAATTTTAATTTTCATCAAACAGCCATACAGTACTTATTTATTCAGGTCAATATTCAAGTTCAATGTTATAAATAAAATATTTGCAGATTTCTTACTTTTTACTGTTAAAGTTTGTGTGATATTTTGTTAAATACATTTTTCCATCATTATTGTTCATTATTGTTCATTATTGTTATTGGTCATAAATCATAACATAGGTCTGATGGCCAAACTGGTTCGAGCTGACAAGAAAACTACGGTAACACACATAGCCACTCTATACAACTGTGGTAAGCAGAAAAGCGTCTCAGAACCTTGAGGAATAGGAATCTACTACAGGAGAATATAGGAGGAGGAGAAAAGGAGGCTATAGTGGGCACAGGATCACAGAAATCGGACAGTTGAAGACCAGGAAAGTTTTTTCCATCCTTATTCATCAGAGCCTCCAGTAAGCCTCACACTTTCATTCAGTCATCATCTTTAGTAACTACTTTATCCTGGTCAGAGTTGTGGTGCCAACATGGCCTCCTGATTTTTATAAATTTTATATGGGATCATAACAGGATGGCCAACAAACATCATATTTTCTATTCTTTTTAAGAATATATCACACTTCCCAGTGGTTTACATGAACCCCAAACCATCCAAATAATTGTACTCATTAATAGCAGGCAAAAACTTTTATTGGTCCAAGATCAGTACAATCTGAGGAGAGTAATAAATACTGTATAGCCTACTGCTAATAAACATGAATAAATAGGTATAACATTACTTATAGTGCAGTGTTGTGAATTTTTTTTTTTTTAAACAATTTATCCTGATTGCATTATAATTACATAAACTTAATATGCATTTTGTTCCACAACTCTTCAAACTTCAGTGCAAATACCCACAGAACAGTGCTGAAACTGAGTGTTTTTAAAGGTTTCTCTTTTGGGAACACCAGCTCACTGGCTCACATGCTCCTGCCACTTCCTTCTCCGTGTCTCTGCCAGTTTGCGCTGGGTAACAGCTGGATGTTAATTGGTGAGACTCTCTTGGCAGAGTAAGGCTCAGTGCTCCAAGTTCTAGGTGTGTGTGCATGTGTGTTGGTTCACTCTTGAACTAAGTCTCAGCATCCCAGGCCTGCTGTTAGCTGCTTGGCTATGGCTTGACACAAATATGTGAATATTGCACTTGATGAGAGCCTTTTGGGTACAACATTATGGTTATACCCAAAAGTGTGGGCAGTATTTATTTTTTTTAACTATCATCATTATTGTTCATTATTACCATTATAATTTTTTTGTATATGGCACATTTAAATTTTTTTATTTAATTTCTCAGATTGGATTTAATGCAACTACCATCTTGTTTATTGTTGATATGACTTTGAGCTCTACTACAGATCTACCTGACTCATCCTGAAGCTCTCTTTCTGCTTGAAGTTTTCTGAAATTTCGATTGACCTTCTGCTGCTGTAGCTGGTCCCACATGGACATACTAAAGATTTTCACTTCCCATAAACAGTTTATGCCCAAGATTCACACTTTCATCAGTGGATAATCTCACCTGGATAGTATAAACTTGTAGGTAAGAGCTGCTGGTGTAATCATAAAGACTGTCCTGTGCTCATCTCTAGGCTCCTATTCACAATGTGCTCAGAATGAGCATCTTTTAAACCCACTTGGCATTGTTTGACCTCAACTGATCTATCTATCTGTCTATCTATCTGTCTATCTATCTATCTATCTATCTATCTATCTATCCATCCATTTGTCCATCCAAGAAGCATTGCTCTGGTCACTAATTCTAGTAGCAAACATACTACAGCTTAGAAAAGAAAATATCCATTTTGCTTTACCATTTGCTCCAACAGTCACAGAAAAAGAAATCCAGTATTATGGATTACGGTAGTCAGAAGAGAAAAAGATGTCAAATGTACCATCAGTCCCTCAGCGGCTGTATTAGAAACCCCCTCTCAGCAATGTTTACTAGTTTTTTGGTGTAATTTAATGCCAGGGTAATGTAACAAGTAGTATTCTAAATGTACATCAATTTTCGTAAAGAATAAAATATTTTTTATAAACTTTGCTATTTTGTAATATTACTATTGCACTGAATAATACTTAATAATAATAATGATCCATCCATCTTCTATACCACCATATCCTTTTCAGGGTCACAGGAAAACCTGGAACCTATCCCAGGGATCATCAGGCACAAGGAGTGGTACACTCTGGACAGGGTGCCAGTCCATCTCAGGGTACAATCACTTACACATTCACACACTTTGGACATGCCAATCAACATACCATGCATGTCTTTGGACTGGGGGAGGAAACCTGAGTACCCAGAGGAAACCCCTGCAGCACAGGGAGAACATGCAAACTCCGCACACACAGGGCCATGGTGGGAATCAAACCCCCGACCCTGGAGGTGTGAGGCGAACATGCTAACCACTAAGCCACCGTGCGCCCATAATAATAATAATAATAATAATAATATTATTATTATTATTATTATTATTATTATTATTATTATTATTATTATTATT
>JANDJT010000199.1:23209602-23226431 GCA_024331685.1 Stegophilus panzeri | reverse complement strand
TTTTGTGAGATAGTGTATATATATATATATATATATATATATATATATATATATATATATATAGTAAGGAAATTAGCCAGCGGTGGGTGGAGCACAGACACACAGGAGGCCGTTGTAACGTTGCAGAAATGAGATTTTCTTTATTTATGGCGTTCTGGGGGTGTGTATGAGTGCGAGTGTGTATGTGCATGCTCACGTGTGCTTGCGTGTGGGCATGGCAGCGTGTGGAGCGGGATCAGTGGGTTGCGGGATTGCTGGAGTTGCGCCGGCGTTTTCCGGAAAAATGGGGGCTCCTCTCGGCCGTCAGGCAACGCCGTGTGCGTAGCCAGGGAGCGGAGGCTTCGCTCAGGTCCGAGTCTTCTGAAAGTAAAAAAAACAAACACACACACAATGCCGATTAGTCAACACCCACAATGTCAACGATACTAAGAGCTGGCAGGAAGCCACGCGCACATCTCATGTGAGAGGACTCTCCTCTGTCGAGCAGAAGAGCGGCCTTTTATACTCTCCCCTCGTCTGCTGGATGGTATATATGATATATAGTGCCCTCCACTGATATTAAAATAAAGAAAGTAAAGATAATGTAAAGTAATTTTAAATGTTAAAAATTAAAATTTGTTTATATAAGGGTTGTTAAAAAAATCATTGTGTTCTGGAAATTATTGGGGAGAGTGGTTGTCTGTTGTTTTGAGTTGTGTGTGTTATTACAAATAAAGTGAAGCAGCACATGAATTGTGTAGATGAGACTGTACTTGCTATCTATAAGGAAAAAACATCTTGTAAGTGACTGATTTAAATGGGGTGTACATGAAAAAGCTGAGGGAATAAGCACTCCTGAGGCATCTTAGTTGCTTTTGTAGTGATGGAGTAAATTGAAACTGAAAGATATAAGTTTGCAAGGGAAAAAGATCCAGCCGGACTCACAGTGGTTCATGAGGCTATCGCTCTTGGAGAAAAATAACTAGAGTGACTATATTTGAGCTGAAGAGATTAAAACATAACTAAAAATATGAGGAAAGGACATTTGAATTAAAGAGATTATAACTGGAGTTTGCTCCTAAGGGAATGGAAACATTTCGGTCGGGGGTGTCTGTGCCATCCGAGACTGTTGCTAGGAATATTAAAATGATCTAACCATTTATAGAGAAAAACATTTGCTGTACTGTTCTTACTTCAGTGAAGTTGAACAAACAGAAAAGATAAGCACACGATGAATAGTATAATCATATATTAGAATTGAATGTTGTTAACCATGCCAAGGTCAGTACAGCAATTTGCATGTGTATGAATTAATATTTGAAGGATACCTTCAACACACTTTTATGGAATTCTCCACAGAGAAAAATAATATATTTGATAGATAATGGATCGCAGAAAAGGTAGAAATTAAGGAACAACAACAGGATAAGCTCTTGAAGAATTTATAATTGTGTTGCTGAGGTTGTTAATTTATTGTATTTTCAGTAAACTCTTTATCCTGATCAGAGTTGTGGTGCTTCTGTAGTATAGATCCAAGGCAGGAATACACCCTAAATGGGATGTTAGTGCATTGCACTGGGAGAAAACCAGAGTACCTGAAAGAAAGACTCTGCATAGAAAGAAACTGGAGCTAATGATTGAATGGACCAAACTTTTCTGTACCACTTATCCTACCTTATGCAACCTATCCTAGGTTCAAGGGGAGCCTGTAGTCTATCCCAGGGGACTTGGTGCACAAGGCAGGGGACACCCTGGACTTGGTGACAACCCATCACAGTGCACAATCGCACACTCAGACACCCTTTCGCACGAGATGCGAATCAGCCTACAGTGCATGTCTTTGGACTGGGGGAGGAAACCGGAGTACTCAGAGGAAACCCCCAAAGGGAGGACATGCAAACTCTGCACACACAGGGCAAAGACCGGAATTGAGCACCCAACTCCGGAGGTGTGAGGCAAATGTGCTAACCACTAAGCCACCATATCCCTGATTCATCTTTCTACCTAAACAGAAACTTTTTTAACAGGGTTGAATACAGAATTGCTTATATATGAATCTATTTTCACTGAAAGTAAAAAAGAAACATTACCTGTAAACCCCAATCTTTCTCCACTGGAAGTAGTATATATTCCTATCCTAGGCAAGAAAGGAAAATATGCAGAACCATTTGGTTCATATGCCTGCTAAGCTCATGTAAAGAATATTGATCGCAGAAGGCTCAGTGTTTTAACATAGTGAACATATTATGATAGGATGGATTTTTCACTGAGGGTACTATGCCTGTAGTTAAACTGTGATCCACATGCATGGTGGCCCAAATATGGTGATACACCATTCCAGTCCTTGCCTCTCCACCTTTTAGAAGTGAATGGCCATAAATAATGTTCTCAAAAATGGTACAGTGAGCTTTTTGCATGTACTATTCGATCTAAGGCAAGGAGACTTAACATCAGTGGAATATGAACACGATGTTTTCTTTACTGTTGCACGAGTCTTGATCAGAATAAATGCAAATAGATCATCCTGAGAAAAGTGTTTAACATGTTTCTGCTCAATGTGTCATTGATGACATTGTTAATAACAGCATCTTTCAACCTCTTAACCTTATTTACTTAACCACATGAATAGACCTGGGGTCAGAGGAGTTAATCCTAAGACAATTTTATTTTTGTGATCAACATTTTATTTGGTTTTACAAACCAAAATCAAGTACATTCATACACTTACAGTATATCTAATGTATGCCAAAAAAGCAGATATATAAATTAAAAAAATAAATAACAGAGAGAAAAATATAATGATAAATAAACCATGTACATGTACCATCTTTTGGGGGATAAATAATGCTGGTACCAGTATTCTAAGACCATTTTAAGGTTCTTGAGAAGAGCTCATTAGGTTGAGAGACTGTAATTATTCCATTAGTGTTTCCAGGAAGCAAACCTGAGGGCGAGTTCCTTGTGTTATTTCTTAGAGGAAGGTTTCTGTGTTGAAAATATTTCAATAAAGATGGTTAGAGTATTGCATATTACTCAGGGTATGGTTTCTGCTAAATATAGAGAAGCTATATTAAAAGTAGCTTACAGAGTGGGGAATACTGAGGTTGTGCAGAGGTTCTTCTGGTCCTAGTTAAAGAAATACAGTATTTACAGCTTATCATAAATTTGAGCCAGGAAGAAAGGTGTTCATATTGTTTCCTGTTTTAAGCATTACTTTTTAAAGCAGGCTTGTGAAACCATATGACACTTGGTTGGAGCTTAATGCTACATATGAGAATAATTATAATAATAAATATAGCTGCAAACAGCAATGGTGATTTCACCTCAAGACTGCATAGCATTTCAAATTGATATGGTAGAGAAATCTATCTCACAGATACAACATTTCAATGCATTTGGATCAGTGGCTTTCTGTCCTCTGCTCACATGTTTCTGAGTAAGCATATACAGATAGCTAAACACATTTCAGCTTGTCGAGAGGCATGAATGATTGCTCAGGTGAAAAGTAAAGTAGACACTTTTTATTTTGTTTGATAAGTGCAATCATGTAATTTCTATTGACAATTTTCCCTTACATTTCTCATGAAACTGAAAATAAATACAAAATGCTTATTTAACATACATTAGTCAATAAATACTATTCAGTTTACAAGGCAATATTTTAAACTATATGCACTAAGCACAGTGAGCTATTCAAAATAAGCACAAACAGCAAAACTCACCAAATACAATCACAAAAGATTACTAGAAAGATGAATAACAAACTCACAAGCAAAGCTTCTTCCAGGCTTTACACAAAACAGAATGATTCAACGTATGTTCTTCATTCTGGCGATCTAAAATGGCTACTGCATGCATAAACACTACAAATAAAGTTTTGTCCTTTCAAAGTGTACTTTGGCTTGATCCGAGACAAACAGCGCCATCTAGCAGACAATAAAGATATTGTTAAACATTATATAACATTATCAAAGATAACATGACAGTTCCTTTTAATGTAATTTTTTTTTGGAGATATGAGGTTGCCATCACACATGGCAACAGATTGTAGTGTCCTCTTTGTGTGTGGTAAAGATCAAGTGCATAGGTTAATGTTCCACTGATTCCATTATGGACACAAGAAATATGTGCCACAGTTGTCAATTCACCAATATGTAAATAGTTTGGCCAAATTTTATTTGATTCCTTATTGCTTATCACACTATAGAAAGACATGTATCCCACACATATTTACCACAGTTCAAGTCAATCAAAGTCAATGAGAAGATTTTTGTAGTTTTGGACAAATTTTCAATGTACTGGAAAATCTATCATGGCAGAGTTTATGGGTCCCAATGGCTTTTTCGTTCCCCATGAGAAATAAGGCATGTATATCAATTTTCAGACATTCTGGACTTATGGGGCAGAGGAAAATAATGTAGATTTGGTTATGGCCTGTAGCGCTACCTATGGGCTCATGTGGGCCATTTGTGGTGTGGGAGTTACTCGTGGTCTGTAGTATCAATGTGCCAAATTTCAAAACTTTTTACAATTCAGATCTTGAGTTATTGGGCACTTTAGGGAAATAAGGAGAATGATAATAATAAAAAGAATACTATGAATAACAATAGGTTTCCTCCTGATGGAGGAATCCTAATAAGAATACTAACAACAGAGTGCATTTTTCTGTTGAAAGAGGCCATTGCCATTAGGGAATAATGTTGCCATGAAGGGGTGTAGTTGGTCTGTAACAATGTTTAGGTAGGTGGTACGTGTCAAAATAACATCCACATGATTGCCAGGACCAAAGGTTTCCCGGCAGAACATTGCCCAGAGCATCACACTGCCTTTGCCAGCTTGCCTTCTTCTCATAATGCATCCTGGTGCCATATCTTCCAACGCACCCGGCCAACCACATGATGTAAAAGAAAATGTGATTTATCAGACCAGGCGACCTTCTATTGCTCCATGGTCCAGTTCTGATCCTCACGTGCCCATTGTAGGCACATTCGGCAGTGGACAGGGGTCAGCATTGACACTCTGACCAGTCTGCAGCTACGCAGCCCCATACACAGCAAGCTATGATGGACTGTGCATTCTGATACCTTTCTAACATAACCAGCATTAACATTTACAGCAATTTATCCTACAATTGTCCTGTTGGTTGGAAGCCATGATGCTCCTACCACTTCCAGAGCCTAGTTAATTGGCGTTTTAAATTTTGTGTGAGTGAATGTTTCTTCAGAAGAAGATGTACAGTGGATATAAAAAAGTGTTTACACACCCATGTTAAAATTGCAGTTTTTTTGTGATGTAAAAATCGAAACCTTGATAAATAAATATCATATCTTTTACCATCATGGTCCACAAAGAGCATACAAAGCATGTACGGGATCTCATTGTTGAAATATACTGATCAGGAGAGGGATACAAAGGAATTTCCAAAACATTAGATATACCATGTAACAACATGAAAGCAGTTGTCAACAAGTATAGAAAATGGGACACAACTGTAGCATAACCAAGAACTGGATGTCCCTCCAAAATTGAGAAAAGGACAAGAGGAAATCTTATCAGTGTGGCTGCTTAGAGACCTACAGCAACAGTGAAGCAGCTGCAATAATATCTGGTGAATACTAGTCACGCCCTGCATGTGACAACAATAACTTGTATCTCTTGTTCTTTAGATATTTTTCTGGGCTATGAGGTAGGGAGTCTAGCTGCCCAATCTGATGATCCAAGATATAATTGTTAGACATAATTCTAAAATGTATTTGGTGCAAAAACAAGACATCTTATCAACCAAAGAACAACATACCTACAGTGAAGCATGCTGGTGACAGCATCACTCTATGGAGCTGCTCAAAATGGCAATCTATTTTGGCCCAAAAACCTGCAGGCCTCTGTTATGTAGCTGAAGATGAAGAACAATTTCACCTTCTGGCATGATAATGTCCCAAAGAGTGCTGTATTACAAGCAAACGATGATTCAACAAAGTATTAGTTAAGGGGTGTGCACATCTTTTTTGTCCTAAAATGTTTCTATTTGTTTTTCACTTGAATGTTAAATGTTTGTTTGCTATATCACACTGAAGGTGGGAAATGATCTGACATGATTTATCAACACGCGATTTTAACAGGGATGTGTAGACATTTTATAACCACTGTAGCTGCAGTTATACATAGACATAAACATTTTGGGCAAATCAAGGATCTTTTTACATGACTCCCAGAGTGTAATTTAATGATCAGTTTGCTTATGTGAATTTGGAAACGCTTTGATTATTCTAGATGATATCAAGGTTGAAACTATCTGTAATTTCATTGTGCCTAATAATCAGATAGCTTTGCTGATTCTTATAAGTGGTAGGGAACAAAGGGAGTTTTGGAGAAATGTTACCACTTTTGTTTCTCCATTAGTTGATTTTTAAGTCTTCAGCTGATACTGTATTTGGTGCTTAAAAATATTTATTGACAATTGTGCCGATACCAAATACCCTAATTGTCCCATGAGTGACTATGGTGTGGTGCTGTTTTACCTCAGGTTATATGAAATTTAATACCATGCGCTGCGTTTTCATGCCTGTGAAAGTGTAATTTGTAGGTGTCAGCATTGGTATTTGCTTGAGTGAAAGCTAACTTTTTTGTGTTTATGTTCTGCTGGAACAACACAAAATGGGGTGTGATTTAATATTAATTCAGCAATATGAATGCTGTTGGAATACCAATTGCATTCTCAGTAAAATTGGCACTTCACGTTCAATTTAAATTTCTCTCTCATGACCTGACTTTGATGGTTTATTTTTAGGTTCATGCTCAACATTATTGGAAGATCCAATACCTCTACAGTCACCTACGTATATGAACATTTTGCTGTTTGAGCTTGTGTGAAGTAGATTATCTAGACATAGGTATTGTCAAGGGGCCATATTTAATTCTCCATTGATACAGTATGTAGCAATTTGTTTAAAAAATGATATAATGTTTTACATAGAAATTTATCTTTCAATCCTTTAAACAACGTGTTTGCTCGTAATGCGATCAGACATAATTAGGAGGTGATGTACTGTCTGAAGAGTTCAGTTCCACTGATAAAAAACCAAAGTGAGAAATATTTTATTGTGTTTTGGAACCACAGGAAATGATGAAATGTCCTCTGAAAATGGGAAAATGAAAATGGAAGAAATGCACTCTGTGTGTGAGACCACAGTATCATCCTGTGTGTATTCATCATTTGATTTTTTGAGCAGCGTTAAAAGAGTGCTTATATTTAGTATAACTGCATTGAGACATTTTTGCAACATAAAATTCCACTTCCTAGTTTTAAATGGTTACTACAGTAGTGTTAGTGACATCATCAGTGGACATGACAAATGATACATTTTTCAGGAATATAACTTTTGACTTAAAATATCAATGCTCATCAGATGAAGATAAAAAGGAAGAAGAGACAGCAGTTTCACCAGATGCACCTTTAACAGGAATGTACCAATCAATGTAAGCCAGCTAGCAATCTAGCCGATCTATTTCTGCTTGTGGAACAAAAATAAACAGAACATTTGGCCATATTGTGTCTGAAATGTGAGTTATTCAATATTAATTTATTGTTTATAGAACTGTTTATGACTTTAATCCTGTCACTTCTCATACAGATCCTAGAGCAAATTAAAGTATATAAATAAATAAATGAATGAATCTGTTTGATTTTTAGCATGTTCATTCAGAAGTTAGTTACATTTCCTGTATAGATACAGTAGATACCCTTATTTGTGAAGCTCTATGTAGAGTTTGAGGAGGCTGTGTGCTCAGTGTGTCTTTCGCCTTTTCTTGGTTCTCTTTTCAGGATGGTACATTCTCATAAACTATAGGGAGACCACACCGCAGGCCATCATTGCTCTAGTTTAAGGCATCTTTTGGGAAAAACAGCATTATAACTTCTGGTGCCCCAATCTAGCTTGATGTGCAAATACTAGTCACTCCTTGCATGTGACAACAATCTTTTGTATTATCTTAACATTATTCTTCTGGGATATGGGGTAGGATGGCTAGATGAAAGTCCTTTCTCCAAAAATAAATGAATAAATAAATAAATAAATAAAACATCCAAGTTTGCCTAAATCACCCCAAACCATGTGGCATAATGTGTTATCCGATGAACCAAGATAGAATTTATAGGCATAATTCTGAAAGAAATATTTGGCCCAAAAACAAGACAGCTTATCATCTAAAGAACACCATATGCACGGTGAAGCATGGTGGTGACAGCATCATGCTATGGAGCTGCTCTAAATGCCAATATATTTTGACCCAAAAACCTGCAGGCCTCTGTTAGGTAGTTGAAGATGAAGAAAGATTTCACTTTCTGACATGATAGTGACCCAAAAACAGTGTTACAACTCCTGGTGCACCAATCTAGCTGGGTGTGACTGTGCAAGACCTGTGGGTGGTCAAAGATATAACTAGTAGGACCTGGGAGTTGTTGTACATGTTGGCAAATAAAGGAAAGCCGTTATGTCTCATTGGTGATGCAGTTTAAAGCTGAGGGGTTTCGTTACTGTCTTCTCCTCAGAATTTGCTTCACATGCTAAACATTCCCTAGAGGGTTTGCCAATTGAAACATTTTTCCCTTTAAATTCCCTTTAGACTGTAATTATGTTTTAATTAATTTAATTTTAATTAAACAATGTATATATTTTTCATTGTGGCCTTTGTCAGCTGAAGCATCCTTGAAACAGCAGGCTCACATTTGATGCAACAGTGGTCTAGTGAAATAGAATTACACAACAACAATTCTTTTAAAAATATTCTTCTGCAAGGCAAGACATTTGAGAGTATGAACTGAATTGAACTGTATTTACTCAGATTTTAAGAGCACAAATAACAGGGAGAAGTCATTTCAAATGAAGTTACAGTGACAAAAGATATCATGCTTGTCAGGTTGCTTTTAAGGTTTGTTTGAAATTTATACTGTAGGAGAAAAAGGAGTCAGAGGCTCTGTCCAAAATTGTGTACTGTGACAGTACCTACAGCACTCAATTCAATACCTACTGTTTGGCCGTTGATACAGCATGTACTGAGAAGTATAAGTGGTAAGTATGAATATAATCTTGACATACTACGTGGCGCGGATTCTGACAACTGTTCTGAGTCAATCCCATTGCATTCCTGTGATAACACAGTATCCAGAGTGTCCAGTGGTTCCATACTGCAGAACTGAGGCAGAAGCAGTAGGTCATCCAGGTATTTTTTGCTTACTGTTTTATGAATGCATACTACTCCTTTCGCGTACTACTTTTCACCTACTGTGTAGTAGGGTAGTAGGGATATTCGGACACAGCTAGAGTCAGTGCAGCAGAACAGAAACTGAAAACAGTTTAACATGGTCTTCAAATAAACAGCATTCTTTGTTAACAGTTTTCTAAGCTTCATTTTCACTTATCATGGTTTATGAATGCGCTGCCAGAGTTCATGCTTTCAAACTTTCCATTTACGCTCTGCAAGTTTACAGTTGCCATTCTAGCACAAACCTCTAATGTGGGCTGGGCTTAATAGCGATTTACTCTCATTGGCTAATGAGATTTGGATCGACAGCTCCCTGAACTGGAAGTAGAGACTTCAGTGTTGCCGTGTTGTGAATTTTGGAGATCGTTCTGGATGTTGTTCTCTGTATAGTTATAGTGTTTGTACTTTATAGTGGAAAGTACTTACTTACTTAGTCAATATATTAGTTTATAATTAATATTTGAGTTTTGGGTAGTCTCATACCACTATTTTTTCGAGATGAGCACAGAGTGTCCTTGTCATCATCATCATCCTTAGCTGGACCCTCGAGCTGTCGATCCAATTCTCACTAGCCAATGAACGTAAATCACTGTTAAGCCCCGCCCACACATGAGATTTGTGCCAGAATGGCAAACGTAAACTTGTGGAGCATAAACAAACACTTTGAAAGCATAAACGAAAACTCTGGCAGCGCATTCATAAATCATAATAAGTTAAATCAAAGCTTAGAAACTGTTAACAAAGAATGCAGTTTATTTGAAGACCATGTTAAATATTTGCCACTGAGTTCACTGTTTTCAGTTTTTTCTTCTTTCTCATTGTAGTTATGTTCAATACTTTGGCACAAATTTACTTCAATATGATTTGAGGCACATGCTTTTCTTTTGTGTATCTTTCTTGTACATTTACTTTCATACTTTAGGTTAGCTTTCATACTTCAAATTTAAGAGTTCATAGTTTTCTTCTCTGACTTGAATCTGTAGCTATACTTCAACTTCTACCAAAGTATTGCACTTTAACTAATTCTGCTGGTGAGTTAGAAATGCTTTCCAATTAGGTAGTGAGTTTGCGGTTTGTTAGTTGTTGTTTGTTTTTTTTTTCTTTTTCAGGTTGGCTACCTAACAGTTAACAACAATATATTTTAACTAGTTAAAATATTACTTGACTTACTTTTGGGCAAATTGATTGGACCAAAGCAGTGCTAGGTAGAGTGTTAGATCAGTAATTTCATAAAGCAGGAGGAAGGAAGTTTACTATTAATTATGTTTTGTGCTATCAATCATAAGCACTAGAAAAGGAGATTGACAAATGGGTTAAGTCAGCAGCAGCAGTGTTACAGTCACTGTACCGGCCTGTGTTGGTGAAGCAGGAGCTCAGTATACAGACAAAGCTCTCTACTTTCTGATCAGTCTACATCCCTATCCTCAAATACAGTCATGGGATGTGGGTAGTGATGAGTACAGGCAGAAGAAATGAGGTTCCTCCAAAGGGTTGCTGAGCTTACTCTCTGTCATAGGGTGAGGAGCTGAACAATCTGAGGCAGCTTTGAAGTAGAGAATTGAAATAAGCAGAGTGAGTGAAGATTACAAGGATGCCCCCGGAGGAGCTGGAATCTGTCTGCTGCCACTGCGACCCACACCAATACAGTGGAAAACAAATGGAGTTGTGAGAAGGAGCCTGTGGGGTGTACATGTCTTGTCTAGCAACTTTGTTTGCTCTATGTAGAGAACATCTCAAGTCACCACTTGTTTCCGTTCCTATGAAGAAAGAAATGTAGGTTGCTAGACTGTACTGTACCAGTAGTTATGTAGCTATTGCTTTCATTTGGTAAGGTCAATGAAAGTCTTCAACTGAAACTTTTCTCCAAAACATAATAATGCTAAGCTCACTTTGTCCACCTAATACAATATCATGTTTGATTCAATTGCACACTGAAAGCAATTGCTTGATTTACATGTTTACAACAGTTTTTTCCCCCTGCACAATTAAAAATAATTTTGCATTTGCCTTTTAAAAATGCAAAACATCTCAAGTACACTTCATACAGTTTTAGAAGAACATCGAATGGAAAGTTTTTCTGAGCATCTTAGAGAATATGCTACAGTTCTTCTGTCAGTTCTTCTGTTTTTGCAGGTACTCCCTAACATCCTTCATTATGGTTTTTTTTTGTCTGAAAAGTGGTCCATTATGTAAAATGTTACTTTCTTTACTGACATACATTTTTTTTTCTGTTAAATTGATATTATATAAAAATAATATATATATTTTTTACTGATGCAATAATGCAGAAGACATAATTAAAAAAAAAGACTAAGAGACAAAAAAAAATCTAAGAGAAAAGTGCTTTAAAAGACTTTAGCCCAGTGCTGTACAGTACTGTATAGAATCTTTTCGACCCTGTATCCATTTGTGTGCATCCTCCCTCCTTCCCATGAATGCAAATAAACTTTGTTTGGTGACTGTTTTTCAGATAGACAGATTGAGTCAACATTACTGTAGACTTTTGAAGAACTTGCTCAGAACGTGTTTTGATAATGGTGTTGGAGAACGATGTCTAACCCGTTGCAGCAAAATATCACATATAGTAGGTTGCAATCAGGTGACTGTGAAAAACATATGATTTACATCACTTTCATCTTTATTAAACCAAGTAAGGCCTTGTGCGCTGTGGATGAGAATGGGGGTGGAGTTATCCTGGAAGAGACCACTCCCATGAGGATAGAAATGATCAGGCTGGAGAATTTATCAAGATTTCTGTCTAAGGGGTAGACGCGGACCCTATAATCCCAACAATCCTGGCACAAGAACATTGAACAGTAAATTGAGTAAATTTTTTCCCTTTAAATTGTCACCCATATGTATATACAAAAAAGGTAAAAATTAAAGAATATAGACACTCTTCTCCCTATCTTCATGACCTCATCTGTTGGACTCTTTAAACAGTTAATTTAATCCTATCCGCATAGCACTGCCAAAACCTCAAGTTTAATAATAATAATCTAGTCTCAAGTAGAACTACGCAGCACCTTTGGAGATAATGACCAACTGGCCAGCAAATGACTGGAACCAGTGAGACAGCCTAGATAACAATCCAAGTTCAAAATGAAAGAAACATCAAAAGAGGTGTTCATCATGGTCCGAGAGTTGGCCCGGCACTGATTTCGGGGAATGAAAAGAAGAGCAGAGTGTTCTCGCTGTGTTCTTGAAAAACTGGAGTTCAATGAGTGCCGTGCAACATTTAGGATGCTGACTCTCACTGTGCCTTTAAGACATCATAAGACTCGCTGCATGAATTTCAGATGACTCGCAGCCCTTTGTGGTACCTCAAATACCTCCTTCTTTTGTGTTGGCACATTCATTTGAAATCATAAGTATGTTCACACTCACTGTATCAAACTCGAGTCATTCATTATTTTCACTTGATTGCTCTCAGAGTTTTTCTCTGCCCAAGCTTCAGATTTGCCTTCATCAGTTGTTTTGCACATTCTTTGTCTCTTACTGATTCAGAATCTCATCAAGCCACTTTCTAATCACTCTGCAGCAACTTCAGACTGCTTTTATGGCTCTGCTAAACTTCTTGACACACATGCACCCTGGGAATGTGAATCATGCCAAGAAATGCCGCACCTTTAAGATTTAAATACACTCGACCCTTTCATCTCAGGCAGGGAATCTATGCAAATGCCTTTAAGTAGCGCTTTGAACCCATGCCCCTCATGTCACCATCTTTTGGAAATGAAGTGAGATGCTAAAACTTCCCATTAGCAACTAAGCGAGCATAACTGCAAGTCAGTGGCAGCTTCTGTGAACTCTCACGGGTTTGAAAGAGGCGAGACTTTGGAACTGATCACATACAAAGCTTGCCACAGCACTGGCAGGCCTGTCTGGAAACAGGCAAACGAGTCAATGTTACACTATTAATCTTGTATTTGTGTGCTATCTCAAGTACGTGTGTACTGCCTGGTCCCTTAGGCAAGAGTGAGCTACTAATAGCTCTACTGTGCTCCACTAGGGGGATTTTAGGGTGAGAAGAACAGTGCAGGAACATAAGACATCTGCAAATATTATCATTTTCAATGCACTTATGCATAATATAATCAGCTATTAATGCTAATACTTTGCTTTATTAGAGTATGTAAGGGATAAAACACTTGGAGGCATGTTGTTGTAGGAAAACAATCAATGACGGTGTGGTGTACTGGTTACATTTAATGAAAAGACACAATTTTCAATACACTTTTAATTTAGATAGTTTAAAAAGGTTCAGTGGAGAAAAATTTTTTATCAACCATTTCAGCTTTTTCACATTTTCAGTCATTTCTTTCAGTAAACATTTAGATTATTATTGTAATACGAGTGGTTTGATGACACGCTTTGGGACCTAACATACTTGTTATCTTTGTAATGCTTTTTACAACTTATAAGCTCACTTCCTTTATGTGAGAAAATTTGGTTACCATTTGAGCTTCTAGTGGTATAACCTAGGTCAGAACAATTGTAAATCCATGTAGAAATCTCATCAAGAAATCATGATGCCATAGCTATCTGTGGCATTGAATCTTAGACTGTATGTTTGGCCCTGCTGTCAGTGTGGGAAGGATGGTGTTACTCTTTCCTTTAAATCAGAATGACATAAGCCAATCACAAGTGAATCACAGTTAGTGCATTCCTCCAAGCACCTTCAGACATACATGACAAGAAAAGGTGTTTTAAAATATATACTGTCTGGCTGTCTCAAGCCCAGAGCTGTATCCCTGCCTACCAACAGAGGTCACTATCACCAGAATTCTAATGAGTTGCTCATTACTTGTTTGCTTCCTGTTTCAGGGCTTTAAAAGCACATGGTTTTCATGAACACTTTGCGAAGTCTTGCCAATACATCCTGTTTTGAGCCATGTTAAACCTGACTGTCTTGTCTGTCCTGTTAGACTATACATGGATCCTCACACTTCTATAGAGTCTTGATAGACTGTTGGTGCAAACTGAGACAAATAAATTGGGAGAAGACAGTGTTCAATGTTGTAAATCTGTTGCTCTATCTTACTGATGCATGTGAACATGTAGTTCCATCAGTAAGGCTTTAAAGGTACCACTCTGTGGCTGGAGTTCATAACCTTTTATAAATAGCAATACCTTAATAAAAAAACAAAAACAAAAAAAAAAAACAACTACCCCTCTTTTGTTGCTAAGTGAATGGTTATCCAAGGGCCCAAACAGTGTAGTACTGGGATGTGAGCTTACAACCTTTCCGGGCACAGCATTTTAGACTTCTCCTGGAAGCATGACTTTCCAGAAGGCATCAGAACTCCTTTCTTGTGAAAAGTTTCACATTTTCACTCAGATTCATAAGGGTACAAAATCTCTATAACCTATTCCACCCACTCTGTTTGGTCAGGATCATGCTGTATTGTCTTCCTTGGTGATAAGAACAGAACAACCTCACATCTATTTACCCAGTGAAGCCTCATGCAAAATTCATCAGGATGCTAATAAGGAAGAGAAATTTCATTGGATTTCATATGAACAAGCTCTTCGCCCTAAGCTTAGGTACTTGTAACTGACTTATTAATTGTCTGTAATTGCTTATCCAATTTGGGGTCAAAGTGATTCAAGAGCTTATTCCAGAAGCACTGGGCGGAAGGCTAATACTCAGTGGCATCAAGAAATGCAGGCTTTTTTCCATTTATTTTTTATGATGTATTTTTTTTTTTTTTTAATAAATGTTCAGCCTTTCAGTTGTTGTGCTGGACATCAAAACTATATACTGGCTTACAAGGTAGATTACAATACAATTTGCAATTAATTTTGAGTTTAAAACTCTAAATTAATGATTGGAAAATTGTGAGTTTGAATCCAAAGACTGACACAGAGCTCCAATTGACCTCTGTTGGCTTTTAGACCTTATTGCACTGTATACTCTCTTAAAATGTATTCTGTGCAAAAGCCTTTGGTAAATGTAAAAAATATGTAAATGTCTTTAAAAAAAAGATAGATTCATAAGTATGTAAGTGTTTCATAGCATGCTGTGATGAGGACACCCTAATGGTAATTGAAAGTTTTAACTAAAAGCTCACCATGTGAGACCAGTCATCCATCTAATCTGGTGTGGGCAGGGGAGGTGTGAAGACATGCTTCACTCTATGACCACATTGCCAGAAAGGGGGCTGAATGCAGTCTCTATATCACTCATATGCATGAGCTGTGCTTCCCTCACTGAAGAAACAGATGATTAATGGTCTCTGTGTTGAGCAACATTTATAAATTCATCTGTCTCCGGCCTCCTAATGGGACGTGGTATTTCATGCTCACACTTCCACGGAGCCCTTTGGACTGGTATACCATTTGCCTGAAATAATAATTCCAAACAACCAGACATTTTCAACAAGATTCATAACACACACACACACACACACAAAACTGTAAGCAAATCTATAATACAAATAAGTAGAAAAGGCATGAGGAAAGAAAAGTGCTATAAACATTTTCTATTTGAATAATCAAATAGAAAAATAGAATATTATAAAGTAACTGTAATACATTATGCATGCAGTATAAGAACAGATTGTACCAATGTGGTTTGACATGTGGTGTCTGTAGACCATACAAAAAGAAATGATAATTTCTCTAACTCCATTGAGAATCACCCTGCTGAGCTGAGTAATGATAGTCATGCTGTGTTGGTGCTTTGCTCTCGACACCTGCTGCTTAAGTTCGCTTACAATTCATGAGCTTAAGTTCAACTCTGACAATGGCTATCCAGTGGGGCTTTACATTCTCTGTGTAAGGCTCATAATATACTGTAGTTATTATTTTTGTTTGCACCTATAGCAACATTTTCTTTTCTTTTTTTTTTTATTTTTCTTCTCTACTTGATCGCCTGTTAGTTCCATCACAAGAGTCAAATCTCCTCTATCATATGACAGCTACTAACTGGTGAGGGTGAGGTTTAACATGTCAAGATGCGTGAAGCCAGCCAACCGCATCTTATCAAACTGCTGCTCAAGTGGAGTCACAGGGCAGCGTAACACACTCAGAGGAACATGCTAACCTCTCTTCTGCATACATGAGCCCAAAGATGTCAATGATTTGCTGTAATTGATAGGGGGGAGAGAGAGTATACCATCCCTCTCACCCAATTTTGGTGGCTGCTGGCATCATCTGGATGATCTTTGGGTGATCTCAGGGTGAATGCTTTTCTACTGAGCCCCACCAGCAGTATTTTGTAATGAATTTAGTTTTTGACCTAAGTTAAACTACTGTGACAATGACTAGGCAGTTACCAAGGATGAATGAAGCAATGCTATATACATCATTCATCATCAAGTTAATAAATGTGTTTTTTCTTTTCTCATGTTCATATCTCTTTGCTTTCCCACATGAAAGTAAAACCTTCACACTCATGCAATGTTTTTGTTTTTGTTGCTTCCCCATATGCACACCTCTAGTCTCAACCAGATGCCAACAAACCTTTCTGGCCAGGTTTCTAAAAACAACAAAGAAAGAAAAATGAATAATTCAATTCAATTCAATTTTATTTGTATAGCACTTTTTACAATAGACATTGTCTCAAAGCAGCTTTACAGAAATAT
>JANDJT010000199.1:23158909-23199736 GCA_024331685.1 Stegophilus panzeri | reverse complement strand
AAAAATGGAGAGTTGATTAAAAACAGCTCTTTCAAGGATTTTAGAAAGAAAAGGGAGGAGGGAAACAGGTCTGTAGTTGTCAACTACAGCTGGGTTAAGTGACGGTTTTTTAAGCAGTGGGGTAACCCGAGCCTGATTAAATGAGGTAGGGTATGTGCCAGTAGAGAGGGATGTGTTAAAGATGTGTGTGAGTGCAGGTGATAGTGTGGGACAGATGGACTGAAGAAGGTGAGAAGGTATAGGGTCAAGAGCACAGGTTGTGGGATGGCTAGAGAGGAGTTTTGAGACATCAGTCTCTGAGAGAGGAGATAAGGAGGCCAGTTGAGAGTTACATGGAGGAGGACCCAGTCTATGCATGTCTGGGGTTGAGAACTGGTTCCTGATTGATGTAACCTTGTTGGAAAAGAAAGGGGGAAAGTCGTCTGCAGTGTGAGAGGTAGGGGAAGGGGGAGGAGGGGAACAGAGAAGTGAAGAAAAGGTATTGAAGATAGTATGGGTGTTGGGAGAGCTGCCAATCTTCTCTTGGTAGTATGTGACTTTAGCAGTGGGGATGCTATGGGAAAAAGAGGAGAGAAGTGTTTGGTAATTGGTTAGGTCATTTGGATCATTAGATTTACGCCATTTCATTTTAGCTGCTCTTAGTTTGGCCCGGTCGTTACACAGAGCTTCTGAGGGCCAAGGGCTAGGGGGTGATAGCTGAAATGAGTCATCAGTTACTTCCTGCACAAACCTACACAGGTTTGTAACAAAAAGCCCTGCCTCTGGTCTTCATTCGCTGCTCGCTGACAGTGGTATATGAATCATAACAGACCAGGACATCTGACCAATCAGAGCAGAGTATGCTCTCTGAAAGGAGGAGCTTAGAATTAATCCTTTAGAATGGATCACTTAATGAGTCGTTTGTGACAGTTAGGAAAAAAAGGTAATGCTACAATTTAAATTATGAGCACATTAAAGCCACATTTCTAAACCATAATAGATGCACTTTAATGGTGTGAATTCTTTAGTTTTCCAGATTTCTTGAGTTAATACTGATGTCTGGTAAAATTTCATGTTAACAGCCCGATTAGAAATATAATTACTGAAAAAAATGTTGACACGTCCAATACTTATTTCCCCCACAGTATAATATACAGAATCAACACTCATCATTAAATTCGATTTCCCACCTTATACCACAACCCAGGAAATACGATAGCCTGTCTTGGCATGCTTAAAGGAAAATGCTAATAGTTTGTGCATTTATGTGCCATAATAAACCATATACTATCACTTAAAAGTTTAGACACCACCTACTAGTCTATAATAATAGTATAATATAATAGTAGAATAATAATGAATGGAATAACACTATGAAAAAACAACATGCAATTATGCAATGACCAAAAAAAGTACTACTTGTTGCCCAGGTGTGCCCTCTTAGATTGTATTTTTTAAACACTTAATAGCTCTCAATATCTGCTCTTGGTTTGAGCTCTTGGTTTCTACTGTGAAGACTGCATTCGTTGTTAAAAAAGATAAACCAACATGAAGATCAGAGAGCTGTCTATAGGAGAAAAGTAAGCCATTTTGAAGCTAAGAAAAGAGGGAAAATGGATCAGAGCCATTGCATGAACATAGAGTATACACAATACATCAATTTGGAGTGCCCTGAAACAGAAAGAAACCACTGGTGTATTGACAACCAGACATGGAACAGGGTGGTCAAGGAAACAACACCAGTTGATGACAGAAACATTGTGAGAGCTGTGAGGAAAAACCTCAAAACGTCTGGGTTACGCATGTAACCCTCTTCCATGAGAATGGAACGAGATATTGTGTGAGCTTCACGCTGTGGGACGCACCCTCATGCGTGACCGGCATCTGAAGCTTGTGTAACATTATGCCTATTTATAGGCCTGCCATGATCAGGTGACGTGGCAATTAAGCGCGTAAAAAAATGCACTTGTGAACTGTGCCGTCAGCCGCTATTATCTGAAGCGAAGACGCAATTCACAGGCATGCCCCAGTATGACAAAGCTACGCAACATCTCGTTCCCTTCTCAGGGAACAGGGTTACATGCATAACCCAGACGTTCAAAGGGAACTCAACGTTGCATGAGCTCCATGCTGTGGGAACAACAATACCCACTCCATCATACTAAGGATATGGCCTGTACAAAAAGAACCGAGCCCAAGGGTCACTGCAAGACACACGAGCTCGGGGTGGAATGTATATCCAGGCTGTACTATCGAATGAATGTGCATGGCGTAGACCACCACGCCACAACACACACATCCTGTAAGGGTACCCCTTTGGACAAAGTGTTTGAGGAGGTGACACCCTTAGTGGAATGAGCCCAGAGGTGTAGCGAGACCGCGCGCCTCATATGCGATAGAGATTGCTTCCACTATCCAATTAAGGATGTGCTGCTTTGACACAGCATCATCTCTACTGTCACTGCCAAAGCAGATCAACAGCTACTCCATCTTACGCCACTGGCCGAAGGGTGGACAAAAGTACAGAGAGCCCTTACTGGACACAGTAGGTGCAATTTCTCGTGTCTGTTATTATCATCTTGTGATAAGGAGACACCCCTAGAGTGTTGACCTGAGGCTAGAAAACGGGGACGCATCCTAATTCTCAGACCACATAGGGATTGCCACGTAACACTGATTACTCTCAGAGGTTTCATCCTTGGATGAAACCCCCTACTTTTCAGCCACCAATTAAATGGTCTCCTGTGCAAAAGGCCCAACGGTATGATGTCAGCTGCTGCTGCCATAAGCCCCAACAGTCTCTCGTAGAGACTGGAGAGGATGCCCAGTTCCAGCTTTATCTTGCTTGTACTATATTATAATAATATAGTATAATATAGTATAATATAGTAACATGTACTATATTACATGTAAAACATGTTGCATGTCATTCATCTTGCATTCTAAAAACATTCGCATACAAATTATGTAAATTGGGATGAGGTTCGCGTATCATTATCCATGACATTGTTCAATCAGTGGGGCACCTGCGCTTTATTTTTACGTTCATGTCTATGTCAGCTGCCGTGCGATCACTGGTATGTGCTGCTCCGGATCTCAGTCACTCACTGAACAGAGCAGATGCAGAGAGAGGTGTGAGTGCAGCAGGAAAGCAAGACCTCGTGCTTGCAGTACCGTACTGGTGACATTTGGAAAGTTGCTAAGGTTTGTCCAACATGTTGTTAGATTTGTCGCTAGGCGCTGTTTTTTGCAACAAAAAAACAAGTTGCTAAAGCAGTCTGAAAAGTCGCCAAGTTGGCAACACTGGTCTGCACTGACAGCTAGATAAAAGGCAGGCTAAACTTCGCCTCTCCCCAGCAAAAATAAAATACAGAGGGAGCGAGAACGCGGGGTTTTTCCATTTATCTACACTCTATTTGAAAAGCAATAAAATACACAGAGTATCCAAATGATGCCCTGTCTGTCTTTTTTTCTTGAAACCAGTTTGCATCCCCCTTCCGATCTCACTGCACCCCCCGTGTTGAGAACCACTCATCTAAAAATAAAACTGATTTTCTATAACCAAACCAGATCCAGATTGTAGAGGTAGCTCCTCGTTTAGCGATAAACTCCTCCTCAGCTTCACATCCGCCTTCTGCCATATTTGTTTTTGCTCTGCACGTGAGCTGTGAATGGGTCACACACCGTGGCACACAGAAATACGTCATCAACTAGGTTTTATCGTTATTAGCACGGGAAGACTAATTCTTATCGTAGGGAGTTTTTCTACCGGTATATCGCAAATGATAAGATATCGCCCATCCCTAGTGTCTAGGCAATATTTCTATGTGGAAATATGTGTCTTTTAGATCTATTGTCACAAACCAGTCCTCAAACTGAATCTGTGGAATGATAAGTTTGAGCATTAGCATCTTGAACCTGTATATCCAAAGACTACGCTTCAGATGATGCAGATCTATACTGTGGTGAGAACACGTCTGAACCAGTAGGGGTCGAGCTCTGAACTGGACCCTGTAACCCTTTTTTATGTTATACAGAACCCATGGAGATACATTTGGCAGTAGTTTCTATGCTGCCAGATGGTCTTTTAGTGATGTTAACTTTCCCACATTCTATTGGAGGGAAAGCATGAGATTTTCGTTGCCCTGTGACTGCTCGCTAACCAGAGAACACTGAAAACTTGGGACAACCTTGGCTAGGGTCAGCCCTACAGTAGTACTGGGAGCTAACTGCCCTAACAACCATGTCCCCTGATACGTCCCTCCGTGACCCCTCGGGACCACTCCTACTTTGTCTGCTTGGACTTTCTCAGATTAGGCCTGTGACTGTGGCCGCCCTGTCCCCCTGGCTTTCTGTGGCGGGAGGTGGGCTGCCACACTCGCTTCTGTGCCTCCCATGCACTAGCGCTGGGTGAACTCGACACAACAGGGAAGGAACTGGCTGAATGTCGCCATATGTCCAGTTCACTCTGTAGGTCTGCTTGGTAGGCCTGCAACACTGCCATTGTCTGCAGTGACCCACAAGCAAGACCCACTACTGCATAGGCCTTGTCCACCAATGCCGTGGTGGCCTTACATGGCTTGGATGGCAAAGCCAGCCCCCCTAAATTACCTGCCGTAGATTGAGAGAGGTAGCCTCCTCCACCTTTGGCATAGCTAAATAGCCATGCCGTTCACTCCTCACGATGGCCGAATAATCTGACATTGTGGGGTTATAAATAGGGTTATGTATGGTTTTTCCACAGAAGCGTGATATTTTGTCATGCACATCTGGAAAAAAGGGAGTTTTCTGCAGTGTGAGGGAGATTTATTTTCACTGGGGAGAAAAAAGCTCATCCAGGTTTAGTAATCACTTCAAGCAGCTCTTTCTAAGATTGAGAGCTACCCTCCATTTTTGGTACACGCTTCTGGCTCCTTGGAGTCAGAGAGGAAATTTGTTCTTTTTTTTTTGGCTTTCCATAGCAGAAGGAGGAGTCGCGACGCGAGCTCCAAAATCTGACGGAGAGCCAGCCTGGAATACAGAGCAAGAGATAGAGCAGCGCTCGTTTCTGGCTCCTCTTCCAGATCCATACGAGATCCCCAGAACCTTAGCCAGTTGGCTGCCTTAGCAGCGGCTGGCCCAGATCCACAAGGCTCTGAAACCCACCTCCCTTCAGCCACGAAGAGAACGAGTCGCGAGCAGAGCTGCCTAATTGTAAAGTGTTCACAATGCGCACAATCAGAACTCTTAAGGGCTGCCCTGGTGTGCTCCATCACTAGAAACTTCACACAGAAAGTGAGTCCATCTGTGATTAAATGGGAGCAAGGTGTAACACACTTCCTGAATTTGTTCTGACTCATACATTTTGGGAGAGAAATGTAAATAGATTATTCTAAAGAGAGGAAATGAAGAGTCTTTTTGCGAGCGTTACACAAACGACCAACATGCAGTCTCACTGAAGATAATAAGGCTGACAGCGTGGTTCACATATGCTGTTTTTATATCACGCGACGCACTTAATTACCATGTCACCTGATTATGGCAGGCCTATAAATAGGCATGATGTTATACAAGCTTCACATGCCGGTCACACATGAGGGCACTTCCCACAGCATGGAGCTCATGTAACGTTGAGTTCCCTTTAAAAGGGAACAACAGTGGGTGACATAACCAACAACCTCCACAGGGCAGGGGTGAAGGTATCACAATCTATCATTCGAGGAAGACTTCGAGAGCAGAAATATAGCGGTCATACCAGAAGATGCAAACCACTCAGCATTAAGAATCGGAAAGCCAGAATGGGATTTGCAATGAAATGCAGAGATGAGCCACAAAAGTTCTGGAACCAAGATTAACCTCTACCAAAGTAATGTAAAGGCCAAAGTCTGGAGAAAGTAAGGATCTGCTCATGATCCAAAACATATGAGCTCATCAGTCAAACACAGTGGAGGGTAGTGTCATGGCTTGGGCTTGCATGGCTGCTTCAGGAACAGTCTCAATAATTTTTATTGATGATGTAACTTATGATGGTAGCAGCAGAATGAATTCAGACATCTACAGAAACATTCTGTCTACCAATTTACAGAGAAATGCTCAAGTCTAATTGGGAGAAACTTCATTATGCAGGAAGACAATGATCCAAAACACACTGCCAACTCAACAAAGGATTTCATTGGGGCAAAAAGTGGAAGATTTTAGAATGGCCAAGTTACTCACCAGATCTTAACCCAATTGAGCACCATTTCAACTCCTGAAGAGGAACCTGAAAGGAGAAAAAACTGAAAGAACCTGCAGTACAGGCCTGATAAATCATCACAAAAGAAGATTGCAACAGTTTGGTGATGTCAGTGGGTCAGTGACTTGATGCAGTTTTTGCAAGCAAAATATTAAGTGATACTTACTTTAATGTACTTTAAGACTATCTGTTCCAATACTTTTGCTCACCTAAAAATTGGGTGGTCTATCACCAAAGGTGCCATTTTATTGGTGCCATTAAGTTGTTTAACACGTCTAGATGTAAATATCAGGAAATGAAAGCTGAAATTCTGAGCTATTGCCTCATATTCATCTTTAGATCTCAAACCTAAATGTCTTCAGTGTATAGCAAAAACAATAGAATAGCCCTTGCCATTCCAATACTTTGAGGGGACTGTGTTTGTGATGTTTAACAGGCTTCAATTGATAATGCAGGTTTCTACAAAGTTTAATCCAGATTCTGCACCTGTACTCCTGTGTCTTACCCTTAGAAAAGCAGTTGTCAACTAACAGACGGTGTTTTGCATGCAGACCCAGCAAAGTATTCAGTGGACTAAACTGAATATTTGGGAAAAAAAAAAATATATATATATATATATTGTAGCAGAGATGTTAAATGTAAATGAAATCTATTTTTAAACATGAACCAGTGTGTCTGTAGCAGATCATTTTTTGCAGCTTATCCTTATCACATGCATTTATTTAAGTGATTTAGCGCAAAGCCGATTATCAGACCTAGAGACTTTATGTCAGAAAGGGAAACATTTTCATATACTTTCAAAGACTTTTCATTTTATTTACCCTCTCTGGTCTGATTACCAAACTGAACAGAAATGTTTTTTGAAATGGTCAAAAAAAGTTGACAACAGAAACTGAATGGACAAAGAAGTATGCCTTTATTGTAGCTTCTTCTAATTCAAAACACGTCTTGCTGCTTTGTCCATGGTGCTAATGAAAATTGGTAATGTGAAGCACCAGTGAGAAACAAAAACAATTACTTTAAATTGTCTCAGTTATAGCCATAAGCAACTACATAAGGATGCTGATCATAGATTTCAGTTCAGCATTGAACACAATCAACCCACAACAACTTATAACAAAGCAAATTGCACTTTATGTAGTCTTGAGTTGCACCATGGTCCTGGAGAAATGACACTTCATTCCAATGTCCATCCATCTATCCATCTTCTGTACGGCTTATCCTACACAGGGTCGGGGGGAGCCTGGAGCCTATCTCAAGGGACTCAGGACATAAGGCAGGGGACACCCTGGATCACACACACACTCACACACCCATTCAGTTGATCATGGCAATCCGTTTACATGCATGTCTTTGTACTGGAAGAGGATACTGCAGTACCCGGAGGAGAACAAGCTCCGCAAACACCAGGACAGAGGTAGGAATCAATCCCCCAACCCAAGAGGTGCGAAGCATACATTCTAACCACTAAGCCATTGTGCCCCCTTCATTCCAGTGTATACAAGCTATACAGAGGAATGACAATAAAAACCCACTTGACTTGACTTGATAAACTAATCGCTAATGGTTAAGCATTAAAAGGTAATTTGACATCATTCCATTATGTTAGTTTCTTATGTAGACCTGTGCACTCAAACAATATTTTACGTAGCTGGACCTTTTCAAATTTAATTTGCATTAAAAAATTTGTACAATTTCACTTAAACTTTGGAGATATTGCCCATCTAATTTACATGTACTCCATACACATCATAGTGGTTTTTAAGCTAATGACTAATTGGTCTTTAGCTGCTTAACGCTGACAAAATTCAAATTCAAGGATTTTCATGGGCCAATTCATATGATTTGTGATGAATGATTAAGATTAAGGCTGGATTATGAGTTTATGAACTTTTCTTATAGCGTGATTCATGTAAAATTCAGCAAACCCACTTTAGCTTGCTGGATTTCCTACACATTTTGTGACTGGGTTAGTGTAGTTTATCACCCAAAAAAGGGTTAGATGAGGAGGCTGACATAGGTTAGTAGAATGGAAGTGGCATATAAATTTGTGTTATATATTCTAAAAGGAAGGATAAAAATCACAATGCTAGTTTTGGTTCTACTGGTTAAAAAAAAAACACTTTATATTTATCTGGACAGATACATTTTGTGAATTTGACTTAATGAGTTTCAAAAGGGACATATAAGTTGGCTTTAGGCTGTGAAAACATTGCTTTTATAGAGCAACTGAAGCTGCAGTTTCCCAAAATAGCTGCAAAGGCCAAGCACAGCTCATGCACTGTGTTGGATGTTGGATTAAGGTTAACAGAGCCTGAAAAAACAAAAGGGGGGGAGGGAGGGAGGCAAGAACAGTGCATTACCAACTGATGAAAAAAAATGAAATGAGACGTAACAAATTATATTTTAGATCGGCTAACCAAAACAAAGGGGGGTTCCAGGAGAGCAATGAAGTAACAAACAACCACAGTGCAACCTTTAGACTTAATAGTTCTTCAAGCACAGGTGTTCAAACAACTTCTGGACTTTTTTCTTATCTCCAGGTGTCCATATATCTTGCACACCCTACTGCTACAAAATCCAAAAAGCTCAGAAAGACAAATCCATAGTTGAATCCTGCCAAATCGCAATTAACGGTTGTTCAAGAAATCCCCTCTGTGCTGAAGATGCTAATCTCCTCTACCCATGTTAATTGGACATGTGGTGACAAATTGGGGCAACACACGCAGTACCATACTCCCTGCCTGTAGTTAGCTTACAAACAGATGTCCAAGTGGCTACAGAATGAAGTCAC
The DNA here is from genome assembly GCA_024331685.1 of Stegophilus panzeri. NCBI lineage: Eukaryota > Metazoa > Chordata > Actinopteri > Siluriformes > Trichomycteridae > Stegophilus > Stegophilus panzeri. The sequence goes on along the minus strand of JANDJT010000199.1, from coordinate 23,190,749 downwards.
ATCTTTATTTTGTTTGATCTGCAATCAAGAAATCCAGTGAGCTTTGATTATATAAACTTGGAACATTATGGTCAGATATTCAAGCTTGTGTAATTACTTAATTTATCATTATCAGCATGTTTGACACATTTGAGAATTTATTAGCGAAAAAAAGAAAGAATTTGGTCTTTGGTATCCAGTCCTTATTATCATGCTGTTGATGATTATTAATGCATGGTGAAATTAATCCTGGGTTTGAGACATAGTTCACACTAACATACTTTAGGTAAAGCTCTAACCTTTCATCTTTCATCTGTTCATCTTTCCATCCACATTAAAAGGTTGTCTTTGACCACTGAAAAATGCATATCAAATGCACTCTTCAAAGTGTATATAACTGAAAATGTAGTTTTAGTGTTTTAGTAATGGTAAGGAAAAACGTAGCTTTTCAGAACAAAAAAAACGTCTGGGTTACGCATGTAACCCTGTTCCCTGAGAATGGAACGGGACGTTGTGTTTAGCATAACACTATGGGGGAGCGCCCTTGTGCACGACTCGCATCTGAAGCTTGTGTAAAATCATGCCTATTTATAGGCCTGCCATGATCAAGTTACATGGGTTACAGGGTTACATGCGTAACTCAGACGTTCCCTTTCAAAGGAAACTCCACGTTGCGTTTAGCATAACACTATGGGAATGAGAATACCCACTCCGTCATACTGAGAGTACGGCCTGTTCAAAAAGACCCAAGCCCGAGGGTCACTGCAAGACACTCGAGCCTGGGGCGGAATGAATATCCAGGCTGTAATATTGAATGAATGTATGTGGCGTAGACCACACTGCAGCAGCACACACATCCTGTAAGGATACCCCGTTGGACAAAGCCTTCGAGGAGGCGACCCCCCTTGTGGAATGAGCCCTTATGCCCAGAGGCATAGCGGGACAGCGTGCCTCATAAGCGATAGAGATTTCTTCCACTATCCAATTAGAGATGCGCTGCTTTGACCCAGCATCATTTCTACTGTCGCCACCAAGCAGACCAGCAGCTGCCCTGACTTACGCCACTGGCCGAAGCGTTGGATGTAATTACAGAGAGCCCTTACTGGACACAGCAGGTGCATTCTCTCTTGTTCTGGTATGAGGAACAGAGGAGGGCAGAAAGCCTGCAACACCACAGGCTGGGCAGCAGATGTAGGCCCGTTACGAATATAATCCGGCCTAATATACAGGAAGGCCTTGCCTAATCCAGGGGTAAAGTCAAGGCAGGAAGGGGCAACAGCGAGAGCTTGTAGATCTCCTACTCGCTTGAGAGATGTCAGGGCCAACAGAAGAGCTACCTTTAGAGTCAGAAGCTTCTCAGAGGTTGACTCTAAGGGCTCAAATGGGACATCTGACAGACCTTCCAGGACCACAGAAAGGTCCCAGGCCGAAGAGTACAGTTCGGATGACACAGATCTAAAACTGGCCGCATTCTCCAATCTTTGTTGCGGATCAGGAAATAATGTCTGTAGAAACCTCCCTCCCTCAGGGAACAGGGTACACGTTCTATGGCCCCTTTGTCCAAGCGGGATCCTACTTCCTGTGCTAACATCGGGCTCTGCTCTGTGCTGACTACTGTGGTGAGCACACCTCTGAACCCGGGGGGTCAAGCTCTGAACTGGACCCGGTAACCCTTTTCTACGGTAGACAGAACCCATGGAGACACATTTGGCAGTATTGGAAAATACTTTTCCACATTCTATTGGAGGGAAAGCAACAGATTTTCATTGCCCTGTGACAGCTCACTGATAGAGAACACTGAAAACTTCTGACAGCCTTGGCTAGGGGAGGCCCTACAGTAGTACTGGGGGCTAACTGCCCGAACAACCTCATGTCCCCTGATACGTCTCTCCACAGCCCCTCAGGACCGCTCCTCCTTTGTCTGCTTGGCCTTTATGACCATTCTCAGATCAGGCCTAGTAGCATGCTGTGACTGTGGCCGCCCGGTTACCCTGGCTGTCTGCGGGGGGAGCCGGGCCACCACACTTGCATTCTTTGCCTCCCTCGCACTAATGCTTGCAAGTTCTGGTGAACTTGACACAACAGAGATGGAATAGGCTGAATTCCGCCATATGTCCAGCTCACTAAGCAGGTCTGCTTGGTAGTCCTGCAACACTACCATTGTCTGCAGTGACCCACAAGCAAGACCCACTACTGCATAGGCCTTGCCCTCCAATGCCGCGGTGGCCTTATATGGCTTGGATGGCAAAGCCAGCCCACCTAAATTACCTGCCGTTGATGGAGAGAAGTAGCTCGCAAGTGCCTCCACCACCTTCGGCATAGCTAAATAGCCATGTCATTCACTCCCCAAGATGGTCGAATAATCCGACATCACGGGGTTATAAATACGGCTTATGCGTGGTTTTCCCCCAGAAGCGTGATATTTTGGAATGCACTTCTGGAAAAAAGCAGAGTTTTCTGCAGTGTGAGGGAGATTTATTTTCACTGGGGAGAAAGAAAGCTCATTCAGCCTTAGTAATCACTTCAAGCAACTCTTTATATGCTTGAGAGCTGCTCTCAGTTATTAGTACACCCTTCTGGCTCCTCGGAGTCAGAGAGGAATTATTTATTTATTTATTTATTTATGTTGGCTTTTCATAGACGAAGGAGGATTCACGACGCAAGCTCCAAAATCTAGCATCGAGCCGGATCCAGAAGACAGAGCAAGAGATAGAGCAGCGCTTGTCTCCAGCTCATCTTCCAGATCCATACAAGATCTCCAGGACCTCAACCGACTGGCTTCCTCGGCAGCGGCCGGCCCAGATCTGCGAGGCTCTAAAACCCATCTCCCTCTGGCTGAGAAGACAGCGAGTTGCAAGTGGAGCTGCGTAAATGTAAGGCGTTCACAATGCGCACAGTCAAACCTCTCGATGGATGCCCTGGTGTGCTTCAACCCTAGACACTTCACACAGAATGTGTGTCCGTCTGGCCACCCCCTCTTTAACTGCCACGTCACCTGATCACAGCAGGCCTATAAATAGGCATGATATTACACAAGATTCAGATACCGGTCATGTGTGAGGGTGCTTTCCACAGCATGGAGCTCATGCAATGTTGAGGTCACTTTGAAAGGGAACAAGGCTGATTCTGGGTATAAGACAAGGAAGTAACATCAAATGAGCAATATGTAGATCCCACTGAAAAGTACTAATTAACACACATGCAACATGTAACAGTGAAAATCACAGATGTTCACAACTATAATTTTTATGTGCAACAAACCCAGATTAGATATTTAAAAGCACATACCAGATGCCAATTATTTAATCATAAATATATTCGGTTTCTAAATGCTGTTGAATGATTACTGCATTTTCTATTTAGCAAAAAAAAAGTGCAATTCTTTCAAAGAGTTGTTTGTGTCCCACAACAAGAAATTTAAAGGAAAGAGTGGGATTGTTTTATACGAATGAACATGTAAGAAAAACTCATTCATCTCAATCATTATTTTTCATGCCACTTTTCTGGCATGCAATTTGTAGCTTTGCAGTAGTTAATTAGAAAGTATCAGAGACTCTAAGTTATAGGCATGCATCTTCTCTCTTCCCATCCTCAATGGAACAATATTAAAGCAATTTTTAAATCTAGTGGTGAAATACAGTGGATATTAAAAACTACAAACCGCTGTTCATATTGCAGGTTTTTGTGATGCAAAAAATAAAACCATGATAAATCATGTCAGATATTTTTTCCACCTTTAATGTTCTCATGTATTTTAGATGAAGACGCTTCCAGATGTATAATGTGATAGTTAGGGCAGTGTTGAAGTGGCAAGGGTTAAACACCCTGTCAACAGGAATTTGGACTATATTTGGTCAGCATCTGATCTGACGAGTTTCTCACCCACATGAGAAAAAGCACTTGGCTGGCCGTTCTCACTCTCCTCCATTTTCATTGTTTCTATTTCTCTCTTTTACTGGAGAGAAGGACAAAAAAATAAAACTCACTGATGCCTTATGTAACAGATAACTGACAGCTCATTACTACAGCTGGCCCCCCTCCCTTCTTCATTAGCTGGAACAAAACCATGTAGCACAGAATTCATTAAAGACAATCAAAGACTGCTTCTCTAGGGCCATTTAATATAGCTTCCATTATTAACATTATCATTATTATTATTAATACTCTTTAAATTGGAGGCCTTCATGTAAGGTGCGTCAGCAACAGCATTAGATTCCAAATGCCTTTGATCAAGTGTTCTCCTGAGGTCACGACCTTCAGACATCCCTGCTGGAGGAAACACAGATCCAAGCAAATCCCAGCCCTGATGTAGCTGCCATAACAAGCCAAAACACAACCTTGATGAGACCATAATATTGGCCAGAACATATCTTTTATTTTAGCCCACTCTTCGGAACACATGCCTTGCTTATTTATTCTCACTTGTATCTAGTTTGGTGGGCACACGGTGGCTTAGTGGTTAGCACGTTCGCCTCACACGTCCGGGGTTCGAGTCCTGCCGGGGCCATGTGTGTGTGGAGTTTGCATGTTCTCCTTGTCCTGCGGGGGCTTCCTCCGGGTACTCCTCCCCCAGTCCAAAGACATGCATGGTAGGCTGACTGGTGTGTCTAAAGTGTCCGTAGTGTATGAATGGGCGTGTGAATGTGTATGTGATTGTGCCCTGCGATGGACTGGCACCCTGTCCAGGGTGTACCCCGCCTTGTGCCTGATGCTCCCTGGGATAGGGATCATGCAGATACAGGTCAAGAGATAAAAAGATGAAAAGATAAAAAGATGTTCAGATGAAAAATCTAATTGGAAAAAAAGTGATCTCACTGGCTGAATAAAATGCCTTTGTAGTTTGTGTACACACTTTGCCATCTTTGGATGTAATGAGCAAACCAAATGCAATGAGGACAATATTCAGTAAGCCATGCTCTCATCCTCTTCAGCTCTTCTTGAATATCTATCTGACTCATCAACCCTAAATCCCAATCGCCTGCTTCCTTTTTGCTAGCAATTACGATGGAATTTCCAGTTTGAAGGGCTTTCTATTCCATGCCTCACTTTAACATTATCATATGATGAGAGCAACATTTCTCAACAAAGAAAAGTAGGCATCATTATCTCACCGATCATAGGAAAAGCTTGAGCGTGAGCTCCATAACTGAGTAGGACTGAATCACAAAGTCCCAGACCACAGAGAAACATCTACTTGACCTATACCTAATTTGACCCTGTAGTTTATATGTATTGTGAGTAGGGCTCATAATCAGGACAAAAAAAAAAAATGTACACAACTGTAATCATAACCATTCTTACCTGTTCCAGAGACAAACGTTTATTTCAAATCTCTGTTACTGGTTCATAACATTATTTTGTTCATTCCATGTAGCCCACTAACATATTATTTATGGATTATCTGGCATGGTTTCATTTAGTGTATCATTTTACATGCACTGTTCAGTTCAAGCTATAACGTTACATGGCTTCAGTTCATGGATGAAGAATTTAATTAATTTACGTAGATTATGTAAACAAGTAATTCACTTCACAATAGCTAACAACAGATTTACTACAGCCACACCACATAACTAAAGCCATACCACACTTAAAATTCACAAACACACACAACTAAATCACACACACATACATGCACTGTACACAGAAATGAGAAAGATGGTGTTGTACATTTTACTTATTTCAATTATTACAATAACTACACTTTATATTATTCCTTTCTTTCTTTCTTTCTTTCTTTCTTGCTTTCATTCCCCTCCCCCCATGTCCTAATAAGCATCACATCTGTTTTCCTTCTACTGTCCCATCTGTGTTATGTTTCCTGTTACATCTAATGTCATATCAGTTACCCTATACACCAACCACTCAACCATATTAACCTCCAAATGTACATTTATTTACAATCTCCCATTCCTGAAGAGGACATAGATGATCAAATATCTATCAATAAAGTCTCAATGGTCCCCACCCCCTATCCCCAAAAAAGAATAAAGAAACACATAAATTAATAAATAAACAAACTTACCACATATTGTTTTTTAAAAAAAGAACCATGTTCCTCATTACGTTAAAGTTTGCATTAAAAAAAATAACCATGCTTATTGCACTGCTTAAAAAACAGCTTAGCTAGCTAACCTAGACTAGGGATGAACATTTAGCCTGCTAGCATGTCTGTGCATTTTAACAGAAAATTTGCTAACTCTATTTTGACAATGTATAGCATTTGCATTTAGACTTGTTTTGACAACAACAACTTCAGGTAAATGATTGTGGGTTTTTAGCTACATACCCTTGGGTACCCTGTGTGGGTCAAAAAGCTTTACAGAACAAACAGGGTTTCTTATTGTTCTAACCACCTTACCAATGTTATGATCAGGTTGGCATGAAGGAGAGATTTAATTTATTTCATTTCTAAATCCTGAATGCCAGGTACATGGTATTTACTCATTCTGGTCTAAAGAACCAACATAAAGAAGGCTCCTACAATGACAGTAACTGGAGGCATACAAACAAAACATACTGTATGATGGACATATTTACCTCCACAGATTGCTCATTTACTGTACTTAGGATGAGTACAACACAAAACAAATAAAGTTTGAACACCCCAAATTTCCTTTATATAAAGAAGCTAACTGGTAATGATGACAGCCCTAATAACTGGTCTGCACAACTGTCACTCAGACTGACATGTCATGTGAAAAGCCATTTTGCTGTGTAAATCAACTCAAAGGAGTGAGCTGCGGAGTGGCACTCTGGATGGGTGGCACTGAGACACATACAGACAGGTCATTAAAATGATAGACGGATTGAGTCCGAATCAGACTAATATGTGACAAGGGTTTGTGTTCAGAAAATTCTGCACAAAGTACCACTGAAGAAAAACTTTTTGACCTCATTTCTTAAATCCAGTAGATCTCTAGGACATTCACACCAAAAAAAATTGGATTTCTGCCATTAGTGGACGTGAGGTAGGTAGTTTAATGGGATAGCTTTTAACATTAAAAGAAAAAAGCTAGTAGGAGCCAGGGGCATTGCTAGCCAGTAAAATTTAGCTGTGCACCAGTAAAAATTTCCTGATAAATCATTGTCTGATGAGATAGATTGCAGTAGATAAGTTTAAAAACAGGTTTTCCTATTCACTGAATGTTATTGTTTACATCATTTGAATGATTTAAATCATGAACGTTGTTTGTAACACCAACTGAAGCAAAAATATCCTGCGCATCCTTTTCAATCATAAGCCCCACCCCCCTCACTGTGCTCCGCCTGCCTTCACTTTTCCCCATGGAAACCTCGACTTGCAGTCAGACCATAATTCATACTATGACACTGTAACTGAGGAGAGGTAACCACGAGACTAACACACATTGTTGTGTTAATAAGTAGTATGTGAATTTGTGTTTAGCTGACTGAGGACATCCCATTTTCCAGAGCTAATTTACTCGGCACAGATTTGATCAATAACTTTAGCTTGTCAGCTGCTAAATGACTGCTTGCTTATCTCTTTTAATTTGGCATTCTGCCACCAGAGTTGTGTAAGTTACTCAGTATAATTAATTAGTTACAGATTACTAATTACTACTTTAAAATTGTATTTGATCTGATTACATTACTGATTACTGCATGTAAAAAGTAATCAGATTACTAATTACTTTACTTTCACATTACTTTCAAAACCTATCAAGCCTACAAAAATACACTACAAAGTGAATCTCAGTTCTGTCAGTAATTTTAGCACGCAATTATGACATGATCAAAAAAAGTCAGATTTATCATGATACTTGCCTCGGGTGTTGTCACTGTTTGTAGAACATAAAACTTTTCTAACTAGGCTAGTTTGGTGTCGCTAGCCAAGGGGAGGTATGCGTTTAGCTGCTACAGTGCCATGCAAAGTACTCTGCAGGACCTATGTGTATTTATTTCAGGAATTTTAATAGAAATTAGTTATGGTCAATTATCAGTTTGTCACGATTTCCTCTTGCACTAAATGCTGGAGCACACAGTGCGTTCCGAAGCTCAAAGTACATGCTTCCGGATTTCAGTGACATTGACTTTGTTAACGTTCTACACGTGCATCTGTTAGGGTTTATGTCCCGTCTCCGCCCCTGTATTGTCACTGGTTGTTTCCCGTATGTATTATCATTACACTCATCTGTTTTGTGTTCACCCTTGATTACGTTTGTCATTTAAACCCCTCGTCTCACTGTACTTTGTGAAGTATTGAGTGTTATCACCGTGCTAAGCCTTTGGTCATTGTGTTTCATTTCATGGTTTTTGATCTCACGTCTAGTTTCTCGTTTTGTGTTTTGCCTTGCCTCATTTATGCCCGTTTGCTGATCGCCTGACCATTTGCCTGTTTGACCACGCCTATGTCTCACATTTTGGATTTGTCTGCCTATCTTGCCTATAATAAAGCTCTTATCTGCACTTGCATCTATCCTAACCTCCATTACGTGACACAATTAAAATGTAAACTTGCATTGATGCAGTTAATGTTGTTAGTAATTGTTTAATGACCATGGTAAAACAGAATTCCAACTCTATAAAAATATAGAGTTTGTCATCAACCTAACAGTAGTCTACGTGGTTTACATAGTCAATTTTAACAAAGCCCTTTACTGTAAATTCAAATCTAAAAATGAACCAATGAAAAGATGCCTCTGGAGCCCCCCCTTACACATTTTAAAGTACTTTTGTAAAATTCTTTGGAGGCCTGTGCCCCAGTAGTGATCAAACTCTAGAAACACCCATGGTAGGAGCTAATTTACCACTTAAAATGATCATTAATGCATTGCAAAAATAAGGTATAAGATTGAGGTGTTGGTGTGTGGATGTGAAAAAATAAACAGTCATATCCAAAAGCTTTTATTGAAAGAAATTTAAGCTATGAGCTACTTCATTTAATGTCTAACAAGATTGGAGACTCTTCTGGAGGGGTCTTAGATCCTCCTCATATTTCAAGTGCCTCTATATTCAATAATCTTTTTGTGCATGTTGACAACAAAAATGGCAACTTGGCAAAGTAAAAATACCTTATACCTGAAATGAACCAAATACAAGATTATTAAAGCATGTATAAAAAGCAAAAACAAAAAAAATATTTAAAAAAAAAAAAAAAAAGCATTATTTTTGTATTCTATTAGCAGATAATTGTGTTTATATATATATATATATATATATATAATAAATAACACACACACACCCATCTTCTATACCGTTTAATCCTTTTCAGGGTCACGGGGAAACCTGGAGCCTATCCCAGGAAGCATCGGGCACAAGGCGGGGTACACCCTGGACAGGGTGCCAATCCATCGCAGGGCACACAATCACACACACATTCATACACTACAGACACTTTGGACATATATATGTATGAAGCTTGAAATAGTTTTATTTGCAGGTAATTGGTCTATTATTATTATTATTATTATTATTATTATTATCTGCCAATAGAACTATTTCAAGGTTGATATTTGTAAAAAATTAGCAGAAATTTCTTGGTATTTTATTTGGGGGTTTTTTGTAATCATATACACAGGAAACACCAGCTACATTTGACTTTATGATATTTAAATTATTGCCACTTTTTTTTGTAGTTTTCCTTTGCAGTAAAGCCTTTGTGTTTGCATTCTCAAAAAACTAAGCTGATCATTACAAAACATTGATTTTGTGATTCCATGAGGTATCTTTCATACCTCTAGTCTGAACCTCCTGGTAATCACAATACAGGAACTGGATTATAATATCCTGGATCTAATATCCTGAATATTATATTTATCAAAATTGATGATGCTATCAATATTCCCAACAGCCACATTATTTTACAGCGGGTTTTGAGTTGTTCATGGTCAAAGGTTTGGTTTTTGTCTCATTAGACCACAACACAATTTGCAGTTCCAGTGAAGCTGGGTGATGTTTAGGTGCTATTTTGTGGGTTTGCTTTTAGCAAGGGATTCATCCATGTGTCTCTTTCAAATAGCTTGTGGTTGTAGTGTTTAAGGTGAGACACGGCAGGCAAAAAAAAAGTCATTTTTGTGCATACTGGTCGATTTTGGTATATTTTGCTTCTGTAACATGTCTTATTTAACAGTGATACCATAAAAATGACAAAAGTTCACATTAAAATGTTTATTTTTAGGCATTTTCCTCTAACTTTGTCAAAAAGCATTTTTCAAACATATCTCCAAGGCCGTTTGTAAAAACAGCTAGTGTTTGGTATCAATGGAAAGCTCATTCTCTCTAGCATCATGGTAGCTGGTCTAAATATGGTGATTTCCTATTCAGAGCTCATCAATATGGAGAAACTAAAGGCCGACCTAACCCAGGAGACAAAATTTCATTGACTAAGGATGTTTAAAGTCCATTTCTGGTGACCTAATTCGCCAAAATATGCCACGTGATGTGTTCCGCTAGTTTACCACAGACTGAGACATCAATGCAGCAGAGATGGGGAAAAAGCATCAAAAAAGAGACGTAAGTAGCTATCAATAGCTCGAATAAGTAAGCAAAGTACATTCTATTCTATTTGCGAGAACAAGAAAATGGACGTTTATAATGCATCGAAGCATAAAATACATACAATGAAGAACAATAGGAATATCCCCATAGATCCATAAGCCGGCATCAGCTGCACTACACTCAGATGCTTTCTGATGGAGACAGTGCAGCATTTAAGGAGATTGTTGCACTGAATCCTTATCCAGGACATGAAATAACAAAACTGGAATGCATCAACCATGCACATAAATGCATGGCATGGGTACAGCTCTAAGAAAACTTACTGCACAGGGGAAACTGGGTGGGAAAGGAGCAAGCAAGCTCACATATGCAAAATGTAAAAGCTTGCAAAATTATTACAGAGGGACAATGCTTAATAATCAGGGCAATGTAGAACAAATGAGAACCGCTATTTGGCTAGCCTCCTTCACTTCATGTCAACTGATAAGAATCCCCTGCATAACAGATGCAAACATTCATGGTGCTGGTACAGGAAAGCAGAGGAAAATGGTTTGATACCAGAGAGTGATCTGGTGGTTGAGCATGAGCATGCAGGTTGCACTCTGACAAAAGAGGCTGGCAAAAAGCTTATTCCTTTATATCATAGGATGTCCAGCGACAGCCTACTGCAGAGAATGCAACATGGGGGCACCCAAAATGCAAACGAGTGCTTAAATTCAGTCATTTGGTCAAGGTGTCACAAAACTGTATTTGTTGGCAAAAACAGAGTTGAGGCAGCAGCCAGTATGGCTATTTCAATATTCAATGAAGGTGCTTCTGCCATGTTATCTGTAATGGACAGATTGTGGCTTGAGACCACAGAGGTCACAATTAATGCAATTAAAAGTGTAGACAAGCTCTGAATAGTAAAAGCAGATTCTGTGACAAGCAGATTCTGCTTGTGCAAAACATAAAAGAAAGAGCTGTGACATAGCCAAAAAGGTCAAAAGACATAAGCAAGAGCTCAAAGAGGGGCCAACATATGAGGCAGGCATAGCAGACTAAGTTGGGGCCTCTCCTCTCTCCACCTCTTACTCTTATCCTTTCTCTTCTCCACTTCTCCTCTATTTGCCCTCCTCTCATCACATCTCCGTCTAGAATATAGTCACACAAGGCTATATATGAATTCATTTGTGTAGTAGAGCTTTGTGGGAAATGATAAATGAGTTACTGTTACAAAAAAAAAAAGAAAAAGAAAAAAAAAAGTTATTTCTAATCTGTAAATATGAAACTATGCAGTCAATATCTTTAACATCCATTTTCTCAAAATGAGTTTTTTTCAACATTCTGAATCAAAAATGTTAACTTGTGTAGCACTTACCTAAGCCATACTTTCCAGGCTCATTCTGTTATATTCTGATAATTATTACAGAAGGATTTATTAACACAGTGGGTTTTTTTTTTTTCCTGATTTACATACCATTTTTTGGATGTTCATAATATTTTTATATTTTTAATTGAAAAAAAAAAAAAGAAAAAAAAGGATATTCAAAATCTGTTATGTAAAAACCTGTAACTGATATGTTGTTAAAATGAAATAAAAAAAAAATATAACTATTTTCAATATCTAAATTTTTTTTTATATGTATAAGTGCATATATAATGAGAGGAGCTCATTTGCATATCTAAACATGTTTGGGGTTTTTTTTTTTCAGAAAACTTACAATGCAAAAAATAGTTGTAATAATATATATAATTTATTGGTAAAGTTTCAAGTTAATATCTTTACATTAAAAAAAACAAAAACAAACAAAAAAAAACCTGCAGTGTCTCGACTCTGAAACTCAACAACCCCAAGAATCTGCACAGGGCAGTTCAGAAACTGTGATCTTTGAGCTCTTCTTTTCTTTTCTCACCATCTCAATGAAACACTTCTCATGGAATTTTGTGGGTGAGCCCTAAATGACATAGTGTTCATAATGGCTAATTGTTTTTCTATACACTCTAAATATTGCAGAAGTATACCATTACAATCTTACTGCCTAATGTAGGCACTAATAAAAACTTAAAAGTGCTGTCTAGCCATATTTTTGCATCTCTAGCCTGTAACCAGTCATATTCAAATCAAGTTGTTAATACATGAAGTCATGACTTCATAAAATCAGACCTGTATATAAAATCATGCATAGGAGTTGCATGCAGCATGGCGACGTAAATGTCACATTCATTCAATCATTTCTTGCCATGTCTGATGCCCTGAGGGCAAGTTCTGAGTTCTGTCTGTGAGAATGCATGTGTACTTGTGTGTCAGGATTTTAATTAAATCTTTACCAAATGCCATTTCTAGGAATAGTGGAAGTTTAAACTCATGCTAGGCTACAGGCAGAAGCTCATGTAATACTTAAGTAAGGCCAGTAGAGAATAAGCAGAGCTCCCATAGTTACACGATGGCTGTACTTAAGGCAGCAGAGAGTGTGTTTAGTTAGTGTGTAATAGCATAACTGCAGGCTACAGATGGCTCACTCGGCAGGTGCTGTGCATAATGGTCATGAGGAAATGGTGAGTCCGTGGAGAGAGAGAAGAAATAATGAGGGGTTCGACGAGGAGAGAAAGAGTGCTCCTCCAATGGCCTGAGGGGGAAAAGGACCTCTACAGGTACTGTACATCTCTTTCCTTTCTGCCACAGTGTCTATTTTATTCTTGGAAGAATATCTACAGACATTTTAATCCAGGAGTCTCGTGTTTGATTTCAATCCATAAATTTAAAACAGCTTTCTCTTATTCACAGACAGCATTACTTAGTAATATGGCTCTTACTTAGTCTCACTTACTTTTTTTTTTTTTTAATTGTATTTTAAATATTAAAATATTTCTTCCGTTATTGATCTCCCACTGTTCCATATCAACATTCATGAAGTGAAAATTCATGCCATCATTAAACCAGGATAACGGCTGCCAATCATCAAACGACCCATTACAGCTGGGCTGAGCAAAAGTTGAAAAAGGAAAGAGAAAAGGAAAAAACAATGTCCATCCAACATCATACTTCAGGAAATGTTAAGTGAAGTAATGAATTCTTCTGAAGTGGTATGGCTATGTTTTATAATCATTAATAGAGTCCCTGTGCAAGCCAGAAAACCCATAACAATTCATTGGATTGTTCAATGTAGCCATGCATTATGCACAGGGATTAATTGAAAATAGCTGCTCAGGGACGAGGAAGTGCATTAAGAAAAAAAATGTCTGGAATCAAAAGTGGATTTTTTTTTTCCTAAATGGTTCATCTGGCATGTAATATTGCTAGATAAATTCATGGAGAGTTGGAGAGCAGTGTGTGTTTTAAACAAATGCATTACCTCATTACTGGAAGGAGAACAAGGCATGATGTTCTCTGAAAAGAAATACAGGCTGTTCTACACACATTCAGAGTTTTTATTTAAAATGGTACATTTTTCTGAGCCTGTAGCATAGCATTTCCCATTTCATGCAACATTAGAATGAGAGAGAGCAATCTTGCTGGATTTTATCTAAAATAATTTGTCCAAAGGAAAGTTATTACCACTAACTCTGCTTGCTATGAAAAATTAGGGTTAGGAGCAGTCATGTTCTCTGTATGAAGTTCCAAATATATCACCAAATTTTAATTAGAATGATTTAAGGAATTGCATGTGATTTTGAATTGGCCATGCAAGCAGTTACAGAAATTGGCCAGTTGAAACTTAATTAATTAATAAATAATTTTTGAATTTTCACCTGTCTAGTTGTGTCTGTGCTCATTGTAGCCTTAGATTTCTGTTCTTGGCTCACATATGTGGAACCAGATGTGGCCTTCTTCTGTTGTAGCCCATCCACCTCAAGGTTTGATGTGTTGAGAATTATGAGATGCTTTTCTGCTTTTCTAAGGGCGTTTTCACACCTTGAGTGTTTGTTTTGGAACGTGGAGTGTTTTCTCCTTTGGTTCTGTTCATTTAAACATATGAACACAGCAATTGTGCTCAGATCCACACCAAAACAATAATTTGCAAAAAATTGCAGAAGAACTCTGGAGCGGTTCGCTTGTGCTGACAAAGCAATCCAACCCAACGGACCAGTGAACCAACCTGTACAGCAATGCATGATGGGGCCGGAATTAGGTAAAAAGTGTGTTTGTTCAGCTAATGACTCAACATTAATCGTGGTTTAACTTGGACCAAAAACGAGGTAAATTGCCTCAGTGGAATTTGGTCTGATGAATTTATTTCTAAACAACAAGGTTTACAAGGTGTTTAAGCAAGCATCTTAAGGAGATGGGCTTTAATCGCTTAGTGGAACATCGCCCCACTCAAACTGATAAATTATAATAACTACAGCTTAAAAAAAAAAAAAAAAAAGACAAAATAATCTTGCAAAGCTGATTTCTATCCATTTTGAAGAATGAGCAGAACCCCAGAACATAAACAGGTGCCCTCTGACCAATGAGAAGACAGTTTACTCTCATGTGACTTGCGTAAACACATTTTGATGCACTTTGAAATGTTGCCCTGGGAAAGCAAACTGAGCCAAGGGGAAAATGCAACATTGTAACAATTTATGTCCCGTTTCGGAGTAAAGCGCAGAGCTACAGGACTGAGAACAACTGAAAGAGTTGTGCCATTTTGGGCATGGTTATGACTAAAATTTTATTAAAATGAAAACAATTTAAAGTTCCAGCTAATTATTCAGCTATTCACCTTAAAGAATATCATCCTATACCTACTATGAATTATTCAGTAACTACAGGAACATCTAGCAGTGTTGGGTTCAAGACCACTTTAGCCAAGACCAAGTGAAGACCAAGATGATATCCAATGGAGTCAAGACATACTGTAATTAAACTATAACAGCGGGTCAAGAGCAGAACAAGACCAACACCACACATGGCTGAGTCCATGTCAAGACCGAGACCAGAGGTTCAGATGTGTTAATTTGCTGGTTGTAGTATCTTCCTAACCGGACATGAAATTTCTCTTGGATTAACTAAAATAACCCATCTACTTTGGTATTATCATTTTGTATAAATAATACACGACATACATAGGACATATTAAGCAAAGGCCATTCTTCTAGCAAGTGCTGCAGTATAATCCTATTTTATATCATTGCTGTTATGAATCTTGGGAGGGAAATCGGGACTTCAGTTTGCAGCAGGCATTGCACCGCTACATCATGGTCACATGACCACACACACCTGACTCTCATTCTGTTAACGAGCACCTGTGTGTATTTAAGTCTTGGTTTGTACAGCACGGGGTCTGGCTATGTTTTGATTAATGTTGTTACGTTATGCTTGCTCTTCTCCTAGGTCTTTGTTTATGTTTGCTTCCCTGTTCACGTATGCTTACTGTCTTTTGTGTTTTGTGTGTACTCTTATTAAACTTTGAATCTGCACATGCATCTGCCTCCATCTCCACGTTTGTGACAATTGCATTGGGGGTTAGGGAGTATGCATGAGTTAAATGAAGTGCCACATAGTTTGCTAATTATACAACAGATTTTTTTTTTTTTTAAAGAAATGCAAGAGTGCTTGTAAAGATTTGCAAATAAAAGCATATTTTCATTTATTTAAGTGCAAAACAGGTACTGTAAATAAAATGGATTTAAAAACTAGAATTTGTTTTGGTTCATACAGTTTTCTGAGACTAAATACAGCTGTGTGTTACACGTACTTGTGCAATATTATTTTAAACAAAAGAAGATTAAGTACTTTGAAGCGTAGTGACTTAAAATTGATTTGCTCCACACACATTTAGTGCTAAAATAGATGCTATGGTCAAGGCTGGTGTTGGAAAAGTATTTGAGACGGAGATAAGTGCGAGTGAAGTTTCACCTGAGTTTATGACCATTGATCTGTGGTCTCAAGACCAAGACTGGTCTCAAGTACCACACCACTAATATCCAGATATGAGAATACAGTATATCATTTGAGACATGTTGACAGGTTCTGAAGTTTAAGGGGTTCTCGAAGATTGTACTCATTTGCTAATTTACAGAGAGTCTGCTAATTTTTTGCACTCACATCGAGCCTGCTACAGGAATTAAATTGATATACAGCCACAGAATTATATCATCTGTTCCAACAATATGACTCTTCAGCAGCTCATTTCACACTTCAAAGGAAGACTGTAACTGAAAGACTTTAATAAATGCTGCTCTGAGAAATGTGTGCAGAGAATGGCAAAGATGAAGAAGCCATATCTGCTTGTGACCCTTTCTCATCTGTTCCCTTGAGTTCCATTATCATACTGTTTGTGATGGACAAGACATGTTCTGCCCAGGGGTGACGCTGGCACATCACACAGACAGTGCTGCTCGAGGATGACAGCTGATGACATTTCCTTGCACAATTAAAATGCCAAGAGGACTAGTGACACAGAGCTAAAAATAATAATTATAAAAAAAGAACTTGATGAGCATGGAGGGAAAGTAACACACCAGGAACTTCATTAATCTGAACCTAGAATTATTTTGTGTTCTTTTATCCAGAACTGTGTGTAACTGAATAACAAACCGATGTGGTATCACATCCAACTTGGGCATTACATACAGTTTTATTTTCCCTTTTTCCCCCCATCTTTGTACCACTGAAATGATCAGTTGTCAGTGAACTTCCTTCGACAGCCCTATATTATTCAGCAGTATTCGTTGATTGAACTCAACTGATTCAACTCATCAGATAATTCAGAAGTCCTTTGGAAGATGAATCGGGTGTGCTGAGCAATGTCACAAGCAGGAGTGCAGTATTACTGAATAATACTGATCACCTACAGCACTCGCCCTGTGGCTTTGTGCCTACAGCCAAATCACAACCATGCCGATATTCAGTATAACTGCATGATTACGAGTGCGATGTTGCTTTTATACAACAGTTCTATAAACAAGAAATTAATATAGAGTAAGTGACATTTGAGACACAATATAGCAATATGTTTATTTTTCCTCCTCTAGCAGAAACAGATCCTGAAGAAGATACACTCACTTTATAGCATGTCGGCTAGATCGCTAGCTAGCTCACATTGATTTGTACATTCCCTTTAAAGGTGCTTCTGGTAAAATTGGTATCCCTTCTTCTTACATGTTCATATGATCAGCTTTCATATTTTAAGTCAAATGTTATATTCCTGAAAAGTATTGTTTGCTGATGATGTCACTAACTCTACTGTTGTAATCATTTCGAACTACATTTATGGCATTTGGTAGATGCCCTTATCCAGAGTGACTTACATTTATCTCATTTATGCAGCTGAACAGTTGAGGTTTAAGGTCCTTGCTCAGGGGCACAGCAGTGGCAGCTGGGTGGTGCTGAGATTTGAACACATGACCTGCTAAGAAGAAATCCAACTTCTTAACCACTGAGCTACCACTGTCCCTAGGGTGCCTGCTCCTGCAACTAGGATGTGGAATTTTACATTGTGAAACACAGACGAGCAGAGTGATACACACAGTGGTTATTGTAAATATAAGCACTCTTGGAATGCATCTCAACCAATTACATTAGTGGAACTTACTGTTGTATTATGAGTGATTGTGAGACTGCTGATTCATTCAATCCATTTTCCAGTGTCCAGTGTTTCAAGATTTTGTTTTATCGCAGATAAAAATCACACACTGCAAAATAAGTCTTTGGTTGTGATTTGAGATTGGCTGTCTTACAGCACATCATGTGACATCCTCATATTATCAGCTGCTGATTTGGTACTATTGTGACCAAAGAGTTTTTAAATAAAAATCTCAGAGTTTGACTGCTGCTGCAATGCTCATCTAAAATCCACCAAAGGACGACATAGGATTACGTAAAACTCACAGGACAGCTACAATTTGGTAATGGCAATGGTGAAATGTTAACAAAACTTGCTAAAAGACATGCTAAAGAGAAATATAATTAGCCCTATTTCATGCTCACTTTGAAGAATGTTTTTGTCTAGCCCCTTTTCTGCACGAACCCATATCACTCCATGTCATAAGCAGGATGTAATAATTTTCTTTAATCCCAGGTCTATTGTTAGAGAATCTTCATCATACATTATAATCTGACATGGAGAAAACACATTATCACATCTACATATACAATTATTATTAATGTAAAAAATTTTACAATTTAGCCAAGACTGTATTGGGGACTCATACAGGGTGACAAGTAATAATCCTAAAAGGTGCTGAAATCACACAGTCTAAAACTGACTTCTTTTTTTTTTTTTTAAAAAAAGAAGAAAAAGTAGCATTTTTCATATAAACAGCACATCCCACAGATGCTCGATCAGATTGAGATCTGGGGAATTTGTAGGTCAAGTCGACACCTTGAACTTTTTGTCATGTTCTGAAACCCTTCCTCAACAATTTTTGCAGTGTGGCAGGGTACATTAACCTGCTGAAAGAGGACACTGCCATTAGGGAATACCATTGCCATGAAGGGGTGTACTTAGTCTGCTACAATGTTTAGGTATGTGGTACGTGTCAAAGTAACATCCACATGGATGCCAGGACCCAAGGTTTCCCAGCAGAACATTGCCCAGAGCATCACACAACGTCATCATCCGACTCTAAACTCGCCTCAAAGTGAACGTTCGTTGCTTGGAGCTTTTGATTTTCGACAGTGGGGTCGGAGTCCTGAGGTGAGGAAATGTAATGACCGGTAAATAAGCATTCATCACTATTTAACGTTAATGCTGCTGAAAATGCCTGGCCGAGTTTGTGATGTTTATCCAGGGAGCTCTCAAAAATTTATTCATTGGAAAACAGTCCACTTAGTGAGTGATAATTAACTTTACCTGTCGCAACAGCTTCAAAAGTGAATATCATGTACTGCTTCCTCAGTGTTACTCTACTCGTGTCATTTGTTTATGTTGGCTGTGAAATACGGACCGAGGTTATTCTATAATTCTCTGTGTTTGCATCTTATCTGAGGCTCCAAGTTAGGATTAGCTAGCTTGATGCTGTCACTAATCACAGTAGGGATGAGTGATGTTAACCTAGACACTCACCTGAGATGACAACATTACTTTAGCACACAGCTCGTGGTAATGTCAGACATTCCCATTCTCTTTTTGAAAGTTAACGATAACCTAGCATTACAGCTGTTCACCACAATGTAATACATGAATATATATATACATATATATATTGAATAATGAATATATATACACACTCATCTGTATATATTCATATTCTTATTCATCTGTACATACAATGAGGTGTTCATAGTGTACATATTACCTTTATTATTATTACTACTCTTATTCTTCTATTCCTATATATATAATT
Organism: Stegophilus panzeri; assembly: GCA_024331685.1. Taxonomy (NCBI): domain Eukaryota; kingdom Metazoa; phylum Chordata; class Actinopteri; order Siluriformes; family Trichomycteridae; genus Stegophilus; species Stegophilus panzeri. Next base: position 23,171,054 of record JANDJT010000199.1, on the reverse strand, counting down.
TTTTAAGACATTTTTTCCAATTCCATTCCTATTTAATGTGTATTCTTTCTTAGATGTGTGTAATTGGGCTGCTGTAACAAGGGAATTTCCCGATTGTGGGATCAGTAAAGTTTATCTTATCTTATCGAGAGTTGCAGCACTTGTATACTCCGATACAACCTTATTAAGCTACTGGACCAGTTCTAGGTTCGGATGGAGTGGGGTAACGGTGAAAAATTAGACCATAGACCAGGTATTTTATATACAAAAGCCGGCAGTTTACTGAAGGGCAACAAAGACAATACATTAAACAGACATCAGAACCAATGAATAGTCCTGCAAGTAGCAAAAGGTAGGTAGAACCCACTTTAATCCTTTTTTTTCCCCCCTCTTTCCCTTTCCTTCACCTAGGTCACAAATAATTTGGTTTAACTAGCTTATTTTATTAGATTAGACCGGTCTAAGTATTATAGTTTAGGTTAATAGGGTGTGCCAATTTTCTCTTTTATTTATTCCTTGAGTTAACTCTTTTTTCCCCCCTTTCCTTACAGGTGAGAAAACATTTATGTAATTTCCAAATCAAAGTCAATTCAAGTAAAACACTCTTAAACCTTGAATCATAATATTCACAATGATGAAACAGAATACAATGTGAAGTAACACTTCAGATCCAGTTCAAGTTCAGTTTCACTTATACCTTCAAATTCAATTAAGATCAATAAAGTTCAATTCAGTTCCAAGGGAAAAAATGAGTCCCAACACTCCTACCGCTCTGGCAGCGAGTTTACTGGAGTCCCATCATACGCAGCAGATCCTCTCTGGCACGAAGAAGCCCAGTTGTCTCTAGAAACTGTCCATGGGTTTGGCTCGCCAGCTTGTATCCCGTGCCTGTGTGTGTGTGTGCGCGCGTGCGTGCGTAGTCCCCACACGCGGCAGACCAAAGTCCAATTTCAAACAACAACAACAACAACGGGGGGGGGGGCGTATAACAGGTCATAAAAGAAATCAATTATTCTAACCACATGAATAAAGCAAATACTCTTTTACAATTTCTGTGAAACGTAACATTACTGCTACATTACTGTACATGTTTAACTAGGCCTCAGAATAGCGACAGAGAAGTACCTCTCTCCTGCCGTCAGGCCGATATCATCTTTTTCCTTTACATAAGCTAAAACTCACATGTAATTAACTTAACACAATATAAATTCACACTTTGCTTCTTTAACTAAATCAAAGTTATTACTGGTAAATAGTGCTTTCGGCTTTCTCCAAAGTTACATCGTTAGCTCTTTGCTAGCGTTTACAGCATTCACTTGACAACACTTCAAGTAAAAGGGGTTGAAACTCACAAAAAACGCTGTGGTTTTCTTGTATTTAATCTTCATAAATGCCCAAGCAGGTAAGTATTGTTTTTGAGCTTCTAAATCAACTCTTCACAAAAGCTTTTAACTTTTTAGCTTGTTAGTCTGTCTGCTTCTCCTCTCCGCTCTCTGCTCAGTGCTGCTTCAAAATGGGCCAACGGGTCTCTTAAAGGGGCAGCGTCACCACAATTCCTTACAGCCATACTTCTATTTGTTTACGTTAAATCACCCTCGAACTGTTTTAACAATTCTTAATTGTTCCTTACATGTATGTGTTTTAACTGATTAGCTTATTTATGCGTTTTATGAATTATTCATTGGTGATAATTCAATGTGGTTTACAGAGTGGCTTAACATTAACTACATTTAGCAAGTGTTTTGGACAAGTCAAGCTGTAGTAATTAGCATTTGGAGGATGGGTTAGGGTCATGTTTCTTCATGTATTCAGTGAATGTTAATGCTGGTTAACAGTTGCAGACAGTCAGTGGCTAACGGAACTTAGCTAGCCCAGTAATGTCGAGGCCAAAAGTTTTTCACAAGGTTAATGTGACAAAAAGAGAGGATGGGGGTTAGGTTGTAATGCTTTCCACTTCTCTGTAATGTTGGTTGACTTAATTAGGTTGTGCAAAAAAAAAAAAAAAATAGGAGATGAGGTGCTAAAGGCTGGAAAATAAATATTCACAAGTTAGTTAGATTTTCCTGATGAGTCTACAGCACCATTTTGTTCATTAGGAGAGTGGAAGTCACATTTAAAAAAAATACACAATTTGGGATTCTGCAACGCAATTTCTCAGTTGAAGCCCAAATGCATTTTGTAGCTAACAACTAACCAACACTCTTTTTGCTCTTTTACAGCTTTTCAAATGGAAGGGAGTGGGACTTCCTAGATGGCCTTCCCAGATGGCCACAAGATTTGTAAGAAGATGCATCAACTCCAATTCTTACATCTGTCAAATGTTTTAATGATTTGAATAAATGTCCCCTGAATTTCATGCAATTGTTTGTTTATTTTGTGAGCAGTTTAGAATTTTAGCATACAAACAAATTGCATTTTAGGATAACGGTAGGAAAAAGTATAAACAACACATCTCTGTGTTATTTTGAACACATCTTTGTGTGGAAATGTACTAACACACAGCATGTGCTAAATGTACTAACAGACTGACTGTGTTGAACGCAACGCAAAATATGTTGTCCTTAACTAGACACACAGGTGTGTTAAACATTACAAAAATCTGTTTTAAGAGTGTAGGCGCTTTAGGCAGTAGACAGGGGTTAGCATGGACACTCTGACTGATCTGCAGCTACGCAGCCCATACGCAGCAAGCTGACCCAGTCGTATAGCCATCTCAATTTGGCCCTTGTCAATGTTGCTCAGATCCTTACACTTGCCCATTTTTCCTGCTTCCAACACATCAACTTAAAGAACTATCTTTTCAGTTGCTGCCTAATATATCCTACCCCTTCACAGCTGCCACTGTAATGAGATAATCAATTTTATTCACTTCACCTGTCAGTTGTTTTAATGTTATGGCTAATCGGTTTATATTTGTGTGAAGTTATATTTTCTGCAAAGAGTAAAACTACAAAGCTAATGTTTGTGTCTCCTCCTACATATGATTATCTTTTGTGGAACCACAGTCATGATGATTGATTAGGGATCACTTGTAACTTGTGACCTACCAAATGGTTTAAAATGATGTGAGCTAATCATTTTTTTTTATTTTTTTTTATCAATTTAACCATTTTGAATGATCTATACAAAAGATCTGAAGAGCTATATAATAAGAACTGTAGTAAAAACAAACAAACAAACAAAAACAATTTAGACAAAAAGTTGCTTGTTTTCCCAAGATGAGAGAACCACACAATCTGAGGTCCAGTTCATTATTTGCATGTTAAACAGACCTTAGCAAGGGGAACCTCACATTAATACATTCATGCATAAGATAATTACTCAGGTTAAGGGCATCAAAAATAAAACAAAAGCCTGACCCTTTGATTAGGAAGAATTAGATTAAAATGATCCATTTGCCAGTTTTGAGGTGCATGCGCATGACACTGCATAGTAAATAATGCTGCCTGACAAAGGACCTGTTTATCATATGGGTGTAAACAACCAGCGACAACAACCTGACAAAAGTTTAAGAGGTCAGGAGGAAAAGGGCAGAACGTTATGCTAATTAGGATGTTCTGTGTATTGCAAAGCACCAAGACAACTGAATTACTGTCTGTTTAACTGTTCACGCTGGAAAGGGGAGATGAAAACATTTCAACTACAGGTCAGCGTTTTGAAAAATATGAAGGTATGTAGTAAATACTGTAGAGTCGAGGGCTTTTGATGCTAACAAAATTTGCACCTAATGTTTTTTTTACTACTTTGCAATGTTGCAACCAATGATAAAGAAGTCATCTCAATAATAAGATAACAATATGTAGGTAAACTGTGACACAAAATGGTGTGTATGTGTATGTCTGTAAATAAGATCCAGAGATAAGTAGCAGCATTGTGCTATTACTACTAATAGTACTAGGACTACTACAAAGTGCAGTTCATGTGCCGTTCATGTAACTACTAATAACTACTAATGCCTACTACTGCTACTTCTAAGACTACTACAACTGCTGCTACTATTAAATGGTCTGCAGTTCTACAAAGCACTTTACACTGTTTCTCAGACACACTCACAACAATGATAACATGCAAGACGCTAGCCTGCCACCGGGATTGGCTAAGGAGTACTACTACTAGTACTACTAGTATTACTTCTACCACTACTACTACGTGCAGGGTCATGTGGAGTCATGTGGGGTCATGTGGGGTCCTTTGGCCCAGGAATCAAACTGCCAACCCTACAATTAGTGGACAACCCGCTCTACCACCTGAGTCACAGCTGCCCCTGCTACCACTGCTACTACAATTGCTACTACTACTACTACTACTACTATTATTACTATTATTACTACTACTGCTACTACTACTACTACTACTATTACTATGACGACTACTTCTACAACTACTACTACTACTACTACTAATAATAATAATATTTTTTAGTAATACAAGAAGTATTACTCTAATAAGCACAAGATTTAGTAATTATCTTTGCTGTTATCGAAAATGCTTAATTCTAAGTCAGTGTATAACCTTATGGCTTAAAGTTATTATTCTAGTCATCCTGATGTAAATTGGTTAAAGTTTATTACTTAATTTATATCTTTGCACTTATTCTATTACTCTACTGGCACAGAATAACTTACTGATTTGGATAAAATATAACAAATCAGTTTCTAAGATGTTTTAGCTCATACATAATTCTGTTAACACATAACTTCATCCGAAGTTGTGAACAGGATTATTTTGGAAGCAGTCAAAAGCAGCAGTGAAGCAATAGCAGAGCACTGACACTATTCATCAACTGCATACACACAGAGATGAATAAATACTTACATACATATGTTTCAGACTCTGCATGAGGAATTATACACTTGGGGGCATGCTGTTATAGGAAAATGAACAATGACAGGGTTGTGGTGTGCAGGCTGTTACCATGATAAGTAACTGAAACCAACCTGAATATTTCCAAAACCATCATGTCCTGATGTGTTTTACTCCTCTTACACCACAGCAATTTGCCAATGATTAGAATTTTCAAATGTATTAAGGAACAACATTAAAGAATGCTGGCCATTTAACCATTTATATTTATGATATAACCCGGTAATAGTCATCGCCTCACCAGCCTCCTCTGTTTCCCTCTCTTCTTTTTCTAAGTAGAAAAAAATGCAGCTTTTAGAGACTGTTTCAATGTGCCTTACACTGGAGACGTCTTCCATTAAAATAACCATTTTAAATAACCACCTCCTTAAAACAACTTCACCATATTAACGATTATTAAATATCGTTTAAAAAAAAAAAAAATAAGTTGTACAAATGCCTTAATCGAAACCAGTCATTTGAATTACAGCTGCCACTGCTGTCAGAGCTGCTGTTATAGTAAATTTCTGAAAACTTTCAACCAGTCAGATTTGAGAATTCAACAGCACTGTGGTATAATATAATTTAATATGTTGTGAATAAATTGGACATGTTCTAACAATAATTCTCACAGTTTCTTCTCCATGTTTACACCCACGTCATATGGACCGGATTATATTTTAGATTTGAGGGTCTTGGAGCAACTTTTTATGCTGCATTGTATATTCAAATATATCGATCCACTTCTTCTTCTTCTTATATTATTATTATTATTATTATTATTATTATTATTATTATTATTATTATTATTATTGAAAGGTGATGTTTGATGTGCAGGAGCTGAATAATGGTGGATCTACATTCAAGGCAAAAGAACGGTGTTCTCAAAATGAATGAAGCAAAGCTGTAGATACTGAGTGAAATATTGCCTTGCATTCCTCATAAAATATCTACTTTTTCTTTGCTCCTCCAAACTCAGCACTTTCTTTGTAAACTGTACGGAGTGATTTCTGTCATCATAGATACTTTCACTCTCCGAATTCATCATTTATGAAGAGATTCTGGAGGACTGGAGGCAGTGAATTTTCATCAGCCTGACACAGCAAGCCTTATTGCCCACTGAGAAAGATGTTGAAGATTTCTTGTATCACAGCCAAGGGGAATATTTATTCAATGATTTCTGACAGCACAACTGTTGACATGCTCCGTTCCCTCCTTGTTCTTCCTGAGGCTAATGCAAATGACATGGACATCTACTGTACTTGCAACCCTCAGCTCAGTTGATGTCCAACTGAAGAAAGGACTTTGAACTGTAAATTGACACATTCTCCCAATTCTTAATAAATTCAATATAAGCTCCTTAATATATTATAACTATGAGTAAAATATGAATAACCCTTTTTATTTTGGAATTTAATACATTACCCAGTTAATACTTTTAGATTTATTTAATAATACCTTGTTTCAAATGAATAAAAGATTAACTGTTTGAGAAATGAAAATTACATGAAAAGTACATGTTCCCACTATCTGCTATGTTTTTTTTTTTAATGTTGCAATGTCGTATATTTTACTTTTTAGGTATAGACAATGGGCTCCAGGGTTCCTGGTTGAATGCTGAGCTCAGGATACTGGCATCTTAAATGTTCTTCCCATGCCCATGTGGGTTTCCTCTAGGTTCTCCGGTTTCCTCCCACCTACTAAAACCATGGTAGATGTGAATGAGTGTGTGAATGGACTGACATTCCATTCAGGGAATACTGGGAAGTTGTGGAACCGTGTAAAGTTTGAGGTTACTTTGGCTTTATGCTTAAACATTGTAAGAGTCACAAAGCAGTAGGGAGGAAACAGATAGGTCATAGCGAATGGAGGGGTGGAAATATATAGGAAGGTGTAGGAGAGGTTTTTGCGCAAGCTCTGTCTCTCTAACTCCAGCTTCAGGTATCCATTTAACCCACAGTTACTTGACTAAACCTGATATGAACCAAAAGCATATACATTTCTGCTGGAAGGTTTGTGAACCCTTTAGATTTTTTTGTATTTTTGCATAAAAATTACCTGAAATGTGATCGGATCTTCAAGTCCTATAGACTAGGTAATGAGCGCACACATATTATATTTATTTATTCAGCAAAATTATCAAACATTAAATATCTTTGTCAGAAAAAGTATGTGAACCTTTGCTTTCAGTAACTGGTGTGACCAGTTGAGCAGCAATAACTTCAACCAAACATTTCTGGTAACTGTTGATCAATCCTGCACAACTGGTTTGGCCCATTCCTCCTTACAAAACTACTTCAACTCAGTGTTGTTGGTGGGCTTCCTTGCATGAACTGCTCTTTTTAGGTCCTTTCCTTTTCTTTTGGGTTTAGGTTTGTATTTTGACTTGGTTATTCTAAAATGTTACATTTCTTCTGCTTTAATCATTTCTTTGTAGACATACTGTACTTGTGTGCTTAGGGTCAATGTCTTTTTGCATGACCCACTGTATAAGCTTCAGTTCATGGACAGATACCCTGACATTCTCCTGTAGAATTTGCTGGTACAATCCAGAATTCATAGGTCCATTAATAATGGCAAGCCATCCTGGACCCAAGGAGGCAAAGCAGCCTCAAACCATGATTCTGCCACCCCATGCTTCATGGCCGGGATGAGGTTCTTATGTTGGGATGCAGTGTTTGGTTTTTAGCAAATATATTGCTTTTCATTTAAATCCAAAAGTTATATTTTGGCATCATCTGTCTACAGAACATTCATCAAATATATTATTTGCCACACCCTTGGGGTGATTGCTGGATGACCACTCCTTGGGAGACTAACAGTGGCACTGAATTTCCCCCATTTGTATATCATCTGCCACACAGTGAATTGATGGAGTCCACACTTTTTACAAATTATTTTGTAACCATGGTGAGCTGGTGAGTTTCAATAACTCTTTCTGAGGTCCTTAACCTGTTTGGTGAAGACCAGACTATGATAATGAAGACCCAAGTTTATGTTTTTGAACCATGGGAGGGCTTGTTAAACTCATGTCTGTTTGAAACACCTGACATCAATTACCCATTTAAATGAACTCATACTCCTAGAGGTTCACATACTTTTTAGGTCAAAAATATTTAATGTTGGATAATTTTGTTCGATAAATCAATGCACAAACTATAATGGTTTTGCATAATTTGTTTAATTTGGTTCTTTTTATATAGTTTTAGGATTTAGATGAAAATGTGATCACATTTCAGGTCAAATTTATTGTAAAGGTTTCACAAACTTTCTAGTGTGACTGTATGACCTGGATGGATGAGGGTGAATGTTGAAATGGTGGTGTTTGGACTGGCAAGAATTATGTCCCTAATCAAATCTGCTAAACACATCCTAGGGTTTTTACTGTTAAATTGTCTTGGTTGGTAAACACCTGCACCTCCCATAATTAAGAAACGCTTTTTGGCTAGAAGTATCTAATACTGTATTGAATAATTACAGGGCCTGAAATGAAAGCAATGAAACATAAATTTCCTTTGCTGAGGTTCCTTGAGCATTTCATATACAAGGTGCTGTTAATAACGTTATTATGGTTAATGATGCCAATTACAACAGTGCCTTATTATAGTTGTGAACAGGAGAAATGATGCAACATGTTTGTCCAAAATATAATAATAGTTGGGTGAAGTGTTCAAAGTAAGAACATTATGCATAGTGAATTACTTGTGTATTCTTACTGCAATATATTTTTGGCCAAAATAACACTTTTGATAATATTTACTATGAAATTGTAATCAATTTAAATTTTTCAATTTCAAAATTGCAATTAGCAGTAAATCTTCATTCAAAGTTCATTCAAAGTCATTCAAACCTATGACAGTGGTATTGACTCCTTTAGTTTGGTCTTTTAAATTGTATTGTCACTGCTTTCATTTGACTATTAATGAAGGATGAAAGCTTTGAGAAATATCATTTGCTAAACATTATATTAATTGTTGACAGTGGATGCAGACATTTGGACTGTGCTGTATAATCCCTTTCACTTGAGCTTCTCGGTTGTGCCTTTATTAAGGAAACAATGTGGAAGCTCATCCGTCTCTACTTTCTTTCTCTAGCCATGTTGAAAGCACGACCTCCCTCCCTCAGCCTGTAATTACCCATCTCCCTTTATTTATGGTTCTAGGTAGTTCAAAAGGAGGAACAAAAGCAGCAATTGTCCAACCTGACCATCTATGCAGCCATATTATGCATAGGCTTACATTTCCCACCTCATTATACAGTCAAATCCATAAGTATTTGGACAGTGACACAATAGTTGTATTTTTACCTCAGTACACCACCACAATGGATTTTCAATGAAGCGAGGATGTGATTGAAATGTAGACTTTCAGCTTTAAATATTGCATTAAAATGGAAAATGGAATTACAGCCATTTTTGACGGTCCCTCCATAGTCTCAAAAATAATTGTATTTTTGGAAGGAATTGACCAACAAGCAGTTTGTTGGCCAGATGTGGCCTGTTTCCTCATGCATTTGCTAGCTGTTCATGGGAACTCTCAATATGATGTCCAAAGTGGTCGATCTAAGTGAAGGAGGAAAAAACAACGCAGATCTATCAGCGAGATAGCAGAAAATTTAGGAGTGGCCAATTCAACAATTTGGCACATTCTTAAAAAGAAGGAATGCACTGGTGAGCTCAGTAACACCAAAAGGCTTAGAAGACCATGGAAGACAACTAAAGTTGATGATCACTGAATTCTTTCCTTGATGAAGAAAACCCCTTCACAACATCTAGCCAAGTCAAGAACACTCTGAAGGAGGTAGGCATATCATATCATGTCAAAGTCTATAATCAAGAAATGCCTTCATGAATGTAAATACAGACGGTTTACCTCAGGATGCAAACCACTGGTAACACTCAAGAACAGAGAGGCCAGATTAGACTTTGCTAAAAAACCTCTAAAAAAAAGCCTGGCCAATTCTGATGCAAGATTAACTTGTACCAGAATGCTGAGAAGAGAAGACTATAGAGAAGGAAAGGATGTGCTCATGTTCCAAAGCATTCCATATCATCTGTCAAACATGTTGAGGAAGTGTTATGGATGTATGGATGCCAGTAGAACTGGGTCACTGGTGTTTATTGATGATGTGACTGCTGATAGAAGTTGAAGGATGAATTCTGAAATGTATAGAGCTATCCTTTCTGCTCAGATTCAGTCAAATGCTGCAAAACCGGTAGGACTGCGCTTCACAGTACAGATGGATAATGACCCAAAACATTCTGTGAAAGCAACCCAAGGGCTTTTCAAGGCAAAGGAATGGAATGTTCTTAAATGCCTGATGACCTCAATGCAACTGAGCATGCTTTTCTCTTACTGAAGACAAAACTGAAGGCAGAAAGCTCCATAAACAAGAAGCAACTGAAAGAGCTGCAGTAAAGTCCTGGTAAAGCATCTCAAGAGAGGAAACTCAGCATTTGGTGATGTCCACAGGTTCCAGATTTCATTGACTGAAAAGGATTTGTATCAAAGTATTAAAAATAATCCTTATATTTATGATTGTTAGTTTGTCCAATTAGTTTTGAGCTTGTGAAAATGGAGGGACTCCATGCCTATAATTCCTAAATGGTTGATGCAATATTTTTGTTAAACCCCTTGAATTAAAGCTGAAAGTCTTTCATTTCAAATCCATTGTAGTGTACAGAGGCAAAATGACAAAATTGTCACTGTCCAAATATTTATGAACTTATTTGCTTACTTGATATTCATCAGGGGAGTAGAAGTGAACACACACACAAAAAAAATCTGATTTGTACTTTAGTCATTACTAGCTCGCACCTTTGCCTCGCACCTTTGGGGTTGGGGGTTTGATTCCTGCCCTCCACCCCCTTCTGAAGCTTGCTTGTTCTCCCCATGCTTCAGGAGGTACTCCGGTTTCCTCCATAAGTCCAAAGACATGCCCTGTAGGCTGATTGGCATCTCTAAAGTGTCAGTAGTGTGTGAATGGGTGTGTGAGTGTGTGTGCGATTATGCCCTGCAAAGGGTTGGCACCCCATGCAGGGAGTCCCATGCCTTGTGACCCGAGTCCCCTGGGATATGCCCCAGGCTCCCCATGACCCTGTGTAGGATAAGCAATATGGGAAATGGATGGATGAATGGACTGGGCCACTACTTGTGCTTCAGATGGTTTTCTTGCTGCATAACCCAAATGTGCTTAAGCTTCAGATCACAGATTGATGACTGGACATTAGCCTACTCTCAGTGAATGTGCAAAGGTGAAGCGCTGTTGTGTATGGCGTCAAACAGTTGCTTGACAATAGCAGCAAATGACAGCTGTCCTGAGTCAAAATAATGCCCATGGCCATATAAAGTCATTTTTAATTTCATGTTATCACATTGCTTTGTATTACATGGCCATTCAAATTTGTAAATGATGGCAGAAGGTACACTCGTGGCATCTGATGGCACGTGGCATTTTATTGTATTCCATACATTTTATTGTATTCCATTCCATGCTATTAAGGCACAGAAGAAAAAGTGTCCTCTTTTTGGAAAACCAGAATATGGTTGTCCTAGCTTTTGTGATGTAATGTTACCCGCATCAGGGACAGTGATCTTTTATTTATTTGTTTATTCATTTTATTAAAACAATACTTGGATTATATTACTGATTACATTTTCTTATGAAGTAATTTGTAACTGTAACAGAATACATTTTTAAAGTAACCCCACTAACTCTGACTGTTACTACTATTACCCCTGCTACTACAACTATTACTACTACTATTACTATAACTACTATTGTTACTACTACTATACTGCTATTACTACTACTACAATTACTGCTACTACTGATATAATAATAATAATAATAATAAATGTCTATGTGAAGTTCTCTATTGAAGCGCAATCATTTTAGAATGCTGTCTTTTAAGGGATTATTGTTAAAGATGCAAAGTCTAAATCATAACTCATATTTCTTTCACGTGATACATTTATGAGCAGTGTCCCTCGAGCTGACGCTATTCTTCTAATTTCTATACTTTAAAATTATATATATTTTACCTTACACTATTTCTTTACAGCGTTTACAAATATAACTGATACTACTTTAGATAAAAATCGTAGCGTTGCTTTATTAGTTCTTACAAACACCCGCGACTAGCTCGCTAGCATCACCCGCGACTAGCCCGCTAGCATCACCTTACCGCTAGCCTTGCTTACTTTTCACATTTATCTCATTCACCGCAAATATGTCTGTTGTTTCTCCGCTTCTGAGTACAGATGAGGACTCGCTCGAGCTGCACATGGTGCTGCTGGAACTGGAGGATGTGGAGAAACAGATC
>JANDJT010000199.1:23142921-23158809 GCA_024331685.1 Stegophilus panzeri | reverse complement strand
GATATTTCTGTAAAGCTGCTTTGAGACAATGTCTGTTGTAAAAAGCGCTATACAAATAAAATTGAATTGAATTGAATGAGCGAAACAGCTGTCCATTTTGTCTTGATAATGACTGTGGAGGGGGTGGAAGGAAAACATAATGCACAATAAGATCATGATAATGATAATATTATTTTTCTCCACCCACGTGTACTGTACATGTTCAAAGATGGCAGTTATAAGTGAGCAACATGTTTTGATGCAAGATTTTGTCTTGATCAGCCATGTGCAATATGGTAAGCAACTAGGATGTAAAAATAGTCAGTTTTGAATCTAACTTCATTAAAAATATTGTCCACTGGGTATAACCATAGACTGTAAGCCTGAATCTTGTAGACCGAATAATATTCTGCACAATATACTGTAGTACTCCACTTCATTCAACTCTTTAATCAGCAAGCCATTCATCGGATCGGTGAGGAGTATTAGAGCAAGATATGCATGCCATCCCCATGACACACATTCCTGGCCACTTTGCTTACACTTGACATTTTTATTGCTACGGTTTTTGCAACTCTGTGATCTGTAGCCTTTTTCATTAAAATGAAGTATTCAGGCACCAGATGAATAGAAAATTAATAATTGCCAGAACATAGAAGATTATATGAAAAAACATACTGTATGCACACGTTTCTCTTACTATCATTGTGAGGCCCTTTGATTGACACTGTTATAAATGAGGATAAATAATGCTGACTCTAAACTTAACCTTAACCTCAGCATCCAAAAGGAAAGCAACACACACACACACACACACACACACACACACACACACACAGTATACAGGATATACCTTAGTTCTAACCCACATCTGTGTCACATCAGGTTTAGAGTAATGTGAGACTTAATTACTTTGAGTAATTGTCTTAGTGCTGTAATTATAATGAATTAAACATATCCCATTATCCCAAGGATTGCATGCATAAAGGTGCTAGACAGGGTTCTTGAGAGCATTTTCTCAAGAACAGCTGTGACATGGTAATGCCGTAGTGCAGTGCTGTTGTGTATGTGTTACAGTGTTGCTGGGACTGTTCCTCAACACCTCAGTTGAGAAACTGTTCACCAACTAAAAATCGCCAGCCAGCAACAGTGATGTGATCAGAAACTGACACTACCAAAGGATGATTAAGAACTTAAATAATAGTCCCATGGTGATCCCTTTCCACTGATGTTGATGGGGTAGACTACTGACAAGGCGATTGACAAGTTGTGCATAGCAAAAGACAGGTTGTAATTAGTACTTCTATACCATAAGTTCCAGATAAACTATGATACTAATTCTAGCTACAAAGTAAATAACATGTTTATATTAATAGGCTCAATCTAATGTGTCATTTCTATAGTAACAACTAAGTCATGGGGTCTTGTATCTCTGACGCTCACAGATTTAAAATACTAATAAACAGATTGGTGTTATTTACCAAAGATTAACATCTAAACATTTAAAGGAGTCTCCAGTGTCAGTATTTTGTGACAGTTAAGAAGATTTCCACCATGGTAGTCTTTGGGACAGATGGCTTTGAGATTTTTTGTCTTATTAAACTGAAGAGAAATAACAAGAAGAAAACCAAGAGGCTGATGAGGAAAATATTTTTTATATCTGTGTTAACAGGAAAATATGTGATAACAGGAACTAACTTGTTTTGTGGACATTCCACAACATTAAATATAACTATAAATGGATTAAATACTGTATGTGCATCACTGTATATCACTTGCAAATTGCTGTGGTTTAAGAGGAATAAAACACTTCAGGATGGACTTGCACAGCATAATAATCAACTTCTGGATGGTAACAGAAAATCCACTTTGTTTTATTATTACATAGCCATACTCATACTATCAGGCTCAAGTTGAGGAGTCAATGATGTAGATGAATACTACAAATAGAAAACTCAAAAAGACTAAAAATTAATTTAGTCTGTTTTGTCAGAAATTTGTCAGAAACCCAATCTCCATATGTCTGCTATACTGGTAAACACAAGTTGTGTCCCAAATGACATACTATACACTAATACTATGCACTATACACTCTACCGTCTAGTGTATGAATTTTAGAAGGGTTGTATCTTCTCAAATGGCACACTTCTGGTATTGTACTAACCGGAAGTATATGCTGTTTCCAGGGCGAGGACAAATTACATCAAACTCATGTAAACCGATGGTGCTAGCATTAGTGAAATAGCCGAACAGATAACAAAAATGAATTGGTACATTTTACTGTTTATATTAATGTTTCCTTTTATGCCCGACAAGACCTCAGTCACCGTCAGACGGAGGCGTAATCGTCTTCACAGGCGAATTTTGCTTGCACAATTTAAAATCAACATAGTAATTTGTGGTTGTGGCTATGGCTGCTGGCAATGTAAACATTTAAGGAGCATAGTGCCTGATATAGCACCTCCACATCCACTACATAAGGAAAGCTGCGACCGTTGAATGCATCATTCCACACTTCGTTTATTCGGTTGAATGAGTGCATCATCTGGTAAATTAAGGTGCATTTTTGTTTGGGCTGGGGGGGGTGGTATTCTGGGCGGGATCTAATCACACTATTTATACGACAAAATGGCATGGAATAGTGCATAAGTGTGTGATTTGGGACTCACCTAAAGACACATTTTCAGTGGTGTAAATTTATTCAACTTGTTTCACACTTTTTAAGTGCTGACATATCACTTTCTATCTTTGCCATATACCACAATCTCTATTCAAACCTCTAAGACACATTTCTAGCTATGGTACTTTTGTGCATTTGAGACCACATAACAAGTCGGAATGGGTTCGCAAATGACCAGATTTTGTCATTAGCTGTCCCCTTCGGTCATTTTTTTGCAGACGATGAGCGTGAAACATAACCCTCTCTATCTGTTAAATCAGCCACTGGGGATCAGGCTTTGTCAACGATTTTTCCTCGGTTGACGTTGAAAGTGCTCATTAAGGCTATAAATGCACACAGCTAGCTGGAAATAGGTTAATTAGATGGTATCATAGCAACAAATGATTCCACAAAAGCAGTAATATCCTAATTACGTTGCTTGTGGCCTGTGAATTACAAGCCTTTTTGGCTGCATTTACACTGCAAGTCTTGATGGCACTGCAATTCCGATTTGTTGACTATATCCAATTTTTTTGACAGCCCGTTTACATCTTCTTTTAAAAGTGACCCATATCTGATCTCTGCAGTTACACTATACACTTTGTGAAACAACACAGACAAAAATATAATACAGGCTTTTGGTCTCTGCACCATATTTGAAGGTAAGCAAAACACCGGCCTCTTAAGGCAGAGAAAAAAAGAAGAGCGCCTTTGTTGAAAGTTGCGTTTTCACAGTTGGTGTCAACCTGAGTTGACATCATTCACCACTGTCACTTTTTTAAGGACATACGACTAGCATTGACAGGGGAAACTCCGATCTGTCCGCTTACATGGCAAACGCAAATGCACATATCCGATTCTTATCACATTTATTTCCACATATGAATGAGGCCTGAAATGGATCTGAGAATATCGGAATCCATGTGCTTTTTTCTTGTTTACATGTTCATGGGTCATGTGTAACATGGGAGGAAAATTGGCATCTGAATGAGAACAGGTGTGTTTCATTAAAAGTCTGGTGACTGTGAGCACGGGAGTGTGTGTGTGTGTTGTGGGAAGTGGAGTCCAGGGCAGCCATGTTTGTAGGCCGCTGTGCATGCTGAGAAACTGAGTCCGAGTTGAGGTTTAATCTAACATTGTGTCACACCAAATATTGGCTGTGTTTCATTTACTACTGTTTACTGCTCTTTACGGTATTTTTTAAAATGTTGAAACATTTAATTTAATTATTTTGAAGGCATCTTTGCTTTACAGCATTTCTTTGCATGTGCCTTTTGCACATTTCTCTCTCTCTCTCTCTCTCTCTCTCTATATATATATATATATATATATATATATATATATATATATATATACAAATTGACTTCATGAAGTTTTATGGATTATGCTGTGTATTGACTTTGACTCAGCCATTCCAAAATGGCTCTATGCACTGGGTCATTGGAACAGTGACAATCCTGTTGGAACATATATTTTTGCCTTAAATGCAGATGTCTAGCTGATTGGAACAGGTTCTGCTCAGCAGTCTGCTTCTATTTGACTCCATCCATGTTGCTGTGATGGCAACAAGATTTCAAGTTCCTCCCTCCTGCTGAAAAGCAACCCTAGAGCATGATACAACCACCACCATGCTTGATCATAGTCATGATACCTGGATGTTGGGCTGTAATTTGTTTGCACAAAAACATTATGCTTTGACTTTAGAGCAAATCCTTGAACTTTAGTGTCATCACACCACAAATAAATTTTTTTCAAAAAGATCTTTGATTTTCCAACATGGCCTTTCTCAGAAGTCGCTTATTCCTGGCCACTCTCCCATAGAAACCTGATCTGTGAACAGGTGATTATGTTATTCAGGTCTGCACAGTTTCTCCTATTTCAGCCAGTGAGCTCTGTAACTCCTTCAGTGTTGTACTGTAGCTGGACTCTTGGACACTTCTATGACAATTGCCCTTCTTGCTTGAGCACTCAGTCTTGGTAGTACCTGGGTTGTGCCATATTTTTTTCCATTTGTTAGAAAAGATTTTACTATGCTCCTAAGAAAGTTCAAAGCTTTGTTGATCTTTTCATAAACTTCTCCACCTTTTTAACATCTTCATCTCAAAACTTCAGGGGTAGGTAGGTACTTGTTCTGGTCTGATCTGCTGTTGTAGCTGTGAGACCTCCAAAAATCAGAGATATTTATTGTGCAAGGATAAAATTGGACACAGGTGGATTTAAAATTAATAAATGCATACCATGATTGGTATAAACTTCAATACATTTTTTAAAAATAATTATTTATTTAATGTTATTATTGTAAAAGGTATTGTAAACATGAGCAGAAAAATATCCTGTTCTAATGTAAAGAAATGTGATTTCGCAATACCAGCAGAAGAAAAATCATCACTAGGTACAATTTTGACTAGTTAGTCAATTACGACAAAATTAAATCAACACACTCAGTTTTCTGGAAAGTAAACTTGTGTGCAAAAATATAAGCACAGCTGTTTAGTTAGGTTTGACCTACAAAAACACTTACACACAAATTTAGTAAAAGATTGATAAATAAAGCCCAGTGTGAGCACAAACGGTTTTAAAATATGAAAACACATTTAAGACTTGTTAAGATACAGTTTCAAAACATTATGAAATGATCTACATCAGTCTGGTTCTAGATGAAATTAGGTTTTATTGTTGTTGGAGCTCACACATATCCACCGGCTCTTTCTCTATAACACAAAGCACATGTGTTCCAATAGAGAGTTTCCCAGACACCCGGGTGGTGAGCTCATTACGTTTACCTTTTTTCTCTGGAAATGTTCTATGGAACTGCTGTGTTTACCTGGGCTTTTTTTCCTACAAACTTCCCCACAGACCAAAGCTATTGTGCTATGTGAAATTCAACGATTGCGGAGCTTCTGCGGAGATTCTGACATCATTGCTCACACAACCTAAATTTCACAAGTATGAACTTTCAACTTATCCCCCAAGGGTGTGCTTATTTTTCTGACACATTTCACCACAAAGCATAATGTAGGAAATTTATGAACCAAACTAAAAAGATTTGTGTTCCAGTACAATGGCAGTACATACATGGACTGTTTGCCTGTAATTATATAGTATTTGTGTTATATTTATGGAGAAATTACTGGTTTAGAGAGAAAACTCAGATTCAACTGAAAATAAAGCAACAAGAAAAATAACCAAGCCAAAAAAAAAAAACAAAAACAAAAAAAAAAAAATATGACAAAACATTGTGAATGAAAATATGAACATTGATTCCCAACAGTTATTGTTAACAGAGTGATATGGCCCTTTTGAGTAATTTGTGCCAAACTTTCTTTATGTGCTTATACAGTATATTGTTAATTGTAATGTCAGTAAAAGTTCTGAAGCAGTTGTTGTGCTGGAGGATTATGGAAATTTGCAAAGACCACTATAATATGTTAAGGAGCTATTTTAAACGTGAAGCTGAATATGAATTCTTTTGCCAATCATTCACGGATATAAGCTAAATCTAGATCTTGTCTATTTTTATGTTTACAGTGCCAAATCTGAAAGTAAAAATCCCAGCTAACAGAGTTATTAGTGTTATATAGAACAGGTTAGTTCCTGTTCTCATCTTATGTTATAGCAACTTTAAACAGCAGTCGTTTCCTCACCACCCTATCATTTTTCTCACTCTTGAAGTTAATAAGGCAAAAAATGCAGCTTGACATGTAATTGAGAAACCCTCTGTCCTGAAGACTTTCATTTGTCAAAAATCTTACTTACACACGGAAAAAAAAAAAGACAGCAAGTGAAAATATCTAGAATATAGTCAAATCTATGTAGAATTTTGTGTTATATGATCACAATAAACCAAATATAAGATTATTAAACCAATTTCTACACATTTTTAAACATTTCAAGCTTGAAATTTTGTTGCACTATTGGCAGAAAATCTTTTTAATTTTAAGCATTTATTACTATCTGCCAATAGGACAAAATTTCAATCTTGAAATGAGTAAAATAGCTAGAAACTGTTTTAAAAATCTTATATTTGGTTCAATGTGATCTTATAATAGAAAATACCAGATCAGTTTGACTATATTCAAGATATTATCACTTGCTACGATGCCATTTTTTTTGCAGTGCAGCTTTACCTGACATTGGAGACTCCTTCCATAAATGCTAAATACACATCTACTCACAGAAAGGTTCACCATGTGTAAAAATTACACACATATTATTTAATCCATGTATGTAGAGCACCTTTTGACCTGTCGGATCCAATTTAACAGCACTGTAAAAAAAAAATATATATTATAATAATACGTAATGTAATATATGATATGTAATATTATTTCAGCATGTTTTTTGAACATTACTAGAATGTCGTTCTTGACATATTAAATCCTAAAACTATTTTGCAGGAATTCTGCAATGATCATTTTTATCATTTAAATAGAAAAAAAGCTTTGTAGTTAAATATGGAATATGTGGAATATGTTGCCAATTTGCTGTGTTGCAAGAAGAATAAAACACGTTGGCATGTGAGGTTATAGGAAAATAGTCAACTTAGGGGTTGTAACATCACATAACACCACCCTGTAATTGATGATTTTCCTATAATAGCAGTTTGATTTCTTACTTAGAATATTAATGTTGTTAGTTATACCCAAACTAACCTAATGCAACTTTTTTTTTATTAACATTGTATGAACATCTATACATGTATATAAAATATAAAAACATTCTCAGAACACCCAGAAAACTTGACAGGTTTAATATTCCAGACATACTTTACATCTACCAGTGTAGGAGTAATGCTATCTATCTATCTATCTATCTATCTATCTATCTATCTATCTATCTATCTATCCAGCCTGGGTGTCAAAGTGAGTCTCTTAAATCAAAGATTATATTTATCCATGCATCAAAAGATCTTTGGGTTGATATGTAGAGTGTAGAGCTCAGATTATAATCTCTCAATTCTCCCAAACATGAGGTACTGTGAGTAATAGTTTTCACCAGGCTGGTCACTGTGATGGGGATCAAAGAGAATGTGGAAAGAAGTGAAGGGATCTCTCTCCTCAAATCTTTCTTTTCTCAGCATGACCACCTCAGTCTTTTCATTGTACTGTATATGGGGTAGTTTAAGATTGTAATATAAATAAATGTAGAATTAATTCAAATCTGCTTGATTTTCTTCTATCTGGGGGTAGGGGGGTTTGGGGATCACACATGCCTGTAAGTCCAAACGAAGCCATTAAGAACAATTTATTGCTTTAGGTTCATGGTCTCCTACTGTATATGATGAATGTGACACCGACTGTGGAAATTGTATCCTTCAAAAATGGCTCAAAGCACAATAGTCATTCAACAGACATATTTACTCTCCCGCTTTGTAAAAACATCATCAAAATTTACCTCAGCTGGTTGCTCTCTTGTGCTGCAAATCTTCAGTCTTGTGACCTTGTTGACCTGAAATGCCACCATCATTATTCTTGGCTGCCAGGAGGTGGGACAGAATGAAACTTTTATAGCGCCCCAGAGAGCCTATTATCTCTCCGGGAGAAAAGGTAAATGCTATCCTTCACCAAATCCTTCCTTCTGTTCCCATTTTCCTTTACCCCCTCCTTCCTGCACCTCTCCCCAACCCTCCTCTCTCCTTATTCACCCTCTATGTCTCCAACCAATGGAACGACTTTCTCTCTTTACATCAGCTTCCCACATTCTCTAGCTCTCTTGCTTCAGACCTCACATCATTCCTTCCTCCCTCCTTCTTGCACCATTGCACCGACTTTGAGCAGGCCTCAACTTGAGACCACGTTCATATATTTATGTTTCACAGGGAATGTAAAAACAGCAGTGATTTACATGTTAAGGGAGCGTGCTGACATGTAAATCACACAGCAGTCCAGGGTTCCACGTTTCCTGCTCCCCTAGGACAGCCGGATGTAGGAAGACAACCTATTCCTCCTCATGCTGTGCCTTCCCGGGAGGGTATAGAGAACATGTGTTAGCATTTAACTTTGAACCCACAGTCCCATAATACACATCTGGTGCCTCACAACTGCCCCATGGCGTGACCGGCAATCTGTCACGACCTGTGCGTCGTGCTGAAAAAATAACCGATTTGGTCAGGGCAATTGAGATCCATTTGTGACCCTTGACTTCAAAGTCAATCAATCATCCGGATCCAGATTGCATTGGGGATGTTTGAAATGCCTTTCATTGGGGTGGAACTTCTCGCATAATTAGGTTTTCAACTGAGGCAATCATCAGTGTCAGTTGAAAAAATGACGCTATGGGGCTTCATATTCAATCAGTTCAAACAGATGAACAAAAGTTGAATTCTTCCAGCTAACCCAAGAGCAAAAGCATGAAAACAGCCTTTTAATCTTGTGTTTTATCTACAGATACACCATAACAACCAGTTTCTATATTGAAACAAATTAAAATGTTTTCTTGACTTTTTCAGGTGGCTGTAATCATTTGTTTTATATAATTATTCATTACATAATGAAGCAAGGCCATACTAATCATTGCAGTCATTTTCATAAACCATTTTAATTAAAACTTAAACTTAATTAAGACAGTTTCAGTGTATGGTAAATTATAGAGGTTAAATATAGAGTATAATCTTTGCTATGTTTAGAGTATGTTAACACATACATTTATAATAAGTGCATATAAAGGATCCATATAAGAAACATGTATGTATATAATGTTTATAATGAATAACAACAAAATATAAATCATGTATGCAATATAATTGATATAAATAATACTATAGGAAGCACTGTCTTGTAAAGATGAGAAGGCGTTCAGTTTCCCAACATCATAAAATCATCTAAACTGGTAAAGAGAGTTTTAAATGTGATGCTGGCTTTACTATTTAACAATTATATGACATTATGATGAATGATTTAAAAATGATGATCTATGATTGCTTTGAGAAAATTCAGCCAAAATGGCATAATGGAGCAGTGTGTATCATTTTATCCTCACAGCTCTACAATCTCTGCTTTCATCATGTACTGAGATTCCTGTCTGCGCTGAGTTTTGCATTTGTGTTTGTTTAGATTTAATTCACTATATCAGAATTCTAGTGGAGAATTGATGTAATTACTTGTCATAATTAGGAGTTAATTTGGAGTGCATCTGTGGCTGATATCATTGGAAAATCCAAGCAGCTCAGCTAAAACCTCAGGAAAAACAACACTGTGAACGCTCACAAGTCCAGTTCCTCCTCAGCAGCAATATCCAAACAACTGAAGGTACAACAAACATTTGTATGCAAATATAAAAATCTTGGGACCACACAGACACTACATCATTCAGGAAGGAGGCACAAATTAACTCTCAGGGATGAATGTTCTTTGATCTAAAAGGTTCAACTGAACCCCAACATAATAACAAAGGAACTGATGAAGGAGTTTGAGGCATCAGGTACCAAATATTAACATCCAGCATTAGGAGAGTCCTACATTGCCATGTCGGACAAGAAAGAAGCTCTTACTCCAAGACTAGCATAGAAAAAAACAGACTGAAATTTGCAGGTGATCACCAGCTTTTTGGAGTCTTATCTGGTTAAATCCATCAATGCATCCATTCATCCATCCATTCATCCATACATCCGTCCCTCCATCTTGCATATTGCTTATCCTACACAAGGTCTCGTGGGAGCCTGGAGCCTTCTTATCTGATCAAATTAAATAAAAATGTAAATGTTTGGTCATAATGATAAACACATATGATACATACACTATGATACATAGTGTATAGAGGAAAAAGGGTGATCCCTTTATTGCGAAGAAAACCATCTCCACTGTGAAGCATGGGGTAGCAGCACTGGCACCATAGATGGCACCATGAGGAAGGAAGATTATCTAGAAATACTGACACAAAACTGAAAAATTGCCTTCATTGGCCGATACCGATTATTGGCCAATACAGCGGTGCATCTCTAAATTCAACCTTAACCATGAGTACAAACATTTCAGATCAGTATTTTTTCAGGACATCTTTGCTTTCCTGCTTTCTTTACATGTGCATAAGACTGCACATATATCATGTATGTAGAATTGCTCATAAAACGCCAAGACTGTGGTTTCAGACTGACTCATATAAGAACAATTTATTGACTCAAACTTTAATTCTGAACAAAACAGTGGCAAGTCTGTCCTGTTTTCTGTTGCTGTGGGCCTTGAGTCTGAACATCCATAAAAAATAATTATAGACATAAACTAGGAGTCTGGGAAATAGCATCTACTGAGACAATTTAAATCTACTGAAGTATGTTCTCTTATTTAAAAGGTGTATAGGCACCCAGATAAAAATCCTGTATTTTTATTTTATTTATTTATTTTTTGCTACTTTTAGTTGCACTTGATGATGGATGAATAAATTTCCCTCACGTTACATGCATTCTGACATGAAATAAAATGTCACAAGTGAATCATGGTATAAACTTCTGTAAGAAAAGATCCTCCTGATAGTTGAGTATTACACTGAAATATTATTACAGCTCACAGTCACATAGTGTAGGATATCAGGGATGGACTTAGATACAGGCTTCCTTTAATAAACACCCTATTAAAAGCAGATGTTCAAAGCTGAAGAGTGAGGGTAATGTCAAGAGGAAGCCAACAGCACTATCTCTGAGATTGTAATAAATGCTTTTTTTCTAAGCACTTGCTGGAATCACTTACGGATGTCATCTTCAGGTGTCAGCATATTTATAGAGTTGCTTTGTGGCTTTAAATTTCAAGTACCAGGATGCAATGAAGAGGTTTAACGTTAATTATTGTAACTTATATTGTTTTCTCTGATACAATACAGTCCCAGGCATGCCAGTGGGTTTAGATATGCATTCCTTACTTCTCCTCAATAATACTGAATGCTTAAGAATGGAAAACTTAATGATAAAGGAGTTTAAAGGAGTACAAACCACTAGTTATGTATTTACTAGTTACATAATACACATAATGTACATATATATTATACATATACATTATATTATACATATATATAAGTTCTGACCAATGTCTTATTTGAAGACAAGTACAGATAAAGGCATCTCAGCATGACTTGCTCATACAGAAGTAGAAGCTTGTATGAATGATATAGTGTGGAGACAGAGAAAAGGATAAGAGGGAGAGAAAAGGAGACAGAACACCATCCAGACAGGTTTATTGATTTATAAAGTTTGCCCTCCCTGCCTGTTAGCCTCCTGAGAACCCAAGGTAGCCTCCTGGAACTAGAGCTCTTCTTCCTGACTTGCCTTGGCTAGTCGCTTTATGTACTAAATGTATTACAAGCATGACTCAAACCCTGGCAAAGTGGCCTTATTACAGTCTCAATCTTTAATCTGCAGACATTTGACTAGACCCTAACAAGCACAGACATAGTTACACACTCTTACAGACTGTTTCACAAGCAACAGCTATGGATGCTAGGACTATACGCTCTATAAGGTCACACATGCCTGTACTATTGGGCGATTTTCAGGTTCCAGTTAGAGGAGTAAATTTACAAAGAATGATGCTACATATGTAGTGAGTGACTGAAAGGTAGACTTGAGTTCAAGTTGTATGTCATTTTAGGTTCAGGTTACGATCACTGATTTATACAGTATTTTTGTCAACACTTCATTCAAAGCATTTAAAGCATTTTTGTCAACACTTCATTCAAAGCATTTAAAGCATTTAGAAGCATAATAAAGCATTTAAAGCTTTTATATAATGTATTTAGAGAAAAATGCGCATCATCACTGGTAGCAATCTCACAACAGCCATGGTGATTTTTCTTCTTTACTTCTTTACAGAAACAAAATATATAAATTCAGTATATATGTTCTAAATGTATAAATGTATCCCTAATAAGCAAGCCAGAGGCGACAATGGCAAGCAAAAACTCCCTGAGACAATATGAGGAAGAAGCCTTGAGATGAAGCAGACTCAAAAGGTGACCCATCCTCATCTGGGTAACAACAGATTATAAATAAGTAAATCCCTTCTATACATGTGCTAATGCTACATGGTCAAATAGTACAATTGTGTAACCAGGAAATTTTCTTAAAATTTTTATATGAAGACTGTTTTGTTGAACTTCTCCACTGTTCACTGATGGAGACTTGAGTGCAAAACTGTTTGTGGCAATTGTATTCTTAAGCCATCATAGCATAACTCTTCATATGAATTGAGATCAAAAAGCTATCTTATGGTTTTTAAGTAGTACCATCCTCAGCAATCCTAATGATCTTTAGGCTGCACCATGTGGGGCCATCGTCAGCAGCAGCATGTGACTTCCAATTGAGGAGAACTCCAACCAGAAGTAGGGCATCAAGTTGGATCAGGCAAGTCCGGAGAGCAGAAGGGGTCAGGATCACTGCCATCTCAGGAGTATCATGTGTAGCTTGACAGAAAGAGAGTGAGAGAGAGGGAAAGAGAAGGAGAGATTATTAGGTTTTCTTATTGCTTAATGGTTAAGGACAATGTACCTTGCATGAGTGCAAGCAGGGACTCCGGCAAGAATAGCTATGACAACACAACTAAAAGGGAGAGACAGAAGGTAACACAGACATGAGGGCACCCTGAGACATAAGGCAGCCAGCCATTCCACCATCAACAAACATGGGTGAACGCGTGAAAGTGGGGGGCGAGAGCATCCAAACATCCCAATTCAGCACAACACTCTATGCCTGTGAGCCCTTTAGATCTGCTCCTATGCTGGATTTGAACACTGAGATTGTGTCTGAATCCCGAACACTAATTGGAAGGCTGTTCCATAACTGTGGCACTTTGTAAGAGAAAACTCTTCCCCTTGCTGTAGCCTTCACTATTTGATGTACCAACGAATAACCTACACATTTTGATCAAAGTAGGCGTGGCGGATTATAAAAGACCAAAAGTTCGCTCAGGTACTGTGGCGCGACACCACTGAGTGCTTTACAGGTCAATAGTAGTATTTTATAATCAATGCAAAATTTTACTTCAAGCCAGTGCAGTGCGCATAAGATAGGGGTGATGTGGTCATATCTTCTGGTTCTAGTAAGGACTCTTACAGCTGTATTTTGGACTAACTGCAGTTTGTTTATGCTCCTACTGGAACATCCAGGCAGTAAGGCATTACAATAATCTAACCTCAATAATCTAACCTAGAGGTGACAAAAGCATGAACAAGTTTTTTGCATCGTGTAATGACATTATATTTCTTATCTTATAATCTTAGCTTATCTTAACAATATTTATGAGATGAAAGAAGGCTATCCTAGTAATATTTTCCACATGAGCATCAAATGAGCATCAAACAAGACCTGAGCCAGATGAGGGCCTTTCCCTTAATGCCAACAACATTTTATAGTCTACCAAGGAGAACAGTATGATCAATGGTATCAAAAGCTGCACTAAGGGCAAGCAACACAAGCAAGGAGACACAACCCTGATCAGAGGCCAGTAGTAGGTCATTTACCACTTTAACCACTGCTGTCTCTGTGCTATGATGAGGCCTAAATCCTGATTGATACATTTCATGAATGGTATTCCTATGTAGGTATGAGCATACCTGCTGTGCTACAACCAAGGGGTTATTTGCTATTGGCCTATAGCTGGACAATTGACAGGCTTCAAGGTCAGGTTTTTTAATCAGGGGTTTGATAATAAGTTTCAATGATTTAGGTACATAGCCATTGCTAAAGGAAGAATTTATTATTTTTAGAATGGATTTGATTACTTCTAGAATAATCTGTTTAAAGAAACATGTAGGTAAGGGATCTAGTACACAAGTTGATTATTCTGATGAAGAAATTAATTAAATTAGTTCAGTCTTTCTAAGGGGAGTAAAACATTCTAATCGTTGATCTGATATTGCTATATTTTTATCTACAGGATTAGTAATAAGACTAGCTGATTTTAAATTAATAGTCTGAATATTTTGTCTAATATTTCAACAGCACTGTGGTATAAAATATTATTACTATACAAAATTTAAACTCTATATTGCTATAGAAATACAGAATACTACCCACAGACATAAAGAACATTAGACATGTGTGGAGAGGGCAACATAAAGGCTTCCAGTTTGAATGTGCAATTTGCGTGAGTGTGAAAATTCAGAAGTTATTACATGATTTAAGTTTAAGGTGTGGGCTAAGGTTATCCACCATTTTCTGATTACTTCATTTGTATCAAATCCACTGCAATCACTCACACCTGTTATAATTCTGACAACTTTTGTGTGAGATTGGTTTGTAACATGAGGTTCAACTGAAGAACTTGCAGTCCCTTTTGAATTTCAGGTGACACAGTTTGTGAATATGAATTGACTTTTAGTCATCTGCTGACTAGGAAGCAAAGCTGACTTTGAATGGCAATATTTTATGGCTCGGATATCTCAAATGAGATTGTAATTGAAGTGTATGGCTTTTTCTCTGGGACTTTATCCTGAACCATAAACCAAGTCAAGCTACTTTATGGTTCTCCTTATTTTCCTGATTGCTTTCTGGTGCTTGGTCATACATGGATGTTCTCGAGTAACAATATAGTGTATCCTTTATTTCAGGCTGTTTACTTCAGAGAAAATGAAAGAATCTTTTGTTCACCAGTAAAAAAAACGTGATTCCATTGTCTGATGTCAAAGACTGAACATTTTAAATGAACCCCTAAATGTGTAATCTTAAAACAAAACAAACAAAAAAATGTCTGGGTTACACATGTAAACCAGTTCCCTGAGAAGGGAACGAGATGGTTGCATGAGCTTCATGCTGTGAGAAGCACCCTAACACGTGACCGGTATCTGAAGCTTATCATGCTTATTTATAGGCTTGCCGTGATCAGGTTATGTGGCAATTAAGCGCGTCGCGTGATATAAAAATGGCACCTGTGAACCGCACCGTCAACCTCTATTATCTGAAGCAATTCACTGGCATACCCCAGTATGACAATGCTAGGCAACGTCTTGTACCCTTCTCAGGGAACAGGGTTACATGCGTAACCCAGACGTTCCCTTTCAAAGGGAACTCCATGTTGCATGAGCTTCATGCTATAGGAATG
Organism: Stegophilus panzeri; assembly: GCA_024331685.1. Taxonomy (NCBI): domain Eukaryota; kingdom Metazoa; phylum Chordata; class Actinopteri; order Siluriformes; family Trichomycteridae; genus Stegophilus; species Stegophilus panzeri. The sequence continues at coordinate 23,143,149 of JANDJT010000199.1, read as the reverse complement.
AGAACACCCACTCCATCATACTGAGGGTATGGCCTGTTCAAAAGATCTGAGCCTGAGGGTCACTGCAAGACACTCAAGCCTGGTGGTGGAATGTATATTTAGCCTATAATATCAAATGAATTGGTCAGACATAGACCACCTTGCTTCAACAATTTCATTTACATTTATTCATTTAGCAGACGCTTTTATCCAAAGCGACTTACAAATGAGAAAATACAAGCAAAGCGA
>JANDJT010000199.1:23124577-23140625 GCA_024331685.1 Stegophilus panzeri | reverse complement strand
TTACATTGTAGCAAAGTGTCATTTCTTCAGTGTTGTCACATGAAAAGATATAATCAAATATTTACAAAAATGTGAGACTCACTTTTTTTACACAAAAGTGTACTCACTTTTGTGAGATACTGTAGCTAGGTAAGCACTAGAAAATTAGCTAATACTCAAAACAGGTTAGATGTCAGTGGAATTTTTGTCTCAGTATGCATTTTCATATTCTGATTTTATTAATTTAATTTATTATAGAAATGCAGCAAAACTCATTACTACTACTATCTTTAGCTAAATAGTTTCACTTACCATGTCATCTGCTCATTTTGGATGTAATGTTATGTTATAGGTTGCTTTCTGCAATTGTCACTTAGACATGGGCTTAAAAAGGCAGTGGTTGATTTGTGTTAGTATTCATACTTTTGCTGCAACTTAATCTGGAAATACTATGGATATAGAAGTTAAAATTGTAAAAATGGCAGGTCATTGTGATCTCCAAGAAAATCACCAAGATAAATTATGTCAGAACCTTTCCTACCTTTACTGTGAAATTTTAACCTATTAATTAAAGTTAAAAACAATAAGAATACTTTTAAAGATTAAAAATAAAAAATGTACAATAGCCTGGTTGCATAAGTGTGCATACCTGTAAACTAATACTTAGTTGAAGCACCTTTATCATAGCATTCAATCATTTTGGGTAAGAGTCAATCAGTTTGGCACATCTTGACTTAGCATTATTCTGCCATTCTTCTTTGGAAAAGCATTCTAACTCTGTTAAATTGGCTGGGCATCTCCTGTGCACAGTCCTCTTCAGGTCACCCCACAGATTTTTGATTGGATTTAGGTGGCCATTTCAAAACCTTGAACTTGTTTTGGTGAAGCCATTCCTTTGTTGATCTGGAAGTTTGGTTTGGGTCATTGTCATGCTGAAAGCTGAAATTTCTCTTCATCTTAAGTGTTTCAGCAGAAGCCTTAAGGTTTTGTGCCAGAATTCACTGATATTTGGAGCTATCATTTTTTCCTCCACCCTGATTAAAGCCCCAGATCCAGCTGAAGAAAAACAGCCCCAAAGTATGATGCTGCCACCAGCATGCTTTCCCGTGGGGATGGTGTTCTTTCAGTGATGTTCTGTGTTTTGATTGTGCCAAACATATCTTTTGAGATTATGGCCAAAAAGTCCAACTTTGGTCTCATCAGACCATAACACATTATTCCATGTGGTTTTGGGACATTTGGGAGATCAATTTTATAGGGACATCCTGTTCTTTGTAACGTCACTGTCGTGCCATATTTTCTCCACTTTTTGATTATCATCTTTACAGTGTTCCATGGTATATCCAATGCCTTGGAACATTTTTGTACCCTCTCCTGATTGATATTTTTCAACAATGAGATCCCATACCTGCTTTGTAAACTCTTTGTGGCCCACGGCTTTTCCAGTTGGATGTTACCACAAAGATGTCAGGAAAATCCTATAGGAACAGCTGTACTTTATTTGGGGTTAATCAGTCACTTTAATTGATGGCAGGTGTATACTAATTAGTACATAACTTGAGATTGAATGTGATTCTGAATTATAAAAGGGTGTGCACACTTATGCAAGCTGAGTATTGGAAGTCTTTTTTTCCCCAAAAAACATTTCTGGGTGGTTGTCACTTGATATTTATATGATGCAATTTCACAATGCAGGTAAAAAAGGTTTTGACATGATTTAACTTAGTTTAATTTTTCACAAAAACCTGCCATTTATAACAAGGGTGTGTAGACGTTTTATATCCACTGTATTTGTCCAGTGATTAAAGTAGATAAGTGTAATGTGCATTCATTATTTCTTAACAACATGCAGTGCAAAATTTAAGGCCATATGAATATACACTGATATGCAAATGGAGTAAAATTTTTAATTGATGCATATACTAATTTGTTTTAAATTATTCATAATTAATGTACAATGTGGTTGCTCAGTGTTTAAGCCATTGCACTACTGATTGGAAGATTGTGAAACACTGCCAAGCTGTCACTGCTGGGCCCTTGAGCAAGGACCTTAAGCCTCACCTGCTCAGTTATAAATACAAGGAGATAAATGTAAGTTGCTCTGGATGAAGGCATCTGCCAAATGTCATAAATGTAAATGTAGGAATTAATAGTTTTAGTTAGTTCCGGTTTCATGCAGTTAAATTATTACCTTGATACATCTAACAGTACATTATCATGCCAAGTTAACTTACAGGCAGTTAATATAGTTGCTATTTCTTTGTAATTCAATTTATTTGCATAGCGCTTTTTACAATAGACATTGTCTCAAAGCAGCTTTACAGAAATATCAACACGGTATATAGATATTAAAGGTGCGAATTTATCCCAACTGAGCAAGCCACTGAGTGTTCTAATGTTCTTTAGCTAACGTATATGAGAGTACTGTATATGAGAGTAGATTCATTCATTTATTCATCTTCAGTTGCTACTTTATCATGGTCAGGGTCACGGTAGATCCGGAGCCTATTGCGGAAATGCTGTGCATGAGGTGGACTAGTGGATAGAATGCTAGTCCATCACAGTGTATCATGCACACACATTCATACCAAGGGGTAATTTAGCATAGTCAATCCACATACCTGCATGTTTTTGGAAAGTGTGAGGAAACCAACATGAACATGAGGAAAACATGTGAAACTCCACACAGACAGTAACCTGAGCTCACGATGGAACCAGGGAACCTGGAGCTGTGAGGCAGCAATAATGTGATCCACTGTGCCCTCCATATATGAAAGTAAGGGGGTGCACTGGCATTATCGTGGATATTTCGATTTTTGTATCATTTACAAACCAATAATCTACTAATTATTGACAGGTCATTTTTTTTCAGGACAACATAGTGTACGTTGTGGAGGGTATTCACAAAAAAACCTTATTCATTCAATACATTCTCTCTTCTTGTGGAAAACTATCTACAGTAGGTGTAAAGTTGGAAAAATGCTATAAATTCAGTTGAGCCATTCATGGCTACATGCTTAGCCCACAAGGTATGGAAAAGGATGAGGGAAAGAGAACAGTGACAATCTGCCCACAGACCTGAACTGAATTACAAACATTCATGGGGCTCTTTGCTAAAAGCCTTCTAAACCATGCAAGCAGCATGCAGGCCTCAGCTGTCCTTTTATGTTTGCTCACGCAAGCTCATCCACTCATCCACATCCATTCCTGTTTACCAGTTTTTACTCTGGTGGGTTCTCTTATGATATTCTGACCTTTGTATCAGGAAATAGGTTGTGCTGACTTATCCAAAATTACACAAGGTGTAATTTGTATGTGATCAGTCTAAAATCGTCTCCTTGAGACACTGCCCATTCCAGGATGACCATGGGTGCACATACCAGTCAGTTTTATGATGGATCTACAAGAGCTCCAACACTTTGTCTCATTGTTTGCTTTTGAAAAGCATGTAGACAGTTTCTATTTCTAAAGCTTTCTACAGCCATGGAAACAAGCAAGGCATCATTATTTTACCTTTCAGTTGAAAGACATTGTATTAGATATAGGAGTGCACATAATCTATAGTGTATAGATGGCTTTTCACAAAAGCTTAACTTTGGATCCCATCCTCAGCCCTTGTGTGCAAATGGAATACTTTTTTTCTAAAAGGAATTGAGAGCGTCTTCCAATTGTACTGCAATAACAATCAACAAAAAGGGAGCTGCTTCCTACCATGGGCTATATATACTCCAAAAACTTCACTGGCTTTATGCCATTTCAGTGCGTCTTAGGGATTCAGAAACTTTGTCTGGAGTATCATCCAATGTGCTAAGTGTAGATTAATTAAAAGGGATACTCCACAGTGAAACACAATAAATATGTTTATATTAAACTATTTGTAATGTTTTGTGATTCCAGTGCTATTTGTTTAGTTGATGCTGTATTCACGTTGTTCTGTTGAGAAGTTAAGAGTGTTGTGCTGCTCTGTTGTCACACAGGGACATTACTAGCACAGATACAATAGCGTTTAATAGAAGATCTCATACGTGATCACATAAGTGATAATAATCAGGTTTCACAAAAGAGCAATAGCTTCTTTTCTCACTCATAACGTTATATTAATGAGAAATCCAACATAGAATTAGTGAACATAATAATTGGAGTCAAAGTTTCAAAATGTAAAGTGGCTACATTACGCAGTTGCACTGAGTTACAGGGCATGGTCTAGGGTTGTTATCTGCCCCAGTTTTCCTGGGATCTTCCAAGTTTTCCCAGGATTGTCTCAGGCTTATTTTTTTTTATTTAATTTCTCAGGAAATGTATTTTGTTTCCCATGAGAACAAATGTCCTGGTTTCCTCTGAATAATGCTTATTGGTCCTCTGTATTGGTCCTACTGGAGAATGATGGAAAGATGAAAAAGAAAAGGAAATGTAGAACTGCTTTTCACACTGAATAGATGAAAATCCAGCAGTATGCAAAATGGCTAAAAGCAACCGAGGGTGATCCACTGTTTTGGAATGAACCGAGGGTGATCCACATTCAGTTTGCCTGCGTTGTAGAAAGAAGAGCACTCATTGGCCTCACTATGACAAAACAACAACAACAACAACAAAACACTAGAATATAGTGCAAGAAAAACATAAACACTGAGCAAACTTTTATCATCAAGAAAGAATTGATGGAAAAAGACTGAATTACAGTGGTTGAATTAACATCTGTATATGACAGTGTGGAGGACATGGTTGCCTTGCACCTCTGGAGTTGATGGTTTGAATCCTGTCTTTCCCTGTGCTTTGGGGGTTTCCTCTGGGTGCTCCAGTTTCTTTACCCAGTCCAAAGACATGCATTGTAGGCTGATTGGCATTTCCAAATTGTCTGTAGTGTGGGAATGGGTGTGTGACTGTGCCCTCTGTTTGACACCATCCAGGGTGTCCCCCACCTTGTGGCCCAAGTCCCCTAGGATAGGCTCCAGAGACCCCTTGTAGGATAAGTGGCATGAAAATTGATAGATGGATAGAATGACAGTGTGCATGGACTATGGACACAAAGCCAGTGCAAAAACTTCTATGATGTAAATATTGCTGCCAAAAAATGTGAAGAATGTTCTAGCACCATTTAGCCAGTAGCGACTGACAAAGCGTTGCAGAAAGCTCACTTTTTTTGTTGTGTGTTCCAGTCAGTCCAATTCAGGTAACACCAAGCTGCTTCCTTATACACTTCAGTGCATCCAAGGGAGTTATGTATGCTTTATTAGATTCCTACAAAGGCCTACAAGAATCCAGTGAAGCAATTCATCAGCAGATTGTGTCTATAACTGAAAGAAATGGATTGTCTGTCAGTCAGATAAGTGCCTAAGGTGGAGATACCGCTTCTTTGGATTACAGATTGCATAAGTCTGTTTTACAGAAATTAAAAGAAGCAATTGTAGATATTCTGAATATTCTGGCAAATACATCTGGCACTTTATAAACAATTAACTGAAAACAGCAAATAGAACTTGTACTGTGGCAGTTTATGATGGTGAGGTATTTGTTCAGCAAAGTTTGCTGCTCTGATTAAAAAAAGTTAAAACTCTTAAGTTTACTGCTATGAAGTACAGAGAGATACTAAGGCCTGTTCCCACACACTGGTATTTTCTGTTCCCTGCGTCTGAGAGAATTGTAGAGTATTGAGGGCCTCAGTTATAATTTTTTTAGTAAAGTTGTGTGTATATATTTTTGTAGGCTAACCAAAACATTTCCGCATTCCGCAAAACATTTTCTTCATACTCACATGCGTATGTTGATGAATGCCAATAGCCTTAAAAAGGTGATGAAAGTATGTGTGAAAGTGCAAATTCCTCAGCGGCAGAAGTGGAAGTTTAACTCATGTCTACACCAATAAAAATATATTTTTTATCAACATAACTTGAAGTGTCTCAGCGATTGTCAGCCAGAAATCGTTCATGCCAATACATTCATGCCTCTTGCACACCACTGCACACTCCCCGATACCAAGTTGAAAAAGCAGGAGGGCATGTTGGAAGGAAACTTTGGAATTTAGATCATCAGTGATGGCACTTAGCACAGTAGGGAGTGTACAGCACAATCCAGATTAAAACATCCCAGATCGGTCACTTATTGGTCATTAAGTCCTGGCTCTAAAGTCTTGTACAGCATTAAAAGAAGATGCTGTGGCAAATGGAACCTGAACAAAATGACTGGACTTAATTGTCTCAATTTATGATTTTGTGTTGGCTTGCTTTCTGCAATTATTACTTTTCCATATTTAATATTTCTTTAATTAATACCATTAAAATTAATTGACTGGTTTTGACAAAATGTTACGTTGTTTGTGTAAATTTGTGTGTAATTGACATCAATATTTTTTCTATTTAAAATTGCAGCAATACACCAATTATATGATTTGAAGCTGATCAATTGAAGTTTACATTAGTAAGTCTCCTTATACTGTGAATTCATTTATAGAAACTCTTGTAGTATTCTGTATGAACATTTTTTAGAACTATCAGGTTTCAGTTTTCATTAAACGATTTACAAATAAATCAGTTTGTATCCAGCTTGATTAAAGAGGCCCAACATGTTTCTGTTTATATAGCATGCTTATGATCCTTCTGTATGCAGGAATTTGATTCAACAATTAGGAAACTGCAGAGTAAGGATGATCCTGTACTTGAATTGTGCTCAGTGATGAATAGATTTCACTTCCAGTTGAAAGCACATCATGCTGACAAATTTTATGGTAGCAAAGCCCGACAAGCTATAAGTCACCATTTGCCAGATGAAGGGAACACTTCATGACAGACAGACTGTTTGAAAAAGCAGCATTATAACTTGAAGTGAACTTTGATTTTAATGACAAGGTTATTTCATGTGCAGTTTGTCTCCATTTGGACAAAGGAAGATCAGTGAAGTGGGGTGACTTAGAGTTTTTAGTGGAAAACCTAGTCGTGGATACTAAAAAAAAGATACGCTTTCCTAGGAGGTAGCTATACTGAATGAATTATTGGACATATTCCTAAAAAATCTTGCATCAGATTAAGCACAAGCCTACTTTTTTGTTGTGTCTTTTATAGTTTTGGTAAAAGTTAGCAATGTTTCCACAGCCACATGGAGGATTTATAGTTTGACAAAAGAATCAGACTTCCAGAAGCAATGGTCAAGTTAGAGCTCCAGGTCAGTTTGCACTGAGAGAAGCAACTGATGCAGTGAAAGCCAACTCTAAATAAATACAAATGGAAAGTGATGTAGGTTATTACTGCTACAAACAGTCTATGAATTATATAATATAAAATACTCTTCCATATATAACATGTCTACCCATTATAAAGGTTATTATCATCACAGTCTGTTAAGCTCTTATGACTTACATGAACTTTGTTTATAAAGCCCCATTGATTAGGATGCATTATGACAGAAAGTGCACCTTCATCTATGTATTTATTGGTGAAAATTGATAGAATAAGTGAGGGAGTGAGAACACAAACAGCTTTAAAACTCAAGATGAACAGCTTTTCCCTTTCTATAATAAAGATAAAATATTAAATGTGTAGGCTTGCTTGGAATAGTTCTCTATATGCTGCATGAGCTGTATCTCTTCAGTAACGAGTAATGTTGTCTGATTTTGTAGCTCGCTGTCGATTTATTCATATATCACGATTGATCCAGACATGCTTCTTTGTGAGTCTGAAATTGCAACCCTACCTTGGTCAGCAACCAACTAGAGATATCAATGCCAATATTAGCATTAAAAAAGTTTAAGTTTCAGGTGGTGATGTTTCAGCAGAGTGTACAGATGAGGAGGTGAAAGGGTTGGACAGACTAAAGTACTAAATTGCTGCTGCACTGGTCCTTTTAGGTAGACAGAAGCCATTGAATGCCATTGTGGAGAATGATAATAATAAAGTTAAAATAGAGCACAGGTTCCCAATCCTGGTTATAGATTACCCGCAATCCTGAATATTTTTGTGTTTTCTCTGCTTTAACACAAACACCTGAACTCATGCAGGGCTGTTAATTAACTGATTAGTTGAACCAGGTGTGATTGGAGCAGGAAAAGCACTAAAATGTGAAGGACAGGGGGTACTCCAGGGAGCAGGGTTGGGAAACTGTGCAATCCATTGTACTTAAAACTCAGAAAAAAGACACACAGAAAAGTGCAATGGAATGGTAATTTAACTTGGAATTCCAAGTTGGGAACTTGGGCAACATCTACATACCTTGCCTGATTGCCTGACTCCACTTCTTCAGTTGCTCCCTTCATTTCCTGTCTGAACTCTTTAAAAAGGACATGGACCTGTCACTTAACGTGAAGCCTTACAGTCTGCCTTTCTCTCTAGTAGGTTCTGAGCTATTTCTGGATTGACTTCTGTGAATGTGTAACGTTGCGGGTGCCTTTTCAAGCAAATCTGTGGCTACCTGCACGGTCCTATATAGCACCTCCTATATAGCAGCTGGGTTGTCCCCGGAGGTTCTTCCTCGCCCTCTGCCCATTTCTGCTCTGCTCATATTGCATAGCTCCTATTACATTCACTCCACTTTTTATCTGATTGGATAGTGGGCCTGGCTGGGTACTCATTATCACCTGGTACCAAGCCACCCCGTAACAGTATGTCCACACCAGGCCATAAGCCGGCTCATTTGGGACAGATTGGGGAGATTGTGGCTGGACAAGCTATGGCCCTGGGGAAGCATGAGCAGGCCCTCAATGTCCTGTATATGGAGGTTCAAGAATCTCAGAACGGTTAGGGCAGATTCGGGCCCTGCTCCAGTCCCAATCCACTTCCTCTACAGGCACTGTATGGGAGGAAAGCCCCGGGACTGGCCCTCCAGTACCAGCTCCCCCCAGTTACTGAGACACATTTGCCCTCTCCGCAACCCTACGCTGGGCAACCGGGAGACTGTAATCCTTTTATATTACATTGCTCTCTAGTCTTTGAGATGCAGCCTTCCCAGTTCCCTTTGGAGCAGTCAAAGATCACCTACATGATTGCCCTCTTAACTAGCAAGGCCCTAGCCTTGGCAACCACGGTATGGTAACTCCGCCTGGCAGAACACCCCATGGTCAACTCTTTCATAGAGGCTCTAGGAAGTACCTTTCATCACCCGTCTGGAGGTGGGGGCCTTAACTAATCCCTCCTCCAGATGCACCAGGGCACTTGCTCCATAGCCGATTTCATGATCGCGTTTCAAACCGTGGCGGCTAGTTCCGGTTGGAACAATCAGGCTCTCTAGGCAGCATATGTATTTGGTCTTTCAGAGGAGTTGAACGATGAGTAGACCACTCATGACCCGCAAGGGGACCCGGAGGCCCTGTACACTTTAGACATCTGCCTAGACAACCACCTGTGAGCGCAGCGGCTGGAGCGCCGGTTAAGTAGAGAAGTCAATGAGCCAAAATTTTTACTAAGTTAGACCTATGCAGGGCGTACATCCTGGTCTGCATCAGGGCAGGGGATGAATGGACCGCCTTTATCATGCCCTCAGGTATCTCATAATGCCCTTTTGCCTGTTGAACATGCCCACAGTCTTCCAGCATTTCATTAAAGAGGTCTTCTGTGAGACACTGAACCACTATGTGTTTGTCAATCTTGATGATATTCTAATTTTTAGTAATTCACTAAAGGATCGTGTGGATCATGTCTGCCGGATTCTCCAGCTCCTCTTAGAAAACCACCTATAGGTAAAGCTTGAGAAGTCACAGTTTCACATCACCACCATCTCCATCTTGGGCTTTATTGTGTCTTGTGGGGAGCTGACGGTACATTGGCGGTACATTGGTCCTGGCGGTACATTGGTTCTTAGGCTTCATGAACTTCCGTCGTTTCATGAAGAATTTCAATACCCTGGCCGCCTCTCTCTGCATCCTTACTAAAATGACACTGGGCAAGTTTGCATGGACAGGAGAAGCGCAGGACAGCTTTGAGGCCTTAAAGTAAAGCCTGACCTCAACTCTGGTGCTCTGGATGCCCAACCCTGACACTCAGTTTATCATGGAGGTCGATGCTTCCAACATCAGGGTTGGAGCATGTCACAATGCTCAGGGCCCAAAAAGGAGCTGCACCCCTGTGCATATTTTTCTCACTGGCTTACCATGCCAGAAAGCAATTGCAATGTGGGGGATTGTGAGCTCCTAAACCTTAAGTTAGCCTTAGAGAAATGGAGGCATTGGTTGGAGGGGGCCAAGCATCCATTCCTTATCCTCACTGACCATAAACCTGACATATTTGTTGAACTTCTCCACTGTTCACTGATGGAGACTTGAGTGCAAAACTGTGTGTAGTAATTGCAGTGCTAAGGCTATAATATCAATTATAGTCCTGGCCATCATAACATAACTGTTCACATGAATTGATGTCCAAAGCCATCTTTATTGTTTTTAAGTGGTACCATCCTCAGCAATCTCAGTGATCTTTAGGCTGCACCATGTAGGGCCATTGTCAGCAGCAGCATGTAACTTCCAATTGATGAGAACTCCAACCAGAAGTAGGGCCTCAGGATGGATCAGGCAGGTCTGGAGAGCAGAAGAGGTCAGGATCACTGGTATCTCAGGAGTATCATGTGTAGGTTGACAGAAAGAGAGAGGGAGAGAGAGGGAAAGAGAGGGAGAGATTATTAGGTATGCTTTTTGTCCCATAATGTTTAAGGACAATGTACTTTGCATGAATGCAAAGTTATTAAGCTCTTTGCGAATGGATCCCTACTCCGTGTCTGAGTCGCCCTTGTTACACATACAAATATGACCTTGATATGGGTATCCATGCTTTTTGTAAGAGCTGAAACATGAGTTTTGAGTACAATGGTTTGCAGCAATAGATCAACATGTTGATTGATCAAAGAAAATCAAGTTAAAACCAAAAATATCAATCCAACTTTACAAAAACATTACAAAATAAATCCTGGATCTCACAGAATATTATTTACATTCATATTATATTAATGTTAATGTTAATTATGAATAATAGTATGTAAGTGTTCAGTGTGTATTTTCGCTTTCATAATTCCCAGCAAGTTGACTTTAGGGACAGCTCATGTCACGGTACTGCAGTCAGATGACACATTTTGGCTGTCGTTTATCAAACAGATTCTGAGGTTGCCTCAGAGAAACTTAAGTCCCTTATCCATCAATCCATCCATCCAGTTTCCATACTGTTTATTCTACACAGGGTTGCGGGGGAGCCTGGAGCCTTTCCAACGGAACTCGGGGCAGAATGCAGGGGACACCCTGGACGGGGTGCCAACCCATCGCAGGGCACAATCACACACACACACATTCACATGCTATAGACAATTTGGTAATGCCAGTCAGCCTACAATGCAGATCTTTGGACTGGTGGAGGAAACCAGAGTGCACAGAGGAAACCCCCAAAGCACAGAGAGAACATGCAAACAAATCAGTACAATTTTAAAACAAATCAGTACCATTATTTGAAGGCCCTACTAGAATTCTTTAATCTCCAGGCCAAATGTATCATTTCTACTGTGATCCTCCATCTTCAGTCTGACAAAACAAAAAGTGGGCATCCAACCTCACAGCACTACTACTTTATATATCAATACATTTCTTTGTGATCCTCTACACCACTCACTCCCAATGCACTTCACTTACACTCAGAATTACATTCCATTGTGCTCATCTCCAAAACCCACCAAAAAACTGCTTTCTTGATGGCACTGCACTTCTCTCTCCAGATCTCTGCACTCACTGTGCCCTGTCTGGTCTGCCTGCTCTTGGTAAGCTAGACTAGTTCCTTCCTCTCTCTGGCCGTCTAAAATTTTAAAGTACAATTATTTGATGCTGAGAGAATATAGGGAAAATCCAATTCACATGGGAGTTTGCCTCTTCCTCCCTCTCTTTTATTGCTACAACCAAAAAAAAAACCCCCATTTTCCTTCATTCCAAAACAGTATATACAGGTGCATCTCAAAAAAATGTAATATATTGTAAACGTTTTTTTCCATAATTAAATAAAAAAATGGAACTTTCATATATTCTAGATACATTACACATAAGTTGAAATATTTCAAACCTTTTTTTTATTTAATCTTGATGATTACAGCTTAAAGTTCATGGAAATCAAACATCCACTATCTCAAAATATTACAATAAAGAATTAATAATACAGAAATGTCAACAGAAATGTTCTGAAAAGTATGTTAATTTATGCACTCAATACATGGTCGGGGCTCCTTTTGCATGAATTACTGCAACAATGTGGCATGGCATGGAAGCATTCAGCCTGTGGCACTGCTGAGATGTTATGGAAGCACAAGTTGCTTTGATAGTGGCCTTCTGCTCGTCTGTATTGTTGGGTCTAGTGTCTCTCATAGATTCTCTATGGGGTTCAGGTCAGGCTGGCCAATCAAGCACAGTAATACCATGGTCAGCAAACCAGTTTCTAGTAGTTTTGGCACTGTGGGCAGGTGCCAACTTCTGCTGGAAAAGGAAATCAGCATCTCCATAAAGCTTGTCAGTAGATGGAAGCATGAAGTGCTCTAAAGTCTCCTGGTAGATGGCTGCATTGACTCTCAACTTGAGAAAACACAGTGGACCAACACCAGCAGATGACATGGCACCCCAAATCATCATTGACTGTGGAAACGTCGCACTGGACTTCAAGCAACTTGGATTCTGTGTCTCTCCACTCTTCCCCCAGACTCTGGGACCTTGATTTCCAACTGAAATGAAAATTTACTTTCATCTACCATGATTGTGTTTGTGTGTATTGAACCAGACTGAGAGATTAAAGGCTCATGATACCTTTGCAGGTGTTTTGAGTTAATTAGCTGATTAGAGCTCTTCTCAGGTCAACATTTCTGTATTATAAATTCTTTATTCTAAGATTTTGAGATACTGGATTTTTTATTTCCATGAGCTGTAAGCTGTAATCATCAAGATTAAAACAAAAAAAAAGGCATGAAATATTTCACTTTATGTGTAATGAATCTAGAATATATGAAAGTTCCACTTTTTTAATTAAATTACAGAAAAAAATTAACTTTCCAATGATATTAAATTTTTTTTTAGATGCACCTGTAGTATGTACATATCTCAAAACCACATACACTATATCAACCCCACTCTGATATTGATAACTGCAACATCTTTCCTTACTAAACGTCTTTCCTATTCAAACCCACATGCTGGTTTACACATCCATCGTATTTGTGTAAACTAAATCACCTTAGACATTCTGTAGAAGCTGCTTTCTTTATTGTCGCCAAAGCTCTACACAAAGCCAGGTAAAATTCAAAGTCCTTGGTCCCCTATTATCTCAACAAGTCAGCTGGCTTTAATACTATGAATCATTAATACTTATCTCCACTATTGCTGATGTAGGCATTGGGAGCTGTGCTTTGACCTACTTTTCAGCATTTTTCTATGATCAATCCTACGTCATGGCATAGAGAGGTTTTGGTTTTATCACCTCACAACCTCATTATGCAAGTTCCCCAGGAGTCTTGTATTTTTATCCTTTTATGATACATTATTGGCCTCAGTAAATGGATCACATGACTTCTCATATCAGTTCTACACTGATGGCGCACAACTTTAGTTATCTTTTTCTCCAGCCACCTCCTAAAGTCTCATTTAAGCTATCAGCTTCCTCTATGCTGGATTTCTCAGTCATAACTGACACCATTACAGTTCCTGTTATTTACACAGCTTGAATCTTGCTGTGATTCTAAACAAACTCAACTTCTCTGATTACATTACATGAACCACAAGTTCTTGCTGATTTCGTATTCAGAAGAAGTTGATCTTTCTTGAGTACAGAATCTATTCAAACTCTTATACCAGTCAAATGCTAGTAGACTTCATTACCACAGCTCCCTACTTGTGGATCCCTGTTGATGTATGTAGTTGTTCTCCTCTGCAAAGCTGCTGCTGTTTACAACCCCCCAAAGTTTTCTCACATCACATAACTTCACTGAGGTTATGGAATTTGCTCCAGGCTTCAAGAAGAATCAAATTCCAAATTCTTGTCCATGCATTCCAGCCCTCAAAGGTCTCTGCACTACATTATTTACATAGCTTATTTCAGAAGAATAGGCCTGTGCACCAAGTCAGGTCTTCAACTTCAAGGGAGCTGGCATGTCCTTGAAGTTGAACTTGAAATATTTCTATTCCTTCCACAAAGACCTAGTTCTTTAGAAAATATATAGTAAAACTTGATATTTCTTTCTGTTTTTTGAATGTCTTTGTATTTTCTTGTATAATCATTTGCTTGGGACCTCATGTAAGTTTTGAAATTGACCACATGAGTAGTTTGGACAAACTAACATTAGTTTCTAGTCTATACAGAGTCCATACAGATTCTCCAGCTACCTTGTATTCTTGTGTCCTCAGCTAAGATACTCTGGATAAGCAGTCACATACAGACTTCAGAATCTGCCAGGCTGGGGGGAATCCTGTCACACAGTAATACCTCCTTTGTCTGGCAAAGTTTATATTCCTTTATTGAGTAGTGAATGCTACAGTGGTTTCTGATTACACTTAATTACAACCAAATTTCTCCACACTAAAGCTGTATCTAAGATGCTGTATTACACACTAGTTCAATCTTATCCACAAAGGGCCAGTGTGGGTGCAGGTTTTCATTCCCATCAGCAGGAGCCACATCTAATTCCACCTGTTTAATCAGCTGAGCTTGGCTTTCAAAAGACTCAGGTGTGGCTTCTGCTTGGTTGGGATAAAAACCTGCACCCACACCAGCCCTTTCCAGATAAGATTAGACACCCCTGCTATATATGTTGTACTTTATGTAGTAACAAATTTTGCTAGTATTTGAACATGTGAATTTGAACACTAACAGCTGCTCCCTTCTGTGATCCGCCCCTTCATCTGTGCACAGCAACCTTTCACTGTTTAGTGAAAATGTGTCAATAGTCCAAACACACTGTTTGCACTAAAAGTATGCAAAGTGTTCCATTTAATATGCAGCTTAAGTCATTTACTAATCTTTCTTGTTTTGGGGTTCTCTAATATTTACTTACAGAGTTCCAACTTGTACTTATTTCACTTGTTTAACAAATGCCTTGTAAGGTGTTTTCGAAAATAACTTCCTCGCTTTTCTCTTACATTGTCTACTGAATGACCTTTTGCACATACTGTAGATCCCCAGCTTTGATACAAGAAGCAGTGTAAAGATTATGTAGAAGAAAAATGCCCAGGACTGAGTTTGCCAAAAGCATCATGACACAAAGGTCATTGTTAAATGGTAGAGCGAGCATCATAAGAAACACTCTCTCTACAAGTGGTACACGTACATTAATGTAACCTACACAAGAAAGTGACATAAATAGTATTTTATTTATGCTGCAGAATATTCTTTTACAAGCTACACCCTTTGTGCATGTGATACATTTCATTTTTGCACAGAAAAAAATACTATAAAACATGACATTCCTGACCTGCAGTGAAGTGCTTGTCACCCTGACAATCCTGTAATAGTAATTCACAGTCAGAGCTGTGTCAGGGGTGTTAGGCCAGATTTGATGTGGGAGATACAGTATGCATACGTCATACACCAGCTTAGATACGTCAAACAACTTCACGTCTTAACTTAGGCATGACATCTACGTGACAGACAATCAGGGAAGTGTGTGTGTGTGTGTGTGTGTGAGAGAGAGAGAGAGATGGAGTCCAGTCTAATACTATAATAATAAATCAAACAGTGGAGTAGTGAAAGTGTCAGATTTAATACTGTAACAAGAGACAAAAATAAGGAATGATGTTCTATTTTTTTTTCATGCAGAACTAATGTGATGAGAAGCTAATGATTTACATTTACATTTATTCATTTAGCAGACACTTTGTCCAAAGCGGCTTACAAATGAGGAAATACAAACAAAGCGATATCAAGCAGAGAACAATACAAGTAGTGCTACCATACAAGATCTATTAATTGAGTTTCAGAAGAAGCAAAGTGTGCAGAGTAGAGGTATAAGTGCCAGAGTAAGGTTTTTATTTTATTTTATTTTTTTATGGGTTGGTTAGGTGTTCGTGGAAGAGGTGGGTCTTTAGCTGTTTCTTGAAGATGGTGACAGATTCTGCGGTCCGGATTGAGGTTGGAAGTTCATTCCACCA